>JAKEEE010000090.1:600000-962125 GCA_021498325.1 Bactrocera minax
CAATTCCCACCATTACCAGGTTACGTAAAGTTACAAATGTACATGTGTATGCATGTGTGTACACTTATATTTGTACAATTGTATAGTGCAAATACTTGGTAGTGCAACGCCCACACTTTTGAAGCAACTGTTCGCTTATACCACTAGTCTGTTGCGTGCTACATTTCCGTGTTCGTAACTATGTTTGGCAAGTATGCACTACTGCTTTGCCATAGACATGTTGCCTGTGAAAATAACAACAAATTTATGGTAATTTATTTTGTCGCCCAGTTTGTTAGTCGCCCGACCAAATGCCAAATGTTAAATGATGCAACAAATGGGCGAAATGATGTTGCTGCAGTTTAGCTAACAACCACCTTGTGCCGTAATGTTGCAAGTATGCTGCTGGTGCTGGACATAAAATGCTTTGAGTTGGCTAGCGTTGGTTGTTATTTGTGGGTTTGATTACCTAGTCTAATATGGGATTTTAAACCAGGTAACTATAGGGGTAATGAGAGCAGGTTATACGACTAGGCGAACTAAGCTGAATGAGACAGCTTAACAAGAAATGATGGTGGGGTTCAGATGTGAAAGGTTTTCCAGTATGAGCAGTCATTTGTTATCTATGTGAAAGCTTACAGTGATCACGAGGAATATTATACAGGTATCCCAGTAGAAGAAAAACAAAGCAGTTGTAACTTCAAGACCAATACAAGGTTACACATTTCGTTCATATCAACAAAATTATATTATTAATATTTGGAACAAGCTCTTTGTGTAGCCAGAAAACTCCTATAGTGATTGATCTTATGTATCGAAGCGCCTTGAACTCATCGTAAATCTTCTTTTTTAGCCTCTCTAGTTCTATCCACACTACTTCATCTGGTTAGCTGTATGTGTGAGAGCCAAGTTATTTCAGCCTTGATCTCTCAAAGACGGGAAATTCAAGAATGAAGTGTTTAGGTGATTACACTTCGTCTTATTTCTAACAACTTCTCCAACAGGCATTCGGTAAGATTTTTAACCTTATCATTCAAACATAAAAATTGGCATATATATCATGTGAGCTCATCTAGAGAGCGAACGCTCTTAGGCGTTCTTTTTAAGCAGTCTCGTGTTTCCTGAAACCAGCTCTTGAGTCTCATTTAAAGTCATCGCTACGATCTTTAAGATGAGTTGATTATATAATATATAAAAGTATTCACGAATCGGAAGAGAAATTGCAGTTGGTCAGACAAAGGCACACTCAGGCTAATAATTGATGATGGTTCCGATTAGACTAAACTATTTGCAAGAGCTTGGCGAATGAACTGGATAAGCTCATCTCCAATTTAGTTTCTAAAATACTTGGGTAGAGGAGTGACCCTAGAAGATTTGTGCATATTTGTGTTTTAGGGTATATTATTTCGTAACGATATTCGGATATAATTAAAGTATATACATGATTAAAATAGTTTTCGACCTGCTCTACTACTGACATTATATTAATATTCTTTGAAGTAGATCTAGTAATATTTGAATTAAACAGTCTTTCGAAATTAAATTTAGAGAACTTTTCGAAAAAGTTTGAAGCCTCGATTGTTCCAAAACTTTTAAATAATAGTTACCATATTTCGGAAATTTTTATTAACCAAAAAAATTTTATTTTTATTCTTAACCTCGAAGTACGCTGCTTTGGCACAACCCGTTACACTCGATTTAAATAAAGCAGTAATAAGCTATTAAGTGTGTTTGAAGTTGTTAAAAGATTAATAAACAATAAAAAACATAAATAGGTGTGGAGTAATTGACAGTAGGATATTGGATTGTAGTGCTCATTTGAGTATTTCTTTATTTTCGCGCATTTTTTCAAAAAAAAAAAAGAAATACAATAACTCAGCTATTTAAATACCTCTATGTATGTATATATATATATGTAAAATACGATTTCTGCTTGTTTCTGTTACTTGCAATATTTATTGAACAGCTCGGCTCGATCTTTCGAAAGCAATTTGAGCGAAAATTCCCACCAAAACATCTAAGAAGCTGCCGACTGGCCAATATTCAAAGCGAGCAATTCATCTTCCAGTGATATATGTACAAAGGCATACATAAAAATATATAGGTAAAAGCTTAATAGCGTTTTGGCGGATGTGTCCGAGTGCCTGTCCTACATAAATGCTTGTTTGTGAGTTTGTGTGTAATCATTATTTTATTTTATTTTTTCAAAATCAGCCAGAGACAGATACGAGTACATAAAGAACTACAAGTACGAAATCCAATTGTTTACTGATTTATCAAAAGTCAGATCGAGTCATAACGGATCGAGTAACTGCTACTGGAATTTTTTCAAAACATACATACATACATACATACACACAAATACAAACATACATATGTACATGTGTGTTATTGATTTAATTTAACAACAAAAGCACGAATTGTCGATGGTAACTTTGTGTATTGTAACGCCAATGCAAAATCTATACAAACATCAACAACAGAGAAGCAATCAAAATTGAAACTGTACATACATATATACACGGAGTAGACACATTACAACAACATAAGCAAACTAGCAAAGAGAAAAATGTTGAATGCTATGAGGCAGGCGTGCGCAACAATGGCTTGGAAACTTGTGCTTGACACTTGTGCTTTAGTTATATTTATATGTACCGCCAGCGCCGTATTGGCAACAAACAGTGGGAAAACCCATAACAATAACAGTATTGACAATACTGCGTATTGACGATGCGACAAATAAACGAAGAAATCGAAGAACGAGGTACAGTGCATTTCTCCAGGGGTGGCAATTAAGAAAAGGTACTTAAATTGGAAGCAATGATAGGTCAAGGATATTTAGCAAATATTTGGACACTTGATCGCAACAGAAGCAAAATTGGCACGTTTCTTGAGAAAAATAACCCACAAATATCTTTTCGAATTGCTGAAATAGTTAAAATGTTATGCTATTGGACTACGGGCTTTTACCTGATAAGTCGAATGAACTCGAAATGATCTAGAGTATTAGGTTTCAAGTTAGGTATGGTTTCGAGGCTGATTTGCGCGAAATAAATCACGGAGATTCCATTTGGATACTGTTGCTTTGTGATACTAAAAACTCATAAGATCCGAATGTTTATATGAAGCTCTTTGAGCCAATTAAAATTACATACAAGATGATTCAATCTAATTTTTACGAAAGCTGGAAAGCCAAGAAGAAGTTTTCCCAACTCACATTCTTTCAGACAATTTAGCACATCCGGCTTGCTGAGAGCAAGTAGTTCAATGGATGTTTTGTAAATCATGAAGGGACGATCTAAAACGAATACTCTACTCGGAGGCCCTTATGTTGGATTACTGAACTGAGACCGCTCCAGATATAAATAATAGATAATAATGAAAGAAAATTTACCCCTTGTATTTTTAAAGAATCTCGTGAACATACTTTCGGAATTTGGAATACCTACGTTTATTTGAGGGTTCTATGCGCCATTTTAGTCTAATATGGTTCCTTAATGAATTTACGAATTTAGGCGATTTAAAAACTAAACCAAGGTCTGCAAAATAATCAATGATGCGTTTGAAGGATTGATATTTTCTTAGGGTATTTGCTAACCCCTAAGTTACTCATCCCTACAAGTCAGCTATGTAGATTCGGGGGACCTTTGGTATATTGACGATCAGCGAGATCTGAAAATGGAGTTCGTGGAAGATTCAAAGTTTTGAGTGCTTCCAAATTAACAAAGCTCTATGTGGCAGCTTTCAGAAATGATCTTAATGTTTATGTGTGAAAAATAAACTAAGAAGTTGAATTTTGAAATGTTTTAAAAATCTAATTAAAAACTTACAAATCAAAACACTGTGCAGCGCACAAACCGCAACAGTTCCAGCAGCTCAATAATGTTCGGTAGCACTTTGAGTTGTCATAATTTTTGAATGTTTGCCCTATTGTCGGCAGCAATTCGCGGTGGGTGGGTAAGCATATGTTAATATACATTTTTTTATACGAAGTTGTATATATATGAAAGTGATGGTTGTTTGTGTGTTGGTGGGAAGTTTGAGTGTTCAGGCGATTGAATGATTACTTACAATTTACGATTGTGCGAACACCCATTGTGTTTCGCGTTGATTACCCTGGGGCCGTTTGATATTCAATTATTCATCCGTATGTCGGTCCAAACAACCCTTGAAGTGTCTATCATACAAAGAAAAATAATCAACTTATTTAGTATTGCACAAACAAATGATTACTATTGACAACAGGCGGGGCTCCGTTTCTGTTTCTAACGGAAATGTGGCCAAAATCAAAGCTCAAAATCAAATCAAAAGGCCACAGTAATACAAAAAGAATTATGAATTCTAGCAAATCAAAGCGGAAGTGAAGCTGGAGAGATGAATTGAGAAAAAAAAGCTTGAAAAGTAAATTGTGGTATATATATTTAGGTACTAGAGAACCCCGCAGTATTGGTTATGATATGATTAACTATTGATCCGTAGAGCTTCTAATGGAACCAGAGTCAGTAGGAGCTGCAAGTCTTGTCAAAGGTTTCAGATGGCTGGGAGGAGTTCTTAAGAGAAAGATCTGAAGCATAAAAGCTTGTGTATTACAGATATCTATGCTTTCTTTAAAGCTCAAGCCCAAGGAAGGAGAGAAATATGGCATTAAAATATATTTTCAAATTATTATATTATTCAAATTTATTCAAATATATGTCCCTTGTGTGGCTCTTGCCAAAGATAAAGCATTTTCGTTTGCCTTATACTTAGAAACGATACTGAGTTAAAGTTTCAATAATCTGAGTTAATCTCGGTATCGCCGCTCAGTTCAGAGTTTTGACTGTAGTTGAGTATAACTTTAAGTTTCCGAAGTCAACCGGTGGTAATGAGTACGCCTTAATGGCATTTTGCTCATCTTTCAAACTCACTAATTTATATATTCAGATTCAGCTTTCGCTTGGGAAAATCCACTCTACTTACTCTATTTCAGTGATTTAATTTTATATGGAACTTCATCCGATAGAGATACATTAAAGCAAAAATTTAAGTTCTTTAAAAGGAGGATATGGAAGCATATTTTCTTATACAGATATTGACAACCCTCTAATTCTCAGCAAGTTTATAGAAGAGTATTTTTGAGCTCTAAGAGAGATATCTCTAGAAGAGAGATATATGTTTTCGAGTCAGAAAGCCAGAGAGAAGGGAATAAATATTAAGCAGCTACTTTGAGTGTGAAATAATTTCATTATCTGCAGTTTTCATCCGACCTAAACATTTTTTTCTTCTGATATAGGAAGATTTAATGAACAAGTGGCTTGTCTGAGAGAAAATTAAGCGATATAGTTGGCGAATTCGTAGTAAGTATACAATTATTCAATAATTTATTAAATAAATAATATTTGCAAATAAATATAGTTTTATCAGCTCATTAAAACCTATTCTTCCCCTCCTTGAGTTTGGAAACTATCAAAAGTTGTTCTATTTGGAAGAACTTCCAATAACTTAATTAAAACTTAAATAACCCAGTCTAAATGTATTAAAAGATGAAAGGTCACAATCAATTTGGTCACAAAATAATATTTGGTACGCATTTGTGGCATTTATTTACATGGAAATTGGCATTACATTAAACTAAGTTGGTATGACTAAAGCTTGATTAAAGATGTGAACTTGAGTGGTTTAAAGTTTTTGCGCATTAGTCACAACGAGCGAGGTAAAACTACAACAAAAACAACTAAATGAAAAAAATTTGCAAAACCAACAACAATAATTAGAAGTTAACATAACAACAGCGAGCAACAACACCAAAGTTAGTCAGCTATGAAGCCAAAAAATAAAAAAAAATCCAAAGAAATCCAAATGACACAAAAAACTTGAAACAAGAAAATTCCGCAGAATTTCAGTAATCACTGGAAAGAAAAACAACTTGACCACGTTGTGCTTTTGTTGTAAGCGCTGTTGATATTTTCCAGCGCTCGAGTCGGCTTGGTCAAGTGGTGTATGCGCCTTTGCGCCAAAGCCGACCACAATGGCACAAAAGCAAAGAGCGGCTTATAACAGCAACTTGGCAGAGACAACAACAATTGCTAGAACAAAACCAACAACATTGCCAATATCGACAAATGCTTAGAAGACAAAGGAATATTTTTGCAATTAACGCTGAATTTGTTTGTTTGCTTGCATATAGTAAAATGCATTCAATGACAACATAAAGCAGCAAAAACAACAACATGTACACATATATATGTATATGCAACTTGCCTTGGTGGGGCATAAAAAAATTTCAATTTCATTTGTCATTTCGTCACGTTCAGTTTTTTGTTGACCATAAAAACCAACGAAACGATGAGCTTATGAGATACTTTGATGGGTCCGATGCGCCGCTGGACGGACTTACGGCTGGACGCCTGGACGAATGAACGCTGAAACAGCGCTCAGCTAAAGGTAAACAGAAATCGGTGCAGAGTTGTTGAGTTGGTTGGGTGGCTCGGCGGCTGGTTGTGTGTAAGCACTCTCCTTTGGTGATAGCAACATGAGCTGTAAACCAATAACAACAAAATCACACACATACATTCAAATAACACGGAGCAGTTGTTGTTGTAATTTGAGATTTAGCAAGACTTTGAATGGCAACGAGTCCTAGATACTTACGCTGCCAATGGAGCCAAGTTCACGAAATGATTTCAGGGATTTAAGAGTTACAAGCGTTAAGGGTATCTTATATATATATATATATAGATATATGTAGGTACCTTATATTACGGTACGCCAGTTTTACACACTTAACATACACACACAAGTTTGCATATGTATATGTTTCTGCGCTTTCGAAAGGGCTTTTATTGGGCTCGTCTCGTCACGCCTTAATGAAGTACCAAAAACTCAATTTATTTGCAATTAAATTGTGTGTATATGTGTGTGTGAGCAACTCATTGTGACTATGATGAGTGATTTTGAATTATTTATGAGTTTGTTTCGGATGTTTTCGATATTTATTGGCACATTTTATTGTTTTATTTTTTTATTAATGTATTTGTTTATTGTAGTATATAGAAGAAATACTGGCTCTTTCTTAGCCTAGATTACTCTACTGAACAAATTATCTCTCCAATCAAACCAAATATGCTCCCACTTAAGTTGAAAACTGTTACCCTCATTCAGAGCTCTCGTTAGTTAAATAATATTATATATATTTTATTAATACTTGTAATAATAATAATTAATACTTCCCCTACTACGCCCACTCTTCTAAGGGATATTGGTCAGGGGAGACAAGACCATCGGCATACTATTCTCTTATTCGCTAAATTATTGCGTTACTTCGAGAAAATCTTCAGTTCTTATCTATATATATCCCCCAGCTACAGTTATAGAGCTGCTCATTCCACATACGTCGTCTTCTCTCATATTATTTCGCACGTAAAAGTACTTAACAACTGCGAATCATGCTGATGATCCTTGCAAATCAAATATTTTGGATTTGGGCGTCAAGCTTAACTGTTGTTGTTGTAATAGAATAAAAATACGCTGGTGATAAGCCCGCAGGTTAGTAATACGGTTTCGTTCCAGCTACATAGATGCGATTGTTTCAGAAGCGGATTAAGCTCAGATTCAGATAACAATTATTTCCAACTATCCTCTTCCAATTGTCAAAATTTTGAGATAATTTAAGATAATTTTCTAAGTATACATGCATGTCTGTGAAGTGACAACGGGTTTCCAATAAGTTTACTGAGAAATTATCTACCATTTTTTAAGAGAGTAATATCTTCGGAAAGTTCGGAGCTGGATACAGGTATCCACTATGCCTCTGCGAGATATTGTTCACCTCGATTTCCTTCTTGCTTCACCTTATAACAGCTTCTTTCTTCTTTCTCGGAAACTGCAGACAGATTCTAATTTCGGAGATTTTTGCAATTTTTGCGGAGGAGCAAATATCTGAAGAATCAAAGCGGCATTCATGAACTTCAATCAAAAACCTGTAGACTTGTGAACAAAACCGATAATGAATCATTATGCTTTCTTCCAACTCGCTTTCATGGCAAAATTGGACAGTATAATTAGTTTTTGGTGCACGCAGGCATTGTTTCTTGGTAGAGTATGGCGTTCCCATTTCTTTGGAAACACTTAAGAACCTACGAAGGAACTTTGATGATATATATTGATTCTTGTTGATATATATTTTTATAAGCGGAGCATTTTTAGCAACCCAGCCGATTTGCGTTCCCCAAAAACGATTTCATTTGCCAACAAGCTCCCAATGCAAAAACAACTCTGTTTGAGCTTCTTCGCGCTAATTATTGAAAAACTGCTAAGCGGTGGCAGACAGTTAGAGATGATGAGAGTTACCACCATTTATATTGTTGCATGTGTTTGCTAGCTAGCGGCTTATATGTACCGCTTCGTTGACCACAACCACCTATGGTATCTCCGCTAGTTGGTCGGTTAGTGTTAGCGACAGCAGAAACATAGCGGCTGAGCGCCTTTGATCTTTTGCGCTCGAGCGATTCGAACAAAAGAAAACAGAAATCAAGAAGCGCAATTGTGCGCTAAAAAAATGGAAATATTTTCAAAGCAGCCATGCGGCTTGTTGGCAACGCGGCTATTTGGGTGTTAATTTTATCTCACTTCATTTCATTTGTAGCATCGCGTATTCGCAACTTGCCACAGTCAGCGCTGCCTGCGCTACAAATCTGCATTTCAACTTCAACGCAAAACTTGAGTTGGTGTTGTTGCAGTTGTTGTGGCAGCGGCTATATGTCATTGTAACATAAAAGTTCACTTTTTAATTGCCCGCCTGACGCGTTCAAAAGACATTGGACTGGCAGTTTTACGAGCGACTTTGGTAAATGTGCGCGCTCAATGCACCAACCGCCGCCGACAGCCCCCCTCTTCGCGCCCAATACAGTTTCGAGTTAAAGTCAGCAGGCGCAGGAAAAAGCGTCGCACAACGCGCGTGCGCTCACCGCCAAAGCTGGTCAGGGTCGAATGCATTGTTGCTGCCATGCTTTTTTTCTCTCAAACTGACCCAGCTAAAGCCGCGTTGCGGCGCGCAACTATTTTCGCATTCGGTCAGTCAAATTCAATTCCATAAACCATTTCGTCTGCAGAAATTCGCTTAACCCATTGGCGCTTTCCTTTTGTACTTTGCATTTTTTTAATTCTCACTTCGGCTTTTGTTTTCTGGCATTTGCTCATTCTGCGATCGCGTCTGCACGTCTGCGGATTTTGCTGCGAAAAGAATAATTTGCCACAGTTGTAAAGAAAATGCGAACAACAAAGCGCAACTCATTGACATTGATGACAAGCCAGTGCGCACACTCAGAGCCACACACGCTCTAAAGAACTTTTTCCCACACGCACCGCTGCTGCGCGGTGTCTTTCACCTCAGTCGCTAAATTGACGTGTGCGCTTAGGATGGTTTGCTCTGATTTCAATGCTTAACACGGCCCTCTATGACTTGCGCTGGGTAGCCAGAGGGTCAAACGTGGATGCTTCGCTTTGGTGTGGTTCGAAAATGCCTTGAAGGTATTTAAACAGAACCACTAAAGTTTCAGTATATCAAGTTTGTCATATTTAGCCCTCCCTTCTTCTCTATTTAGTTTTTTCTAATTGGGGCAGATGGGAGGTATTTGGTTTAGAGAACACTCCAGAAGGTCATGAACTAACAAAAGGTTCAGTAGGAATCAACTTAGTTTGTAAAAATATTTACTTATCTGGAATTTGAATACAGGCTTTAGTTTTAAACCTTTAAAACCCAAAGAGCTCAATAGAACTTCCAAAATGTAATTCTACAAAAGAGATAAAGTAGTTGGGGTTAATTTTTAGCAAAATCAGCTCTTCTCCTCTGTAGGACGCTTGTGAGTTGTAGAAACCAGGGAGGAAATTATTTAGCAAAGTTAAAAAGGTTTCTATAAAGTGAAAATATTTTAGAGAAATCTTGTTTAGAGTCTGTAACATCCACTCTGGTTGGGTTCTACAGCCCCATCTTAACTTGATAGCATAAGGCTCATGAGATAAAGAAAACAATACGAATAAATGAATCACCTAGAATTTTGTTAAAGAAATATAGTAGAGGAAACTTCAGGTCTACAGAGCTCTTTAAAGATGAAAATGAAGAATCTGGGAGCTCCGAAATGAAATCAATAAACTAAGGTCTAGGTCAAACGTAGTCTTTATGGTAGAAAGAAGCTTTCTAATCTCAGATTTTTTTCACGAGGTCTCATTTAAAATATTGAGTCCATAAATGATACAAGAACTAAAGGATACTACTATTCATTATCAAAGTCAAAGCTTTATGCTTGAACATATTTTCAAAAATCTCACAAGTGAGTCTTGCGCTGCCTTTTTTAAATCACCCGCTCTTTTCTTGTTATTTTTTTTCTGCGCTCCTTTGAGCTGCTACAATTGTCAGACTGCATGTCTCGCAAATATACAAAACTTTGCAGAGTTCCCGAAATGCAAACCAATATATTTTAAGGATGAAACATATACATTTATCGATGAACGTAAAGAAGTATCAACCCCTTGGAGATACTTATGTACATACTCGTATTCCCCACCAGCACTGTCCGCCAAGCCACAAAAATTCGCCAGACACATTGACGACTATTGGTTCTCTTGTACTTACAACCATAAGACGCAGCTCGAGCTGACGACAAGGCCAATTTGTTTGCACCAATTTCGTAACAACAACAAATACTCCGCCAACAACACACATACTTAAAGTAACGGCTAAGAGTGCCTTAAAGACCAACAGTCGAGCTCCGCAGCTGGCCGTTGCGTTATAATTTATTTAATGACGCCTTTTTGTTGTGCCTGATCAGTGATCAGCTAGCGATCAACTGCAATCGGTGATCGCTCAGATCTTCAGTACAGCAAGCAGCGGCGGCGGCGGCATCGATCAATGCTGATCATTTCTGCCACAGTTGTTGAGTAATTCTCGTTTTTATTTTACTGTTTCCTTAAGTATTCCATCAGCGCAGCAAGATCGAATGCTGTCAGTGGGATGTTGATGCAAATTTATGATCTACATTTGCTGCCTTCCAATGCTGCGTTTATGCGGTGCACGTAGTAGAAGCTGTCTTGCTGTTGGGCGCTTCTGGGTCCTTACAGATTCTGGCCTGTCGGTTGCCTTTGTTTGATTCTTTCTTCGTCTTATTTCTTACTTCTGATCTCTGTTCAATAGCAATAATCATAAAATGTTGTAAATGCATTTTTAAATAGTGCGATTAAAATAAAATATTACTGCGTTTTTGACGTTAGGCAAAAGCTGTTATATTTTGTGTGAAAAATTGCTTTTGAAATCATTTTACAAATATGTTTCATATATATCGGATGCGTGTGGGAGTGTGGAAGAACACTTGTGGAAAAGGACATAAGAAATTGTAGATTCTTATACGCCGGGGTTTTTTTTATATATAGTAACCGTTTGGTCTAAAATCCGAAACTTTTAGTATGAGCAATTTTTCAAAGTCTTTCTTCTTCTAAATCAGTTACATTCTTTAAAGTCATAAGGTGGAAAACTTTTCTTTGAACGACTTCGTAAACTAACTCTTCTAACTCTTATTAAGGAGAGATCATTTTAGTAGTTTTCCGTTGACTATTGGGGAAAAAAGTCTAAAATAGTTCAATTACACTCCGGACATCGGGGTCTCTAGCTACATAAGAAATAGCGACATTTGATATAACCTCTTCATGACCTTCTTAGTCTGTTGTACAGAAATTTATCGCCAAAGGGTTTTGGTAAAAATCTTACAAATTTCTGAGTATCCTCTTCTTAAGGTGTTAAATTGACTTGCTAACTTTCCATTCTCAGATATTAAACAGCATTTTATACCTGATTAGCCGAAAATAAAATGACGATTGATAACTCATTACAGTGTAAGTTGTACACAGTTCGACTATGACTATCAATGTGTACCTTTCTCGACATTGAAGTGACCATAAGTCAACAAGAAAATCCAAAGAGAGAGCGAACCAACCGGTTCTATATGTTCTATATCCTTGTGTTGCCCGGTAGAACTTTCGTAGCCGAGCGGTATTCAGCGTAAGAGTCGTCTGAACAAAGATACTTCGTAAGGTGGGTTCTTCTTACCCTTACAACGGATTTTGTTACAAATAAAGTCTTGACTGCGCTGGAACCAGCTATTTTATAGCAGTCGCTGAGTGCAAAGTAGCACTCTCCGATATCTACAACAGAATATGACTTTTATCAGGCAAAGTGCTATAAACTCGGCAGCATTCCTCAAAATTATATCTGTAAGATATTTTGCATTGGATTTTCTATAGTTAACACTGTTATTTCTTTGATTGCTGTGCGTTTGAGTGTCACTTTGTTTGCAGTCGGATTAATTATTCCGAGCTTCTACATTGAGCCAAACTAACTCCAACGAGCTCTAATGTTGTAAACAAAGGTATTTATCTCTCTGGATTCTATGGCTTCAAATATAATATTATTTACTAATCCACACCGTAAAAGCTGAGGTATGGAGCGAGTTTTGATAATCATTCCCTAAACAGTAGGGATTGATTCAGAGATTTTCCACGCTCTCTTTAAGGATTTGGCTTCGGAAATTTGGGGTATCCCTAGACTAATTCCATTAGTTCTTTATAGACTTTCATCGACTTTTGTAGTGATGAAATTAAGTTTTCCTTACTACAATATCTTCTTCTTCAATCTTTAGATTACTTCGGAATTACTCGTTACATAATTACTGTTTTGAAGTAACTAGTACCACACTTAGTAAGCAAATCCTTCATAGGGGCATAGTCTTTACTTTAAAAGCAAGCCACACCATTTGAGATAATCAAAATCACTTCCCTTCTCCTTTGATTACAAATTTAAGTGGGTTAGTGGAACGTGGTAATAAACTTAAAAACATAATGTTCAATAAGCATTTCCTTAGATTTGTTTACTCAGTCAATAAAGTGCCATCATAAACGTTATGTTCATTAAGCATTTAATTGAGCTATTAAGTTTAGCAAAATCAGCACAGTAATTTAGACCACAGTGTATAATCACCAGCAGCAATGGCAGATGTTTGCCAAAGCAAATATTTAGCATGTTGCAAGGCAAGCACTGACACATAATAATCATGTATGTGTACAACATTAAACACATAAACACACATATGCGGAGAACACTGTCAGTTTAAGGACAACGTGCAACACAGTGCAATGTCACGGCAACAAACAATTAACACCAGAACCACAAACTGAGTAGCGAACAACGGTTGTAAATGGAAGCATTCATGCCACCGCATACAGACACAGGCAGGACATACTAATGGCATTTAAGATATTTTAGACCATCTAGATGTCACCCCCACAGGCACTAATACACATAAATAATTTGGCGCATATTGTTTTAGTTAGCACATAGTTGACGACAAATGAGCGCAAACAAGCACAGCTACAACAAATAACAACAACAACAATAATAAAAATAAAAAAAGCTGAAGAAATGGTGGCCAAAGAACCTAAAAACGCCAGTTGTACGAGCCAGAGGCACAGCATGTATGGCAATTACAACTCAGCAGCATGCAACGCAACCGACAGATGAGTGTACCGAAAGGACAGTTATGTATATCGCCTGATTATGCCGGAACGAATCATACGGTTACGCAATGTTTAACTGTCATTTGTGCGAAAACTCAGTCAATCGATACTTGATTGTCCAAAAAAGACGGTCTTAAATGTTTAAAACAGTCTAAAATGCGCATTGTGCCAACAGCAAGTTGTCGCTTTCGTTTTTTCCCCATCACTCGATTTGGTGTTTGGTGAGTTTTTGTTGCATGCAAGTGACATCCCGGCGCGTCCTTGCCACCCAGTAGTGCATTTAAGGGCATTTGCTTGCAACTGTTGCAAGCAACCGGCTATTCGTGCGCTGACTGTGCGTTCTTCCGTCACTTTGTTTGGCCTGCTGGTGAATGCGTGCTTGATTGTGTATGTGTGTGCGTGTGTGGCAAATCGATGAAGACATCAAACTGAGCGATGTGATCGATTGGCAACGCACTTTATTTTGCTGCTTCACATACTGGTTTCAGTAGCCACCCGTATATGTTGCTGTTATTGTTGCCGCATCAACTGGCAATGATAGTCAAATACGCACATACACACACACACACACACACACATGCGCACATGCGCACATACAGCATCGCAGTGTCCTGCCGTGTTGGCGTTGCCAATTCGATTTTGTAGCGCTTCATCTGGCAGCAGCAGCGCGCACCTGCGATTGCCGCGATCACCTTCGATCCATAGCCGAAACCGAAACCGAATTCGCGTCACAGCGTCCCCTCGCATCGCTGGCCGTGCGCGTAGCTACCAAAATTGTTTGTGCCTATGTGTGTATTGCTTAGCGAATTTAATTAAATCCGTTTTGCGTTGAGCACCAATGTCTCACTTGCTGGTGTTGCTCGCTGGCTCTTGTGTTTATTTACCTTATATTTCACTTGTGATCTGTCTGGAAGTTGTGTGTGTTGTGAGAAGTAGGTGGATGCGGTTTAGTCCTATTGGTTTTGCTTCGTTAAATACAAAATTATGTGGTTAAAGTAAAATTAGCAGAAGATTGGGTTATAATTATGGCGTAGAAATGCATTAGCTACTCTAATTAGTCATCTGGAGTTATCAGGTTTTATGCGGAAATAGGTTATAGACTTTTTAGTTAGGTCGGAACTTTCAACTTGATGAGCGTACTTTACACGAAATTTTGTCTTAATTAAGAGGCTTTCACCGATATTCCTTTACAACCAACTTTGCCTGAAGAAATATTGCAGAGTGGGTTCGTGATAAGCGAGGTGACGCCAGTTTATATTCTGTCACGAAATGGATTGTCAGGATTTTCTCTGCTTGAATCTGATAAATTTGTCGACTGTAGAACAGCTTTTGACAATGAGAGAACTTTTGCAACAGGTTAGGCAACTTCGAAATAAAGTTTTTACTTAATAAACTAGGTCAAAACTTTACGAGCACTTCATAATGGAGGGTCTAATACATGTATCAGAAGCGTGGAGTATGACAATCCGTGTTGGTTGAAGATACTCAGACACTGAGGACATGCGCAGACTTAGATACATCTACCGAATGAGTGGAAAATCTACAGATCTGTGTGATACCAGTTGTTTGTATCTGAAGAAGTGGACCAATCAAGACCACTGGCGTACAGTCGGTAAAATAAATGTGAGCCGAGGACTGAAATATCCACCAAGCAAATGCCAAGATCAATAAGCAAGATTTTATATTATCTCAATTTCCTTTCTTCTCCTAAGTAGTTCAAGTAGAAAGTGGGTTTCATGAGTACTGTCGTGGACCCAGTTTTGACTATAAAGCTAATTTGAGTATTTAAACTGCTGAGATGACTGAGTTTTATCTAAGAAACGCGAATGAGCAGACTCTTCATATTTTCATATCTTCATATTTCCAGCCAGAAGGTGTACATAATCTGTAGTAAATTTTCGTGAGATACTTCTTGTGAATTTAACAACGGCTTCCATATCCATATAATTTTAATTATTTTGATTAAAATTAATTGTAATTACAAAATCAATTAACTAAAACACTTATTAGTTCTGCAAATTTCCATATTTATAATTAAAGTATTTACTTAGGTCGTTACATACTACATATACATGCACAGAAAATTTCATACTTCAGCATAGCTAGACCTCGAAAGAAAGTGCAAGAATGCTATTGTTAAGTAATTTCTTGAAAATAATCGTGTGAAATTGCCATTAACCCTTAACTCAATCACCAGCTATTTGTACCGTTAAGCTGCCACTTTTCTCCTCACTCATACATACATGCATACATTCGTTGTTATGCAAAAGAGTGAATAATTCAGCAGAAATGCAGAATTCAGCTAAACATTTACCGCTATATTTGTATGTATGTGTGTTCTTGGAACAACAAGCATATTGGCAATCAATCAAACTATGCACAATTTTAAGTGAAAATTATTGACAACAAACTTGAAAAATATGCATAATAATAAAGCGAATACACGGAATAAATGGCAAACAGTAGCCGGAGAGATAACAGAGAGACAGGAATTTTAAATGATTTTCATTGAAAATTGCAACACAAATCAGGCAAGCAAATATTGAATAATACAACTAATTTATGGTTATGGACTGTGTTAGTGCATATCTATGTGTGTATGTGTATACGAACAGTCGCTAGTGTCACACACAGATCCATCATAAGACAGATCGATCGCCCTCCATGGACCAATGCACCACAGCTACTTTAGCATAACACTAAGGACAACAACAAAAGCAAAGTCAATAATGACAATGGTGGGCAGCAGTGCACATTGTTGGACAGTGGCTGTTGGTGGCGGCGATAGAGTTATAAGTGACAGCAAGAATGTAGCAATGCAATTGTTAAGCAAATTTTCACTCCTTCATGGTAAATTTGACGAGCGGCAGCAACACTGGCTACCTTCAGCTGCGGTGGACAAGAATCGCTGAAAATTCCTTAAGGACTAACACTACGCTAACTTATCCCTCTATGTATATATGTATGTATGCATTTAAGTGAGTACGAGCAACAATAAATGAAACAATAAAATGAGTGTTGGAATGCGCACGTTGCTACCGGGAAGACGACACCCGCACACCAGCACCCGCAGGGCTGAGCTACTGATGCAGCGCGCCAGGATGTCTGGAAGCTAAACGAGCCACTATTGTTTGTGCTCCTACTCAAACTGTATGCAGGGAAGAATGTGCCACTGTGTGTGTGTGTGAGTGTGCAGAAGGATATTAGCCAGTCTTTTATTAACCATTCAGTAGTCGTAAAATCACAAAATGAGACGACTTGTGCATATTTTACTGACACGGACTGACTTGACAATGCAAGCAACTGTCAAACGATCATAAATGCAGCATTGTGCATGTAAATATATAATATAAGTGGTTGTGTGTGTAGGTATAAACCCGTCAGGGAAGAGCGGAAACAGTTTTCGTTTGGAACTTCAAATAGTTGCCTTACAAATATTCCATTGGTTCAATTGAAACTACTTTGGGACTAGTTGGAGAAGGCTTCACAATATTTTTTATATGTGTGAAAACTCATACTATAATAAAAAATTTTTTTTCTAACTTTATTATCATTTAGTCAAAATCTAAATTAAGTCAATACACTTAAAATATGTCTGAAATAATAAATATCTTGGACTTTACACCCAATTATTAGAACTCAGAGTTTATGTCTATAATAGAGCTTGAAATAGTAATCTCTTTTAAATATGATCTTCATCTAAAGATCGTCAGTTGAATTTTCGTAGAGATTATCATTAAAGCGCTATAAATTCCTGAAGGAAGATCCCTTCGCTCTAATTTAGTTATATCCCGATTTAGGAAGAAGAAAAACAACTGCACACAACAATAACAGAGCATTTTGCTGATTTCAGCATTTGAGCTGATTTTTAAGCACCATTTTTAGCCATTTCAATGAAGGTTGAGCCTTCGTAACTTATAGACTTTCCTGCAAGGTTGCTACTAACGCATGCCTCAGAAATCTGCTGATAGTTTGAGAAGTCAAACTCACACCAAAGTGTTAAATATTGAAAACTATGAGATGAACTGTGACTTCTAACGAAAACTAGCGCACACTTAAATACCGTCACAGGTCCTGGCCGTACAAATTCTTGCGAAAGTGTTAATGTCACTTAATTTTATGGCCATGCGTAGTGTCCGTCCAGCCAACCAGAAGTAGCCACTTGCCGAGTTACGCTCGTATTTGATTTCTTATCAATAAAATAGAATAAAGAAAATTTTTAACGACTTTGAAACTATGTGGCATGCACATTCATAGTTTCATGTTCACAAATATGTGTCAAGCTACTACTGTCACCCTCCTCCTCGTTAGTTGCCAATTGGTGTTGTTGTTTGCTGTCAGCGCTTTATGACACCTCTAAATCACTTTATGCTGCTCTTTATGCTGACATATTAATACGAGCACTGCTTTAAGTATAATGCCAACATAAATGATACTCCTTTATGTAAAATTTAGCACCTCGTTTAAGTAAATGCTCATAAATATAAGTATCTGTCGAAACTAAGTGGTCGTTGGTATGTAAAAAAAAAGCATGTCTCCTACAACATTTGGCTCTAAAATGCCAGGCGCGCATCATAACAACCGCGTGCTGCCGCGCATTCACCGCTCTCCACTCATCAGCGTCAATGCTGCGCTGATCCTCGTTGATCGACACCATGTGATCTTCGATTTTATAACCAGCTTGTGTTCTTTATTGAATATTTTATTTTATGCTCACTAAAGTGGGGGCTTTGTTCAGCTTCCTTTTAACTCAGCTTGTTTAGTGCTTCCTTCTTTTTGTTTGCTTGTTTTGTAGAATTGTCATATTTTCATACGATCACCGGTACGATCATTGTGATGCCGATTAAGTGATCTTGTTTATCGGCATTTTTACTGCCGCCACAACGATGATGGTAAATTTGAAAATCGGCGGGTGTTGACTTTTAAGTACTGCCTTCAAACTTTTATGGCACAAAATGCTGGAGGAGTTTTTCCTCGTAAGGAGGTGTGAATTTACAGTAATTTTGTTATTGAATTAGAGTATGGTTTGAGTATTCGATTTGAATGCTGATATGACAGATGTTCAATAGAAGAAGAAAGATCAATGGTTATATTTTCTCTGATTTTATTAGGTTTTATCTGATGCTCCGGTTAAATACTACGAATGATATCGCCGAGTTTCTGAGTTGTAAGGATATTTGTTTAGTTTTCTAAATAAAATTTTTAAGCTGAGGAAGTCTGGGAACAGTTTACTCGGGTCCAAGGCTGTCCTTGGATATTTTTATATCAATGCGAGGCTATTCTCAGCTTACCATTGTTGTGTCAACACTTTTTAATCAATGTGTTGTGAGAGGCAAGGAGACGCTTTAAGTTCGTAATGAATGTACAAATGTGAAGTTGATGTTGAAATGTGAGTTTGATCTCAGGTTTATTTTTATCCTGTACTTAGAGTTCGAAATTAATTCCAATTGAGGAAGTTTCGTTTGAAACAGACGTGTTCTGCTTTCGCAAAACTTGGTCTTAAGAATCTGAGAGGGAAGTGATTAGCTAAGGCTGGGACGGAATAGAGAAATTCGTATTATAGAGAATTCGGGAATACGATCACTTGAAGATCTCTCTAAGGACGCCATATTTCATTGATAATCATACAGTTAGCAGAGCCGACGTACCTTTTGAGCACAAATGCCACCTACTACCTACAACTCAAGCTGCAGCATCGCACAATAATCGACAGCGCTAGCGACATGCCGAACAAAAAGTACAACAAAGCCAACAAACGATTACTCATCGCGAACGCAGTGTTAAATTATCTTCTTTTTTTGCGAAGGGAATAAGCACAACTAATTGCAACATATGTACACACACACACACACACACACACATATGGCGGCATACCATCTCCGTGTAATAGGCACATATCAAATGATATTAGCTGACATTCAGGAGAACAACAAAAATAATTATTAGACATATAGAATCTAACAGAATTTCGTACACCTGGTCCCGGTGGACCACACGATTTTCATGTACAAACAATACTTTTGCCACATTGTAAAACTACAACATTTACAACAACGACTATTTCAATATTGCTATCAATTAACAAAAGCGAAAACGGCAAAAGGACATCAAAGTAATAATGTAAAAAAATTAAGCGTGAACTTTACGCATATTAGGAGGGGCACGCATGCGCAGTGGCAAACACGCACACAAATGCATGTCTTATGTACTTATGAGTGTGAGTGTGTGTTAAAACTGAAAATCTGCCTTATGTACACATACATAAATACATTTGCACACATAAAAATATCTATAAGCCGCTATAAAGGAGCTCAAAGTGCCACGGAGTTCCCTTTCCGCGCTCTCATTGCTTTTCTGCCGACTAACTGTCTCGGGCTGTACGAGCTCAGCTGTCACCTCGATTCTATAGCATTGGTAGTTCTAATTTCTGCTTAACTATTTTATTATATAGAATTGAATTTTTCTTCTTCTTCTTTTCTTCAAAATTTTCACCCAAATGCCCATTGAATTCTGTCAAAAAAATATTTCGAAATTTCTACACCAATGTTAATCAGCAGGAAATTCTATGCTAGTGAAGCGTATGCGAGCGCTGGCGAGCAAAATTAATAAATGTGGGAAGTACTCTCCTTTAAAGTAGTACAAATGTGTATGTGTGCATGAGAGCTGAGTGAGCGCGCTGCTCATTCATATTCAAAATTCCAATTAATTTTTTGGCCACATTTAATGTGCTTATGACAGTTAGTACGATTAGTATGTCGAATGGTCGATAGGATAGCCGCAGGATGTGGCATGTCGTTGCTATGTGCCATTTTGTTGGACACCAACGCAGCGGGTAACCACAACTAAATATCTCGGTGACAGGATATTTATAAATGCATATGTATACATGTGCTCAGCTGTGTGTGTGGATGTAGTTATTATTTGTAATGGGTGTCAATAGGTACATATTTGCCTATGGCCACAAGTGCGCATGTGCATATGTAAATAAGAGTTTATATGTGTGTATGAGCGCCTATGTGATTATTAGTGAAGTATGTCGCTTAAAGCGTTTACGCTTTTCTAACCTTAATTTGCTCATTGACACTTTTCAATTATCGTTCGCACTGAAGCATGCGATTTTCACACATAAACTTACTTAAACTAGTATACCGTTACGCATATAAATATTTGAGTATTCTTTACACTTATCGAAATGTCGGTTGTTCTGTGCGATTACATTACACTAGTGGAGTCTAACGGAAGTGCAGTAATTTTGTGGCGAGATTAAATCATTCAAGATGGTTTAGTAATCTACATAATAATGTATCAACTATATCGAAGAAATATTTTAATAGCTTGAGGAGGCCACCTCTGTTACGATTTTTCTTGGTAAGATTTCGGGAAAGTAGAGTGATGGATTCTACAATTTAGTTGGTTGAGCGGCGAAGCAAAAATAATGGGAGCTCCATGGCTGTGGAGCTCGAGAAGACCCATAAGTCAGCCTTTTGCCAATGCAAATCTAGCTTTGATTTTCCTCCACGTCAACAAACCAACTTCTGCTAGATTACCGTATGGAATATTTTCAAATATATTCTCTCATAGTGAAAATAGCTTTCTCACGAAGATAAGCTTCTAAGATGTTATCAATCTCAGCACATGTCGTTCACTGCTCTACCGCAAGCTGCGTTTGAAGTTATTGATCTTTTTTATCATAATCATAGAAGGATTTCTCAAGGAACTCCACTGCATTTTCATTATCTTTTATAACTGTATTACCGTGAATTTACAGATCAGAATACACCCCTGTACTACATTCGTATTGGAAATTGCATGTCTGAATTAAGCTTCATCCATTCACCTTCTTCCTATGGAATGTGTAGTTATGATCTCTTCTCAAGAAAGATAAAGCGGTAAAATGGTTGACAAACGAATTAACAGTGAATCCGGTATAATTTATGCCACCTCTTTGGTCCAAATTGGTCATCAATTAGTGTACGGTAGTAATTAACTCGAGCAACTCGAATGAGGTCACTTTTATAAAAAGGAGGCTTAATTAAATCGCACCAATGAGGTCATTGTAAGCGTTCACTATAGTTATGTTGAAGGTAGATTGCAGTTCCGGCAGAAAGAATATAAAATGGAAGTAGTTTAGAAACAGTCAAATCGGCTAATTAAATTGGCTTTCGTATTTGCGTGTTTTCAAGGAACCGCCTGAAAAACCCTGACCTTATTGAGCAAAACCGTAATAAGATATCATTGTAACGATCAGTGTCGTTCGATTTTCGATACTTTTTAGTAAATTTATAATATAAAGAAAATCTAATTTAAGCCAGTTTTATATATCCAAGGGTGGGCGCTGAGTGTATTTCTGTCACGGAAACGCTCTCAGCAAACCGGTAGAATTTTGAATAACAGAAAGATACACACGATCAAAAGAAAAAGCTTGGCAAAATACCCAACAAAGAAGCGATTTCCTTCTGATGGTTTTTAGAGAAGTTCCAGAGGTCGTTGAGAACCAAAACCTATAAAAATTTGCTAGAAATACAAATATTGTTCATAATGGATGTCAAGAAGAATTCTATAAAGAGAAAAATTTCAGCTCAGGAATTCATGATTTTGGTTGAATTTGTTCTACGGTATCAAATTTTTCGAGCGCTTTTCGAAACCGACGAAAACAGAGACTAAATATGATATGACAAGTTGCTATTGGTGCATTGCAATCAGTGACCTCACACGTAAATATATTTTGGAAAATATATATATGTTTGTATGTAAATGTAATAAAGTTCAACATGGATTTCGAAAAGGTGGTGGACGAACAAGCAGTGCACTTATATAAATATGTAACATATATTAAAGAAATGAAAGCTTCCTGCGTCAGGAAATGGTCAACAAATGCAAACAGTGACACACGCACTGGCTAACAGCTATGGACATATATTATATATAAGTACATTGATATAAGTAAATCTTCATTGTTGTAAACAGAGATAGAGGCACAGCTAGCCTTCATGCTTTAATTGAATGGCAAACGACGTACGGCGGCGACGACAAATGCCATTTCTTTGTGTGAATGTCAAATTGAAAGCAAAAACACAAATACACACTCTCACGCATATATATGGCACAACGCACACGCATCGACTGTAAGCAAAGTGTAATGCACAGGAGTAACTACACCGGGTCGGCCATTGCGAAAAAAGTTCAACACCATTGCTGTTGTTGTTGTTGCTGTTGTTGTTGCTGACATTACTCATATGGAAAGCGGCAGCTGCTTCGTTAGCATTCGCATTGAAATGATCGAACGAAGGACATTACAAGATTGCGCCTCATACCCTCCATCAAAAACATGTAACACCAAAGCATGTATTTGTTGTTGTTCTTGATAAATAGTTAACATATATAGACACCAAAAAAAATCAAGGATGCACGCATAGCAACAATGTAATGAAGAGAAGTCGTATAAAGAGATATCGGCTAGAGGGGGGTACAATAAACAACCAGCAACCAATCAACGCTGCTGAAAGCAAATAAACTAGACAATATTATATTATTTTGCTTTGTGCGCCCCCTTTTTCTCGCAGTCGCTTGGACTGTATAGCGTTGGCTCGACTACATTTTGCATTCACAACTGTAGTTAAGTCCGTTGAAGAGCTGAGTAGGCGTGGCTCTTTAGCCATTGCACTCCTACTATCGCTAACTAACTATCGCTGATTAACTACAACAATACAAATACAACTTGAGAATGACAACAACTTGCACAGAAATCACTAATACAATCCACCATTACTAACAAATGAGTGGATCGACAGCTTAAGTAAGCTTGGGCTCTCTCGCCGCTTAGCGTTTTCAACAGTGTTATGGTTTTTGTTATTTTGGGCATAAAATTTTTTGTTTCAAAATCGCGCCAAAACAAGAAAACGAAAGCGATAAGAATATATGTTTTAGAAAAATTAGAATTTCTCTAGAAGAAGCTTAATTTCAAGCGCTGGAGGGCAAGATATCTCGTATTTCAGTAAAAAAGTTTGTGCAGACATTATTTTTCGAAATATACTTAAACATTCTATCGAGAGACGACCCCTATGCGTTTGGGAATTCCGTCTTCTATCAGTTCAAGGATTATTTCATAATTTTCAAAGATAAATAACTTTAGCCACAGCCGTAAAAGACAAATTTAACCCAACTTGATAGAATGAACTAAAATTGGTCTCTAAATTTCTTGCTTGATGGTAGATAAGTTAGTGACAATATACTATAATGTTCAAGCAATCCTAAAAGGTCCCCTCTACTAAGTTGTCCAAAAAAACCATTCAAAATATAATAGAAGCTCATTCTATAACCGGAAAAATGTTGAGTTAAAAATTTTTAGAGAAGAGTTAATTTAAATGTGGTGAGAAAAGAGAACTGAAAGAGAGAGAGAGAGAGAAAGTCAAGGAAATTTTACTCAAAAAGCTCATTAATGCACAATTATGCTTTTATAGACTGGTTTTAGGTATTCCCAAAGAGTTTTCTGATAGGTTTAGGTTTTGAAGAGGTTCCTGAGGAGGAATATTTGCACAAATATTGGTGTATTTTTGAAAGAGTGATCTTGCAATAAATGATCGCATGAATTTGAATGTTATATTAAAGCGACATATTACTGAGCTAAAAGGTGTCGTTAAAGAGCGTTTTTATAGGGAATTCCGCTAATAGAATTTCGTAGTCTTACTCTCGAACTTTTAGAAAAATTATGATAGATCCAAGCTTGAAGTTTGAATGGAACGAAGGAAAAAAAACATTCTGAGTTCGAAGAATATTTTACATAAATGAATTGAAGAAAAAAATTCTGTATTTTTATAAAAATATATAAAATTTAAAATATTACGATCCCCGATCTTTTCTAGGGAACATTCCGCAGCCACAACACTTTTCGCTACATCAAATGAGCAACTCTCGACTCTCCAACTAGCGCTGGCTTTCCAACGACGCGCTCACTACCATTTGGCCTCGCCTCCCTTTTGATCGTTGCCATTGCTAGCTGCTGTTGTTGCACACACACACACACACTTCCACACAACAAACAACCACAACCACAAATGTCGCCGTCAATTTCTTGCTTGTGTTACTAGTTTTCCTCTCATTAACACAACGGACGCGACTTTGATATCAAACCGGTTAGTTACAGCCACCCGTTCTCTGGCGCGCCTGGGTAGTTTTGTTAAGCGCGCAACAACAAACATATTGGCCTATTAACAATGCCCGCCTCCTTTCACACACATACAAAAGCCAGCACGTGTATGCATAAGTGGATGTTGTTGTTTTTGCTTATTCAGAAGTGAGCGCCAAGCGTTACTTTAACGCCACCACCATTGCATACACTTACACCAGGCACAACAACAACGGGCGCACACCAATAAAGAAATTGAATTCAATCCAATCGCGACGAGGTGATTCGCCAGCGCTGCATGCTTCTTATTGTTGTGCGCCAGCGCTCGCTTTTGTAGCTTTTTCGGTTTGTATGTTTTCCCTTCTTATTTGTTTTTGCTTATTTAATTTCACTGTATTTGTATTTCTGTTGGAAATCGTAGCGCCTTGTTGTTGTTGACAGTGTTTTTGCTTGCGCAGCGCAAACCAGTTCCGGATTGTGCTGTTGATCGCGCGCGCGTTTTTACTTTTGCGCGCGGCGCGACTTCGTTAATTTATGCTCGCGCGCTCTTTTAGTTGTGTACCGAATGTCGCGCGGCCTGATAGCCCTGATTGTGACGCGAGTAACTCCAATCCAACGTAAATAGCATTATTTGCCGTATTTTTTTGTGCAACGGCAAACGAATTGGACCACAAAGCGGGCGAAGAAGACAAACTCGCCGTTTGAATGAACTTCCGTCGGATGTTGTGCATTTCGACAAACGGGCGCGCAGCTTCAATAATTCGAGTTTTGTGCGCGACTTCGACGACGGTTATTGTATTACTTTAAAGGGCAGGTGGCGCACAGTTTGGGAACCTTTTTTAACTTATTTTGCGCCACTCCATTAACAAACGGTTGCCGGCGCGATGGACGCACACGCTTACGGGTTCTTCTGATTTACGGCGGCGAAATTGCTTGTGAAATAATTGATTATTAATTGACATTTCTGTGTTTAAAAATAAATATTTTCATTAAAAAAATATCAAGAAATGCGACTGCACCCAGTGCGGAATATTTAGTCCAAATATCAACAAATTCAACCCTGTGCAATTTAGACCGAAAACCAAAGTGTTATTTTCATAATAAATATATTATTTTTGATACAAGTTCAAGCTACTATTTTCTATAACTCTTTTCAAGTATTATACCAAGAGCTTCATAGCAGTACATATCGTATCATACTAAGTTCCTATTAAGACCCTTGGTACGAAAAACTACGCATTTTTGTTAAAATGGATATGACCAGCGCAAATTCGTTAAATATGCGACCCTTTTTCTCCGGATACCCATTTCAAGGTACACAATTTACTTCATTTTTAGGTTAATTATTAAATAATAACTCGCTCGAACTCAAATTGGCTCATTGTAGGCAATGGTAAACGAAAATATTTACAAATAGATAATTTTCTATCTAACCATCTAACAGTCAGATCCACATGTCGAAGGCTCGAGGAAATGTCAAGAAAATAATCGAATATACAATTGGAAGGCATTAAGCATAAATGAAATTTATTTGTAGAATAATAGCAAAGCTAACGGGTTCAGATTCCTGCCAAGTCACAGAGCGCTAAAAAACGTATCATATAATTAGTCAGATTCCATTTGTCGATTCAAGTCAGCTTAGTTCGATAATCTCCCTTGTTAATATCTAATCGTTTCCCCAAGTGCTAATGACTAGATCTCCGATTTGTTGTAACATTAGAAAGTCCTGCCTTAGGCTTTTAGGAACATCTTTCAACTCTGAAAGTAAAATGAATCTATTAAAGCAAGCTTTCCCCACAATTTGAATTTTTTCATAATTAAAATTGCCCTGAATGCATTAAGATAACACTTTTCTTAAAAAAAGTCCAGCCTACCTTTGTAATACCTTTATGGACCTTGGTAGACAGGAAATCTCTTCGTATACTTTGAGTGAGTGCGTTAAAAATAGCTAAAGCTAATTAATCTGAAGGGAAGAACTTTCTTTCGGACTCATCGAACTCATATTCTTCAAATAAATGTAATAATAAAGACTTCTTCAGTCACCGAAGATTCTCTTAATATACACTTTAAATAGATTAGGATATGATAGGATGCTCCCTCTAGGTTCGGTCTCTTCTAACTTTGAGACTGTAGCGACTATATCGGAAAATCTGGGAATGAGTTATAAGTGAAAATAACGATCCTCCAAATAAGCAACCCTCTTCCGATTGATATATTTTCATCCATATAAAATTTGCCTTTTTTAAGAATTCTGCAGAAATTTCTTCTCCCAAATACTTTTTCTCAGCTGAATAAAATCTTGAAATGAGTTTTGATTTCACAATCATACCACTCACTAACCTAAAAAAATAAATAAACAAAGTAAATCTCTCTATTCACCCCTTAACAGGTCAGGGTCGCGTCAATCAACTCGGCGGTGTATTCATCAACGGGCGACCGCTACCGAATCATATACGTTTGAAAATTGTAGAAATGGCCGCTAACGGCATAAGACCTTGTGTGATCTCACGTCAATTACGCGTTTCGCATGGTTGTGTATCGAAAATATTAAATCGTTACCAGGAAACCGGTTCAATACGACCGGGTGTGATAGGTGGTTCTAAACCGAAAGTTACATCGCCGGAAATCGAAGCACGCATCGAGGAGCTACGTAAAGCCAACCCGGGTATTTTCAGTTGGGAGATACGCGAGAAGCTGATTAAGGTGAGTAAATATTTACAAGGATTTAAGAAAGATAACGAAAATAGATTGGTTATTTACATTACAGAATTTACTTCAATTTGTCTATAGTTTTCTTCTACCGAAACCTCTACCATTTTAATTATCTTAGTCGCTTTCAACGAACCGACCAATATCCAATGTAAGTCGAAATATTCGGACGAATTTGGCGAAATTTAAACAGAAAGGGTTTTGTGCCTGAAACTTACTAAGGGCAAGCTATACTCTTTCTAGAATAATTTAACGAAAGTCTTATGAACGAAGTTGTCTTTTGGATTTAGAATTTAGATTCCGAACAGGGTTATTTTGTAACCTTTTTGGAGACTTAAAAATTGTTGTGTCAGGATTTGACCTGATACGGCAAGTATAACTCTTGAGTTTCACGAAAAAGTATTACATTTTTTTGAATCTATGGCGGAGTTAATTCCTAGGCAAAACTGGCCCAAAAGCGATCTCTTGGTTTCCGATTTAACAAAACGACAGCAAGTTCTGGTACTAAAGGAAAAATACTTCGCAAGATACTTATAAAAACTTGAAAAATTCCGCAGGGAATTCTCGATATGATCAGGAGCAGAAAACATTCCTCAACCAATATTGACGAGTGTTGTCGAGGTGACAGTCCTTTTTCGTTTAAAAATCCGGATATGTTTCGGTTATACAGGCTTAACTGTTGTAGCAACGGTAAGGTCTCTGTCTCTCTGTCTTTTTATTTGGTTGTGGAAAGAGTTTTTTCAGTACTACACAATCCTTTCTTCGACTCTACTTTCTTGTTCACTGCTTAAATGGTGTCTTGATAGGCCAATAAGGTCGCATTGTAGTAACTTTGTCGGCCAATGTAGCCTAAACTTCCAAAAGTGAGTTGGGAAAAGGATTGGTAGGAGTGAAGGGGGTCCTCGGTATTAAAGTTTTACTCACAATACAGTCGATGCAACTCTAATTAAACTTGATGTCTCACTTGGGACTCTACACAGTTGTTGTTGTAAGCCTCTATGTAACCGGAAGACAATACACATCAATGATATTGTTTTATTTTCTAAGGTAATGAGTAATTCGCATTACTTCGTGCACTCGTAAAAAGTTCCCATGAAAGCAAAAAGCCAAGACCATATCAACAAAAGAGATGTTATATTCACGTTTATTTATTCTCACACACACTGCCATACAAACATTCAACGCAAAAGGCGCTTAAACTTATTTAATATTTATTTTATGGATTTGCTTTCCACGCACTCCCACGAATGGAGGAAGGCGTTACAAAACGAACGACACAAATTGATATACTCCCGCGAAAGGGCGTTTGCCCCCAAGGCGTCAATTGTGTGGTGTTTGCAAATGTGGCGAAAAAGTAGACCGGAAGTGCTGGCCATAACACAACACACAAACACACACATGGGTATAATATTTTTTGTATGTATTTGTGCTTGCATGTGTCTATAAATATTGGCGTATACTGTTTGCACCTTGCCAGTGCTGTTGCCGACTTTGCGCTCCTCGGTGTCGTAGGACGCGTTTCGGTATATAATCGATTACCCAACGCTATCAATAGCTGGAGGCTATATAAATACATACATATGTATATATAATATATGTATGTTTCTTTTTGCCACATAAGAACTCCTGCAATGGTGCGGTACGTGTGTTTCTCCTGCGTTGCTCTCTTTCTGCGTTTGTGTCGCCTTATTTTCCATTCGATTTTTTCTTCCTTTTCTTCCTTTTCTTCTACGCCGCCAACGCTCCAACCAACGCAACGCAACTTTAACGCTCTTAACAGTGTTGTCGTACATTTTTGTCAATGAGTTTCATTTCGTTCCGTTTCATTCACGTTTTTTTTGTGTTTTTTGTTGTACGCACCGACGGCAAAGTGGAAAACATCTCGCAAATGCTCCGACGCATGTTGTTGTGTCACCAACAACGTGCCAACAAACAAAGGCAGCGGGTGGCGTGCAAAGAATGATAGGCGGTTATCTTCAAGGACATGTAGACACTAGTGAAATTACCGCATGCCACGTGACTTTTAGGAATTTTGGAAGTCGTCCGCTGAATACTTCTGGCTCAAAGTTGTTATTTTGTGTGGTTTCTAGCCACCGCTGATCTATTGTCCACCATTGTGTGACATTTAACTGTTTACGTTCTTCGTCTAGTATAGAGTTTTGCATGTCCTTGCGCTTGTTTATTGCAGTTTCGCTGCATACATTGCATTTATATAACCCCACCACATGCAGTTTCTTTGTATTTGATTTGCAAATTAACTGTTTGTCCTTCGTGCCTTCTGTTGGTAATGGCATTTTATTTAACGGATGCTGTTTTATTTTTCCTTACACCGATTTTATTGCTTCCGGCACACCTGCACATTGTGTTTTAGTAAGTGCCCTCGCTGGTGGCGGTGTACCAAAGGACATATTTTGCATCTGGCGGTAATTTTTCCAAGTATGAGGTTTGATTGGCTTTAAGACTCGAGAGACTGAGAATTCTTGGATTATATTCTAAATCGGATAAAGTTTGATTAGCACTTTCTCTATGTTTATGTCACCCTGAAGCCCTATTAGACTTGTTATCTGTTATATCCGCTGGGATGTAACAGCTTTCTTTTCTTTTTTTTTTTTGACTTAGTCAAAGCTTGGAGACAGGTCTCAGTCCACTCAGAGCACTGCAATCAGTTCTATTAGAGCGGTGGTAAAGATATAATGTTAAGTTAGGTTAAGTTGGACCACGTTTAGGTCTAATTAATGCCACTATATGAGCGCAAAGCAGGAAAGGAAAAGAGAATTTCCTCTGAGAAAAAATGGCGAATTAATGATTGAATAAGCGGCGAAAAACAATTAAAGTTCTCCAGCTGGTTCACGACTTTATTTAAGGGCAATTCGGCTGAAAATTAATATAGTAAACCAAATGAACCATGTTTATGCGGAATCCCATCCATGTTTATGCGGAATAACAGAGTTAGGTACTTAGATTTGGTGAGGCTGAAAATCTCGCGTTACAGATTTCCATTTTAAAATTGGTTAGCGGAATTCCGGGTGTTCTTGTGCTCTTCCTGTAAGCGTCTTAAGTCTTAATCACCTCACCTTAAGTAAGTTTCACTTGCGCATATTCTATTGAGCACATACACTAAGACCTTTTTTAAGGGAGCGAAACTGTCCGAGCGAAGTGGATATAAGGGAGAATAACAACTAACCCAACTAAAAACTAAATACTATATTTAAATATATATATGTATTGGTCCCTTGGAAGAGTTCTCAGTAGAGTATTGTAAGACCCAAGAATTTCTAACGACTGGAGCCGAAATATAAATGCTTCTACTCATTCCATGAGGCTTATATTATATGTTTTTCATTGGATTCCATTTATTGAACGAAATTGATACTTAAACATTTTTGGAGACATTTCGAAGCGATACCAGAATTTTTTTTTTCAATATTTTGGTCATTATCAACACACAAGAGATAACATTCTGCTTTCAGTGGGTAATCATTATAAGCATCAACGTAACCAACCATTAAAGCCCTTTCAGCTTGCCTAGTAATAGATAAAAGAATCAAGGTAAATAGTTTCCCATTAACTTTTCCATAGAATTAAAAATTATTTTTTTCAAATGGCAACTCTGCTAAGCTCATAACTATGGCATAGGCAACTTTGCCGTGTAGTTAGCAAATCTAATGGCGGCACTGCAAAATCAGCTACATTTTGCTATATCTAAGTGCCTCCTATGAGAGTATTTGTCTACAGTTGTGGGCCTGTAAGTGTGTGTGCTCAATGTCAAATCCCATAACTTTACATTTGCTCGTATTTCATTTCATCATTTTATTGCTGTGTATCTGAGCTGGAGCTGAGGGACTTCGCTTCACTTACAACCACAATTAGTTACACTTTATATGTGTCGATAACGTGGTGACGATGCCAATCCATCCATCGATGCGAAGGCAACCCGCTGCCATTGCCGCGCTTGCAACCCTTAAAGCGTTCATGCTTTCAGGCAGCGGTGCGTGCAGCAGCAAGAAATATCAACTCTGGTAGCGAAGCAAGCAACCGCTGGACAGGGCAAATGTGCAGCGATGTGCCAGATACGCAAACACACTTATGTGTATATATATACTCACATATATAAGTATATAACTGTGCGTATTAGAACATTATGTATTGATCGTGTGTGATCGTGCTGATACTTTGATCGCTGCCACAGATGTACATTGATTGCCGTGTGTTTCTTATAAGCCTATTGTTGTTGTTGTTGCCGTTTGCTGTTTGTTGTTGTTGTTGTGAGTCAGTTGGGCGCGTAGTGGAGGCACAAAGCGCCTCCAGGTGCGCTTCACGCTTAATTAGAATATGATGCCGCAATGGCAACACACATTCACACACATACATGGATATTTGGTTGCATTTGATGCCAAACGTTGCCTACAAATGTACAGAGCGCATGGCGGTAAACGTTTATTTGTGCCTTGCTTATTGTTGTTGCTGTTATTTGTTGTTATTGTTTCAATTCTTTCTTGTATCGCCTGTGTTGGCACATGTTGTTTTTTATTATTTTCACTAACTTAATGCACTTTTTATATTTATTTATTTACTGGCCATTGTCTGTCTTCGTCAATACATTTGCTTTTGTTTTATTTGTTGTTTGGCGCATAAAGTGTTAAGGGTTCAAGCTCGCCTTTGGCGGTCTCTTTTCAGATATCTTGTGATGTCATTGATGTGTAAATGGTTAAATAAACTTACCTAAGCACACATACTAATGCATTTTAATTGTAATTTTTGAATAGAAATCGTTCTTTTATATGAATTAATAGAAGTGGATTGGAGCTAGACAGAATTGTATATCCTTATTCTCCTCAATGGTAGTCAATCTAGCACAGAATTTCATTAGTAAAAGCATGAATATAACCTCGACTATTTCACAATCTCTAAATTCCGAAACCTACAGCTTCAGTGTCTTAGTATAATTTGGTAGTCAGAACGAGAGTTGTAAGTGCCTTTCAATGGATAACATCCTTGCTAAGAAATTCAGTTTTTCTTATAGAGGCGACTATACTTTTTATCGCTTCAACAACATTGCGCCCGCTCTCTCTTAAAATACATCGTCGGCTGATTTTTGAATGATTCACAGCTCATGATGATAGGCGTACAAAGAGTTGATTTATTTTTCGATAGTAGACTTTCCGATAATATCGATGGCGGTATCATTCAATGTCCGTGTATAGGACTCAAGTAACCTTCGGAGTCGAGCGATTTAACTTGTTAGTATTGTCGAGAGATCCATTGGAAATTCTGGTAATATTGGCGAGAGCTATAGCTGAAAAATAATGCGTTTGGTTTTTTGGACTAATGAAAAACTACTTTTTATCAGAGATAAATAGTAACGCAAAATTAAAAGAAACACCTCCCGTAGATCTCCATAATGATCTTCTCACGACCCACATAAAATGTTATTTTTGCAGATTTTTCAAGGAATTCGTGATTACAAATAACGAAGTTCTAGCGAACTTCAAAATCAGCCAATATCAGATCTGAAATTTTGAAAAGCATATAAATCCGTCGAACTTTTTAAATGATCTGTATTGTCCTCCGGATTTGCAGGAAATAGAAAAAATATAACAGTATTACATGACATGTTATTGAAACGAAGTAGACAAAATACTGGAGAAGATTCCCTCCGAATTGAAATTGAAAATGAAGCGAGCTAAGCTCTCTACAACGATTGGTTGAAACGACGCTTTCAAACTGAAAAAAAAAAACGGAATTGAAGGTTATGTTCCTCATATCAGGTACATTGAGAAATTTAGACTCTGCCATAACTCAGTGGATATTATTTAATTTTTCTACAGCATTTTAAAGTGGCTCTAAAAATTTCTTTGGTCTATAACCTAGTAACTGCAAAAATGTATGATTTCCGGTAAAGTTAATTAGATATATAATAAAGTTCGGTTTTTACTCACTTAAAATCATCTAACTGAAAGCTTAAAAAGCTCTTAAGGGTTATAATAGCGGCAGAAAAACAAAATGCAAAGTGAAAAAGCAAATGAGAGTACACATTTAGAAAAATCGGCAACGAACCAATACAGATATTGAGTCATTTGAAGTCGAATTTAGCACAAAAAGAAGCATTATAAGCTGAAATATTTGTTGCTGCAAAACGCAGAAGGAGCAACAAAAAAAGCTGCGTCTCACTGACCATCAGTATTCGGCCTAAAAGGGCGAACTCCAACTCCAACAACGTGTGGCGATATCGTGATGGTCTACGCCTTTAACGCCTCCAAACTACAAAGAGGCATACACAAGGTGACTAAGCTCCCAAGGAACGCAGCGACGGACAGCAGACACCTACAAAGCCACACACGGCAGCAACAATAAAGTAAAGAACATGTCAGCAACATATTAACTTGTAGTATTTAGCTTGAGGTGATTTACTAGGTACAAACATTATGAGCGCAAGCGCAGAAAAAATATTTTGTTCAGCCAGCCAGGCAGCCGAGGTTGTTGTTGGCTTATGCTTTTCTAAGGCAATAGCGGCTTAAAGGCGAGAACAGCGTTAAAGAGTTGCGGTGTCTTGTCTAGTTGAGCGGACATTTACGAAATGACAGTATGAAAGATGAGTTCATTGTTTATGCTAGCTATAAAGCCGACCAGTTTATGCTCCACTTTCGAAGTAGATCATAAAATCTGAAATCGCGTCGTGTGGCCAAGCATTATCGCGTTGTTAGCATTCTTTTTTTTTTTTGATTTAGGCTTTACAAATCACATAACTAACACATCAATTGATTGATCGCTGGCATTGAATGGACAATGCATTTTATTGGGAAATTAAATGTGAAAACAAAAATAATTTTTATTTGATTTTTACAAACAAAAACGATTCGGGATCGATTTAAAGCCACACAGCTGGACCACACCTGTCTTACGTGGGATATATATACCCATAGAAACACACACATGCGAGACAGCCAACCGATGAACAAACCGAATCACACTCAATACGTCCGCAGCTTACCCCTCGAAATTCTTGGAAAACTCACGTTTTGCCCAAGTGCCACTCCAACTGTCAACTAATTAATTAAATTTCAATTGAATTCATTATTAGCTGCAGTCAAGTTGAGCAAACGACGTGCTGTCCCAAAACCACCAAACACTAGCTACGGTTCCACCAATAACAGCAACCAGCCAACGATATCCAAACTGCTGCAATGAGTGCCCAACTAAGTAGCCCCACAGCGGCAGCTTGCCTCGCACAAAACGACACTGTCGCCGTCGGCAAAGGCAAATGTTAGAAGTAAGTATCATAAAACTACAACAACAATAAGGCATAAAAAGAGATTTGAAACAGGCTTGTCAGTGGCTACAAGATAAGCTGTCACACATTACACGAAAAAGAACAAAACAACAGCAGCAACAAAGCACTAACGCTTAGTAGTAACACTAAAAAATGCCAACAAAATGCGGTAACAACTACTGTATTTGCCACCGTCGGTATAGGGAGCGACGGCCGAGGCGGCAAGCAGCACTCTTTCACATGCAGATATAACAACAAAGCATTAAAATGTAGAAGTATAATATTATATTTGACAACTTGGCTTTAACGACATGTCTTGCGGTATCCAACTCGTTTATGGGACAGTGTTTCGCTTGTTGGCTCGGAGTACTGAAAAAACTGGGGGATTTCAGTTCTTCTGAACTCTATTGTTACTTCAGCAAAATTAGAACCGGACTGTGCATATAACAGGGAATTAGATGATTGGCTTGACATACCGGTATATACCGACTGACTTAACATACTTAGAGATGTTCCAAGTTTTTCCGAAGATATTCATTGATACTATCTTATTAGGAATTCTCTTCCAAAAGCTTAAAAATATGCTTTACATGCACGCATACCTTTTGAGAGCCCGGGTTATGGCGTAGTGGATTTGACCCATAGAAATGCAGTGTTATACTCGAGATTCTTCTAAAATACTTCGGAAAATCTTTGATTTCATATCCAAGCATAGAAGTTAAATATATTATTCAGATAGGTATCTCGGTTTGACTACCAAAAATTATATCCAATATGGCTCAAATGCAAGGTTCAATGTTCAACAACTCTTTTACCCTCACAAAAAATTCTTGTCAAACATTTTCAACAAAACTGAAACACCGTGCCCTTAGTATTAAGCTTAGCATTTCAAAATCCCAACAAATAAACGTGGGTATTTACACACATAAATCCAAATAGGCGACTCAATTTGAATCAATTTAATAAGTGAAATTCAATAAAACCAAAGACAGGCGGCCCTATATTCTTCTACATCCAAGCAAAAAGAAATACAAAAGCAAAAGAGCAAATAATAAAATTCTTGACACTAGTCCAAATAGGTTGGCAACGCCAAACGCACATATTTAGCGCCTTGTGGACCCAACAAGCTACGCTTTTGTAGCCAGGCTAAGCGTTCTATTGAGGTGCCAGTTGTGCCACCTAATAATGACTTTGGGGCGCATGAAAAAAAAAGTGTTTTGGAATTAACAGGAATATGTAACAAAAAAGCATTAATCACTGAAAGGCAATGCTAGCAAACATACTGACATTTATTTAGATACATGCCATGTGCAACAACGGCTGTTTATATGACCGTATGATGGCAGCGCATGCGCACACGCCACTCACTTTAGATTAGAAATGATCAGCTGACGTCTGGGGTGACCGGCAGCCACGCGAGTATCGAGTATGCTGATCCTCAGCGCAGGCGTTCTGCGTTTCCATGTCGCAGTTAACACCAAGTGATCGCCTGCCTGTCCGACTGTCTCCCATTCTGTCTGTGTCTGTTCGGGTGTATTTGCTTCTATCGCTTTGCCCGCTTTATTTGGCCGGGACTCTTAATAAGCACTGACACTTTCGGACAGATTTTCGTGGATTTGTATTTATGTTTGTGTGTAGTATGATATTTTGTCGGAGGAATTGTCGTGAATCAGATGCCATTAAGACAGTGCTGAACAAAATGTGTGTTTAGAAATAAACTTTATATGACAAGTTAGAAATGAGTATTGACCACGATCTTCTTGGAATCTGATGTGTGATGAATCTCAAAGCCGAGCTCACGGTACCGCAACGTAAGGACACGATCTTAGAAATAGGGTTAAAAGACTGTTGAGCTGCAGCTCTTACGGATCATACAATGAGAGCTCCGGCATCTGTTCAATCAAATATTCCTGACAAGGCTTTACCAGCTGAGGCTTAATCGAAAAATTTCGGAAAAAATACAGATTGGAAATTCAAATGGATACTTTAACTACCTTGCTATCGCCCTATATGTAGATAGGCACAGGTTTGGACGACTCTTCCATCTTGTTGAAAGCCGTACAAAAATTAAACGGAATATTCTCTTATAATGAGTCTTCAAAAATATAAGCCTCAGGATACCAAAAGACCCAGTAAACTTCGGTTGGATGAGTACCATTTTCAGAGGTGGTGATAGCCATTCTAATTGATCTAATACAAGGATGAGTTAAAAACAGCATCCAAGAAGACGACTTTTAAAATATCAGAGAAAAAAGATTCAGGAAAAGGTCTCTTATCAGGGACAACTCCAGAAGTCTACGTAACTTATTTCTCGAAACCATTGCGTCTGAATTCGAATGACAATGTGGAGAAGAACCTAATTTCACGATTGACAAAGTTCCGCGAGCGCTCTCCAAATCTCCAAGAGGAAACAATAAATACAAATAAATAATTTCAATGGTAATTTATTCTTTCAACATCTCAAACGATACACCCTCGTCACACCCAACTTGCCAACCCACATTAAGCGCAGCTAACATTTTCTCTGTATTTATCTAAGAAATACGTAATGAAAAAGGTGGACATCAGACAAGAGAACTACGAAAGTGAACAGGCGGCAAAAGGCAAACTGCAATGCGCAGAACCACACAAGCTTAACTGCAATTGCCGCAACGCGGATTTAAGTCCGAGCGTGAGTTATGCGCACGCGCTAGCACCTGTGGCACGGCTGCCTTTGCAACCTAGCTGCTTGCTGTTGGCCGCTGGTCGTTCATTCTAAACGTCAGCATTAAGCGCGTGTTTGACATGTCTTTGCGGTTGCGCAGTGCGAGCGGTCATGCGTTAAAACAACGGCAAGCGGACAAACATGTGCATATATAGTAAATATCTGTGTATGTGTGTTGAGGCAGGAGTAGCAACCAAAGCACGAAACGATTATACATTTCGATTTCGCTTTTGTAGCGATTATTTATTCCAGTCTCTCTTAGTTCTGTTTTTACTTTTATTTCATTATTAAATTTCTTGGCTTCGGCGCGCTGATGAATGTCTGTATGTACATTCATGTGTACTTTTTAATTGGATTAATCCATCCATCAAAATTGTGTACATTTAAATGCGATTGCATTAGTGTCACACTTTTGCGCATTGGTCGGAAAGGTTTTTGTTTTTTAGTTTGTGAGAAATTCAGCTGTGGAATGAAGTGATGGGAAGTTCATAAAATTTGGTGCGCAAAAGGAAGGAGAGAAAAATAAAAACAAAAAAAGTGAAATGCAAAATATGAACCTGTTTTCGTTCCTCCAAAGCAAGTGCTTCTTCCGGCTGAAAAGGGAGGTTTTTAAGCATTACAAGTTCTCAACAACTGGAGCTCGGACAATGTGCTAGTAAAGTTCATTGCATCAAAAGCCTAGCCTGTCAGATATTGTGTACTGAAGGAAATCCAAAGCTATAGACAATAAAATAACGATGCAGAACTGTTGAAGAAAAATTTTTGTAAGATCATCCGGCTAATGGGGAACATAACTTTTGATTGAAACAACTACAAATAATTCCATAATTTTCCAAAACGAAAGAATTATTATTACTGTCAAAATCCAGTACTTATGTAATATATGGATCTCGGATATACGGATAATCTCGGATATAACACCTAAAATAGTTGAAAATATATGACTGATGCATACTCCGCGAATAAATCCCGATTAAATTTAAATTTATGTAACTGTTTTCTAAGAGCTGTCTATTCTCCGAGTTGTTTTATGAAATGAAGCTCCTTTTTTGAATTAATCTCGAAACTTAAACGAATTTTATCAGCCAGACTTTGATAAACATACAGGTTCCGCTTCACAAACATAACAAATAGGTATAGAATTCAAACAACGCGCATTTCAAGCAAGAACCCCTTAAGTCGTCTTGAGGTATAATATATTGTATTAAAATTAACAATAAATTGCCTACACAAAACCTACTAAAAGCTAATATTTTCAGGCAATAACAGTTAAAATTTCAAAAAATACATAAAAATATATACTTGTCGAACTAAGGTAAACCTTAAAAGTAAATTTTTCCAAAACTTGTCAAAATCGAGTTCTGCTGTTAAGCATTTTTGTCACAGTTATTGACAACTAAAAAAGAAAATCAGTAGCATGAAACAACAAATTTTTGGCGATAATTAAGTAGACACATATTTATTTATGCATTGTGCTATAACAAATTAAACCCGAAACCATTAGATTATCAACAAATTAGCTAAAGCCAACAATTAACAGTAATGATAACGGTCATTTCGTGGTAAATAACAATTTATGCCGCTTTGCAAACCTCACCTTTGTGACTAACGGTCAATATCAAGGACTATAACAAATCCGGCGATTTTTATGGTAATTTCTGAAAATTGCTACACCTACGGTCTTTGTTAGGCAAGTATGCATTTAAGCTTATTTGCACTTACATCATTTTATTGTGAATAGCTAATTATTAATATTTTCAGTAGTTGGTGCAAATATTAGTTTTGGTTTTAGTCTTTACCGTTAAAATCGAAGCCAAGTGCAGAAATCAATTCGTACTGCAATCAATGTTGATAATTTTTGAAATTTTGTTCAGATTATTGTTATTTTATTGTTTTGCTTCTAAGTTTTTAAATTTTTGCAGTACAGTAACTAACCCACTCAAAATTATAAAAAGATTAAAGCAAGTATAAATACAAAATTAAACTTCCTTTTAGAGACTAAATTTATAATAACACAAATACATTTTCTTATTCTTCGCTTTATTTACAGAAATAAATATTCACCAAATTTACATTTAAATATTATAAATTATTAATAATATAATTCTTGGAATAATAAGAAGAAGAGTAGGCACGAAAAATCATGATAATTAATTAGTGTTTGCAAGCACCCTAGTTTTTTGTTTTTTTTTTTGATCACAGCTCCGCAGTTGTAACTTCTCAACTCTGTGTCTGTCAAGTTTACATTGGCATTTGAATTTACTTTGAGTTAGACAATTGTCAGGAGTTGGCAATTCTGTTCAGTTGGTCATTTATTTGTGTAAACCATGAGGTGCTATTTGCAATCCAAAGAGTCTTGTGAAAACAAATAACAACAAAAAGTGCTAAAGATGAAAATGGAGAAAAGTAGAAGAATAAGAAAACTAGTGGTAGCTGAAGTGGAGGACGGTTATAAAATATAAATGAATAGAAGTAAAAAATAGTATTTAAAAAATATTTAAAAAAAATTTACAAAAATTATCTACATTAAAAAAACATTGTTTACGCAAAAAAAGTATATATAATTTTCATTTAAATTCATTTATTTAAATGTATTAATTAAAATTTATTAAAGAACATGTTAAAATATTATATAAGCACGAAAAGCTAAAAATCATAAATAAATTTAAAAATTAAGAGTGTAAATTTTTTTTAATTATTGCATTATAAAATTCGCCAAGATTGCTGGAAGCAAAACTTATAAACTTTAAAAAATAGAACTGTCAATGTAGCATTTCATTTTATCTTCTAGTTATAAGTAGTTAAATAAAAAAAAAAACACTTTTATAGTAACAAGCTTTAGTCGCATAAACATACATCTGCACAGTTAGCGCAAATATTAATCAGACCCGGCCGGTAGAAATATTTCAATTATTAAATATTTGTATATATTTCTTTGTATACACGCTTATATATTAAGACATATATACAAAGTCCATCAAATTTTATTTTTAGCTCTCAATTAAACATAAAAAATATAAAAGTTGTATACATGTATGTGTATTATACCATTAGATTTCATCAAGTCTATTATTTATTTCAAATAAATAAAGCTTATCAAAGGAAAGAAGACAAAGAGCATTCATAAAGAAGCTTAAATGAGGCTTATCTAAATTGTATTCAGTTTGAATTATTTGTGAGATCAACGTAAGCGCACTAGTATTTAGTCGACTATTATGTGTTTACACATGTTTGTAAGGGCGTGAGTCAGAAATAAATTTATTTTGCTTTGAAATTTTAGTAATTGTTAGGGTTATATATACAGAATATTGTCCGCTTTATTGCGCTGCGAGATCACACAATTTTTGTTTCAATTAAGCGATACTTTGCTCAATTAAAACGAAGTCTGATTTAAAAGTAAAAAACTTCATTTGGACATGTGTTCTTTTTAACTTAAAAGTGAAGAATAAAAAAATTTTGTTTCTAAATTTTTCAAAGCCAATCTTTGCTTCAATTATTATTTGCGATATTTGCCAAATTAAAGAGAGAACTCACTTAATTGAACAACCTAATCAATTAATTGCACAACCGAAAATGTTCGAAAACCGAAAATGTGAAGCGAAAAACTCTCATATTTATACATTTTATGCAATTAACTAGTTTTTGCTATGCAATATGTTGTCCATCGGTGACTCAGTTGAGCTAAGCAGCTATTTATGGCAGCTGGATACTTCTATAGTTATAAACACATACTTTCTATAATTTATTAGTATTATTGTTATTACTTTTACTTAAAAAAGAAATTTTCAAAATCTGTAATTTCAGGAGGGCTTCACCGATCCACCATCCACATCGTCCATCAGTCGTCTATTGCGAGGTAATGATCGTACCAGTGAAGATGGACGCAAGGATTATAGTATACACGGCATATTAGGTGGTAAGTGATAAGTTGCCGAAAAGAATTTTTAGATGAAAAGAAAGCAAATTGAAAGCACTAACTGCAAAGTGGGCAGAACAAATCGAAGACCATAAAAATTCACAACAAATAACCATCAAATTGGTAACCATTAACGACACAAGTTCGTCGTGCAACCAAGCGCCGTTTAACCAACTAACTGTCTATCGGTTGATCTCTATATCAAGGTAGTGTTGGCCCAATTAAGAGAAATTGACGTACAAATTTCACTTCGTCTTTAGTGTGACACATTAAGCGACAAATTAGTTGGTACTAAGTAGTCGAGCGACCTTTCGTTTGGCTTGTATGGTAACCGAAGGCACACATTTGTTAAAGTCATCGAATGGAAATGAAAGAGTTGCCGCCACCAATAAGACTAACTAATGAACGGTTGACAGTTAGTCACCCCTGCTGTGCAGCAAGTCCACTAACGCTACCACTAGCTACTACTACGAAGTTAGTTAGTGAGGGCCCAAAAAAATACACTTGCCACACTCGCTCATTTACAGCCGAAATTTTCGTCTACTCATCGTGTACATTTTCAACGATCGGCTTTCGATTTTCTTCCATACGTAATTGTACAGGTTGAAAAGATTACCGAAAATTACAGATCATTTATTTGATAATTTGAAAATCATCATCAAATCATTTATTGGCCTCAAATCAACCAACTGATTTTATTTGGCGGCATTTTCACTTTGATCGCCTTAGTGAGCGAGCGAGCGAGCGAGCGAGCGAACGATCTAACCAACTAAGTATACCATATGTATTGTACATTCGTCTGTTTGTCGATTGCCGTTCGATCTAACGATCGATTGAGCGTTGCAGGCATTACAGGGCGCAAGAGTTCACAACTCTTCATAATTGTAGATCAATGTTACTTATAAATACAAATATGTATTACAATAGATCGCCGCTGTGATAACGATCTTGATATTAAGCTTGTAATAGCAATATTACGAAGATTACATCAAAGAAGAGCTGTTGAAAGTTGAAAGTGTATAGTAGAGCAAAAGAACAAGAGGAAATGTGTTGACGATGACACCTGAAAATCAAAAACACTGAACGCGTTCGGCATCAAAAGATCGGCGATATTTCGGTGTGTTTTTTCTTTTTAATTTCCCTCTTCTTTTCGTTTATTTTGGGCAAGCTTGTGTTTTTTAATCACTGAAAGTAATAGCTAATAAGTAAAATGATTCACTAGACTGACAGGTGCTTTGGACAGAATACAAATTTTTTGTTTAAAGGGTGCTGCAAGATCCTTTTTAGTTAAGAGTTTTAAAGTGTTAAGAATTTATGATCAGCACTAGCATTATATTGTTTTTATTTTTTAAAGTTTCGAGGGTTTTCCGGGTTTTCGAACAGAGTTTCGTTGAAGAGCGACTGGGTGAACTCGGCTTGTTATAAATATATCAGAGATAGAGAGCAAATTTATACTGAATCTTATTGATCAAAGTTCGGTACTTAACCAAGATCGGTTGCAAGATTTTCGTCAACTCATTTTTAATAAATCTGTTAAAAGAATAATCCCAAACACCCTTTATTTCCCTCCAACCGCCATATGTAGCATACACGTTTCAAAGAGTCTCCTGAGTTGAGCAACAACAAACTGATCCTCGAAATTCTCCACAAGCTAATCACTAAATATGCAAAGTCATGCGATAAATGATCCAGTAAAGAGGAAATAAGTATGTTCGTGGCAACTCCAAGCAATACAGAACATGCGCAAAGAAGACTAAACAAAAGGAGGAAGAGCTCTCAGCGTCTGTCCAGGTCAGACGTTGACAGAGGTTGAGTAGAAAATTGTGTTTGTGGTGAAAATGAGATCGTTTAAATAATTTGTTGAGAAATTATACAAATAAGCAATGGCAATAAAATTAATTATTTTAGTAGCTTGAAATTGTTTAAAATGAAGATTACTTCAAATCAAACAACGGAATGTAGTAGCCGAGTTGTGTGAGTCATAAATGTAAGGGAAATTTTATGGGTTGAGATTTGTCTTTTATTGAGTAGAATCGGCTTAACCTTTGATCTCTTACAAATACTCAACTTCGGCAAGTTGACGAAAGATAAAATGAGATTAGCGGCTTATTTACAACAAATACTTTGGCAGTGAATGTTATATTTTTTATTGTTTTTGTTCAAAAAGTCAAACCAAATGAACCGCAACGTTTATAAACAAATAAACAAGTGAATATTCTTTGCGTTGCTGCTGTTTTTGTCCAAAGAGAGTGGCACAAATGTGCAAAAATATGCAACAAAGGCAACCGAACATCGGGGATAAGCTTGATCAACCACTTGTTGTGAGCATGAACAGTTAGTTATGCCGACACATGCAGTTACACACACACCACAAAACCAAGAAAGTTAACTTCGAGGTCGTCACTGTCTCTCTTGTCAATTTATTTCGACGCCGCAAACAGGATAATAGGCTGTGGCTCTTTTATGTCCTGTGAAAACGAGGTAGAAAATGTGAATGAAGGCGCAAAGGAAGAAAATGAGTAAAAATAACAAACAATTGATCTGCTTATGACTTTGCATCAATGAGTTGCGTATAAATTAGCATTGTTTGCCATATTTGTAAGGCTTGGCAGGACATTTGCCTAAATGTTGTTTTTAGCTATTTATAAAAAAGAGGAGCACAATGACAACGTTTGACATTGCTCCAAGTGCCTTGCTATAATGTTATGATTGATGCCTCTTTAGTGTATGAAAACTGGAGAGTTAATAGTTTTGAGGCTTTGAAACTTCGTTAATCTCAATGTGGCAAAGAGGGCGGCCCTAGATGTTTGAAGAGGCTCTAGATGTGATTCGTTTTGTGGGGTGTGTCAGCTCTGAGAGTCTAGAATCCAAATAAACGAGAACATGTTCACAACAGAATTTTTTATAAAGTTAAACTATTTACCCCTTAAAGATCTGAAAATCCAGGAGAAACTCCAGAAAAGAGAAGTACTAATATTCAGGCAGGATATTCGAAACGCGCAGCTCCATATCTGAAGAGTAAAATGCAACAATGGCAAAGCTAAACATACAAAATTCTTATTATGATTTTGGAAAATTGTTGTAGAAAATAAGGATAAGTTTCGTATTATTTCATTTTTTAAATGTATTATCTGAAAACAAGCCGAATTATGAATTATGAATTATGCTATTATATATGCGAAGACAGTTCCAGAAGAAGAGTGAATATGTATGTGAATAGTATAGACTTGAAACTAGCTGTAGCACTATTTTCTTTGGCAATCAAATTCAGGGTGAATATTTCCAGAAATAAAAGTTGAGAGCTAGTGAACTAGCTAGAGAGCTAAAAGAGAAGCTAAATTTTACGGGATTCGACCTTCGGTGCAAATACTCACCGCAATCATGAGAATTATTCACTTGCTTATAAAACTTTGAGGAAAATTACAAAGGCTTCGAGGAAAGAAATACCAACGAGTTTTCATACATAAGTTATTCAATAACAAAAGATCTATTGTAGCGAAGAGTTAGGTATATAGAATACTATATACCATACTAGAAAATTGCATGGATGTATCCAGGTTCCTCGTGTTTTAGGGGGGCAATGGATTTTGAATGATGGGGGATGAATTTGATAGAAATACATTTGAGCTTTGAAAACAACTCTTGTCTTGAATTATAATTGCAATTTTATATGGAGCCACTCAAAGCACTTATGATCGAAGGATATGTAGGCTGACCAGATTAGTCTATTCTGTAATTCTTCAGCAAAATTATTACAGCATTATTGTGAGCTCTGCTTTTCAGGCAATGTTTGGGCTCTTTTGTGAGATATTTCTCTTTTCAATTTAGCTCGCTTGAAACTGCAGCAGAGAGGTTTAATTTTTCACAAGACTTCATTTCTTAAATAAATAATTACTTCGCTAGTAAATTTTCCCGTTAAACGCATTACCTACTTAAAGATAATATTTAATAAAAGAAATTCCACCCAACGGTGCACCACCATCACAATCAATTTTAAGTTTATCAAATCAATAAAACAACAATAACAAATTTTATTTAGCACACTTTTATGAATTCAGGAATTTCAGGAACACCATCAAAAAACCCACTCATTCAAATCTCCACCCCAACGATATCTGCTACTTTTCAATTATATCGTCGCACCCCAGCCAAAACTTTTACGAGTCCACTTAAACGCCCACTTGGCGACGCGTCCAACTCGTGGCAACACGAAAATGGCTGCCAAATATTTTTATTCTTTCATTACTTGCGTTGCCAAAAAAGTTGTTCGCTTGTAGCTTGCTCGATGGCGGCTGCCTTTAATAAGCCGAACAACATTGCTTTATCAACGAAACACGAAAAGCCCACAACAATAAAGGCAAAAACAACAAAGATGAAAATAATTACAAAATGACATTGCGAACAATAATGCAAACGGAGCAAACAAGTGGCCGCCGCCACCGGCGAATTGACGACAATGGCAGTGCACAGCCCACAGCCGAGAGCCGAGAGCCGAGAGTCGACAGCCGACAGCCGACAGCAAGCGGCAACTGGTAAGCAGTGAGCAAGCAACGACAAGCGGTCGGCAACACTGTCATCTTGCCAAACATGTTATCCACCATGGAGATGACAGGGCGGTGAAACTCTTTTCGGCTTTTGTGTTGGGTGCTGGGTGCTGGGTGCTGGGTGTGGGGGCAAACGCCAGCACGCTGCTGGCTGTGTGTAGCAGCGGGAAGCAGATGGCAGCTGGCTACGTTAAGAAGCATGCAATGGACACATGCGGGTTAAGTGAAGAGTGTTAAGGTGGCCAGCTTACAAATTTCGAGAGTAAATTTTTATGTTAATTTTGAAACATTTGTTCGCGCTGAGCTTTCACCAAGATCACTTTCATTTTTGCAATTTAGAATATATATATAAGTATGTTTCTATAGAAGTATTGAATGGGAGGGATCTAAAAATAAGTAAACAAGAGTGTTAAGGTGGTTTTAAGATATGCATACTTTTCAGAATTTTGATAAATATATTCCTCTGAGCTTTTACCTTCCTTGAGCTTTGTAAATAGTATTCCGAGATAAAATTTTAGTGAATAGACGTTCGCTGAAATATTGATCGAAAAGAAAGAAAAAACAACAAAATCATTTAAAAAAAACCTTTCCATTTCACTTTTTAAATTTAATTTTTTGTATTTTTATAAGGATTGCATTTTTTCAAACTAATTTGCTTATTCAATTGCACTAACTTTGAAAATTTTTTAAACTTTAATTAAGTTGCAAGCTTAATTTTCATTAAACAAATTTTAAAAAATAATGATAACTTTTTCGAAAATTTTGTTGGAAAAAATCAGCATTTTCACGAAAAAAAAATTTTTTTGGACATTTTGAAAAAAATTCTGTTTTCTGTAATTTTGAAAATTAATTGAAATTAGTTTACCACAGTTTAATAAAAAATACTATTTTATTCATTTTATATGCAAATTTTTCACTACCTTTCGCCATGTGGTCACCTTATTTTCAAAGTGCCATACGGTTAGTGTTAATAATTTTTTGGACGACGCGGACAACAAACAAAATGCGTGCAAGATCAAAGTGTGCCGCCACATGATTTCAAAGTCCAAATCACAATCACAATCACAATCAAAATCAAAAAATCAAATGAAATTATATGAGAAATAAAATGAAATGAATGAAAATGAAAATGAAAAAATAATAAATATCACCAAAAAGGAAAAACATAATTTTAATGAAGTACAATGGTTGGGGAAAACTCAGTAACCGAATGATGCTTTAAAACCCAACAACAATAGCAACAAAACAGTCCACCATGGCAGAGAGTCAGTGGCAGCAGCATAAGAAGGTTTGAGCGTAGAGATTGTGGCGGAGGCGGTGGCAGCACAAGCACTTAGTTTAAATATACATATGTACATATGCATGTATGTATGTTTGTATGCACGCGAATAAGTTAGTATGGAAGTCAAATGATCAAATAGGGAATGAGTTGAAACGTAATAAACGTTGATTATGTTGCTGATGACGCTTATTATTCGCTTTGCCACCATAATAATGACACCAAAACTGCTGTGCGGTGACCAGCAACCTAATAACCAACGCATAATAACAACAACAACAACAACAACAGCAAAAAGTGTACAACAATTACCAACAAGCACAGCACACAACTCAAATATGAAGTGGACGACGAGACCCGAGTGGACCGAGTGAATGACAGACTGACAGGCGCACTGCTGCTGCACTACAACAACAATAGCAACGACAACAATAGAACGGCAGTGCTGCACTACATTGTGGCGCAAAAGCGACTCGATGCTGCGAAATCACTAATATCGGCAGTGGTGGTGGCTATGATTAGGGTCATAATGTGCAATTTGATTTGGAAAAATGATGCATTTAATGCCGCAGAGCGGACGTGCATAAATATACATACGTACATACATGCATACTCCTCAATGTTCGGATATAAAAGGCTTTTGGAAATAAAATTTATTTTTATATTTCCTTTTGTTTTTAATAGTTTTTATATTTCATGTATTCCATTCCTTTAGAATTGTTTTTGCCATCCGCTTTGAAGTCGCCCAATGTATTATTATGTTGAGAACATATTTAATGAACATTTGGAATACTATTACTTTTACAATAACGATGAAGCGCCACCATTTCTTGGAACCTAATTAGCAAAAACACTATTAAATATTCAGCAGTGGTTATACAGCGTATACACTATATATAAATGTGGTGCATTGAAAATTTCAAAGTAGAAAAAGTATGTTTACGTATGTCTCAAATTTTGGATTGATTTCATTGAAAATGAATTTTTAGTAATTTACGTTTAAAAAAATTGTAATTTTAATAAATAAATCCATATATTAAAATATTAATCTAATTGATATAGGTGATAGTTAGAAATTCGCTCCATGCGTTTATAGCGCTCAGAACTTATTTATTGTTGATGTTCTTACTTATTGATGATAGTCAAAAAGTTAATTTCTCATTCAAAACCATTAAATTTTCATTTTATTTGTGACAACAACTGAGCAGAACCGACCGTTTTAGACAGTAGAATGAAAATATTTTATTCCGGATAGCTTGCAGTGCCTTCAGGTGGAGGAGGAAGAAAAAATTTCAAACCTCTGGAACTAAATTAAATATGTTCTATAAGAATTTAAGATTTTAAGCTATGTAAGCGCGAAACGAAAGTCAATAATCTGGACCAAAAGTTTTAAAATTTATGCAAACAGTCCATAATTCATTTCGAAATCGAATCGTTATCATTGAATGGATAAAGTTAAAATTGGTAAATAACTTAATATCTATGTTACGATCACTTAAAGCTATTGAATTGATAGTGCCATATTTTTTCTTACGAAACGTAGGTCTAACCAAAAAGACATTGAAAGGAATAGTAAATTAAATAGAGAAAATCGCTAAAACAATTGATACACAGAGACTTAGTTTAGCTTTCTTGAGATACCGCCTTAATCAGTCTAACTAATTTAAACTTAACAAAAACCTAAACAGAGTTTTTTTGGAAAAAATTTAATACAACTTGAATATTCGTTGGTAGATTTGGTGGAGTAGAAGGAGATTTTCGCTGCGGTTGCAGCTTAAATAAATAACTTTCCTAATTTTTAGAGATTTATTATAATATCGCTAATGTCTTTCAAATCGCTATAGATTGTAGGGCTCTAACCGATAATATTATGAATATTTTGGATAACATTCTTTGCGAATACCATATATTTGAAGCTCATTTTTGAACTGTCAATTAAAGATAGCATATTCTATACCAATCATATAAACTTAACTCATTCTAAATTTACTAACTCTCTCTCAGAGAGTACAAATGTTTAAAATTTCGATTTTTTAACAGATCATAAATAATTTCGCTTAAAAACTTAAAAACTTCTTAGGAAATTCAAAAAAAGATTTCACAATTCTAATTTTCTTTTCCAATTTTCGGCTATTTTGCAACCAGAGCTTGCCACGCCAAACTGTCTGGCTAACCACCAGTGTTTTGTTGCTCTCTCACCATAGTTCGCTAAATTACCGCAACGGGAGACTATACTCTGTAAATACAACAACAAAGCAAATTTAGAAAACTTAAAGAAATTAAAACTGCCGTAAAAGTAAAACCCAAAACAAAAAAAAAAAAAACGAATTACTTGACAACAACGCAGCGCTTAATATGTTGGAATCAAAAGCCGAGAAATTGACTGACAGCTCAACATGGCTCAACATTTTTTGTTGCTGTTGTATTTTCATGTTTCTTAATGTATTGTCAGTAGCCAGCAAGATCAATTACCTCTTTCAATTTCAATTTCGGTAGTGTTTGGAGGCAAACACATGTGATTATGTGTGTGTATGTATTTCTACTGCATGTATATATGTCTGTATATATATATATATATATATGTATGTTTTTTGTTTGCGTATACATTTAATTTTCTAATAAAGCGCGTCAAACAAAAAAATAATCAAAGCAATGTGGGGGCAACTCCAATTGTCATCAATCAACGTAATCTCACCGTCAGCAGTACAAGCATACAGTCGCATACAGTCGCATACACAAGTATACATATGTCTGCATATTAGCTGTTGCTTTGTGGTCAGGAATGTATGTTTATATGCTACACAAAAGGTGTGTAATTTAAACTGGTTCGCTTAAGATTTTCGTGGCTTGTTTTTGGCTTTTTGGCATTTCTTCTATTTTTTGTATTACTTTGATTTACTCTGTGCACTTCACCACACATTTTATTATTGAGTATAACATGGAATTTAATTATAATTTTCATTGGTACTTATGTGAGCAATCGGAATTGGTTGTCAAATATATTTTTGATGCATTTCAAGTGGTGCCAAATATTTGTTGTTTAAAGCACTATGTTATGTATATACTATTTGTTTTAATTGGGAGAAATGTTTTGTTATGCAATATGAAGGTAAAATACGAATAAATGTTAATGTTATTTTAATAATAGACACATTCTCGCCCCCACTTGTTATTCCTTCATACATTATTAGTGCGCTCACAATAGTGATTTAAGGACTAAGTGAAATGCAACTGGTAACCACTCAAACCTAACCTCACATAATAAACGCACGAGAATATGGAAATTCAGCATAAATCAACAAACATGAAGGAAGCAATAGTAAGGCCTATAAAGATGGTACCAAAATCTTGGAGTAGCCACATAATTTTACGTTTTATTATCACATATAAACAAAAAAGGCTTACTTTCACTTACTTTCACTAAACATATATACTTCTACAGATTTTTCAATCGATTGTGGATGCTTAAAAAAGATTTAATTTTATAGTTTAATTCTTGCTAGCTTAAACCTTCGAGGTTTTAATGGATTCGATAGATGAAGTGAACATCGCTAACCTATTAGGCTATCACGCGCTGACAAAGATTGTTTCAAATTCAACACAACCTCAATGAGAGATCTTGGAATCAACTTGGAAAGTGCTACGATTTGCAAAATATTTCGATTCTATAATGTTTCAGCTGTTTAAGCTGTTCAAATAAAATTAAATGGATGTTGATCTAGAAAGTCTGGTAAAGTTAGAGTTATCGGTAGCCTAGAACTTTTCGATCTCCTAAAACGATTGTGATTGATTTTTTCATTAATAATAGACTACTTAATATTACGCAACTGTTCCTCTCAACCTTCTCATGAAATTCTCTTTAAACACCAAAATATATTTATTTAATTTGAATAAAGATGACAAATCACAGTCAATTAATTAAAACTAAATCATCCTAAATAGGCAAGCGATGAATGAAGGTATATTAAGACGCTTATATACACCAAAGTAGAAGGTATGATAAATGGCACGACGAGTATTAGTTGTTGTAGTGGCATTAGTCGTAATAGTAGTAATACTGGAAATAATAAAGCGGTGGCAATCAATGCCTAAAGGTATTTAAACACGGTAATGATCGATGCTTCACTAGCTAGCCACTCGCACCAGCCTCTGCCTCGCCACATTGTGGTGTCTCAAGTCCATTGTCTTCCAACATATTTCACTAAAATAACGCTTAAATAGTCATTTGATAAATAATGCATTTAAATGCCATATCAAAAAGTTTACAACCCATTTTCAACACCTATCGAGCCGCCAACCAACCAACGAACCAAACAGCCAGCCGGCGATCCAGCGAATCAGCGGCACTTAACCAGCGAACGGTAGTCAGCGTAGCCCGAGCGTATAGCGATTAATCTCAGTAAACGCTTAAGCAATACGCAACAATAACTCTTAATTAAAAGAGTGAGGTGTGCGTGTGGTTAATCAGCGCGGCCGACAGCTAATATCCCGGCAAGCCGAGATCCAAGCGCACAAATGAGCAATCCACCAAACGCGTTCAACCAAACAACCAACTGATTTAACATTTTATGTAGTCATGCGTGTATGTACGCATGTATGTATATATGTATGTATCACAACATAATATGCAACAACAAAGCAGAAATTCAATTAGTTTTTTAAATGTTAGACAATATATTAATTTGTTATTGCGGCAAACATTAATAATGTGTGGCGCGCTTGAATGATATCTACGCTTATGAGTCGGAGAATGTCGAAGCTATTATTATAGCTATTATTGTTGTTGTACTTATGTTTGTAGCTTAGCTATGTGGTTATAGATAGCAGGATCAAGCGGTTTAGGTTGACTCCCTTAATGGCGGTGGCAGTAGCCAATAATTACAATGCCAATAATATGCGGCTACTGTGGGCAGTTTCAACCACATACTTATAGTACATACTCGATACTTAAAGGGTGGTCCATTTATGCAGCCATGTATCATCGGCTCATCATTTTGTCGTTCATAAAAAGTGAAGAACTCGCACCTGATCGTCGAGAAGATAGATTTCGTTAGTTTTGTGAAGTCAGAAAGTAATCTTGGCAAAGAATGTTTCGAACAGAAATGTAAGGTATGGACTTGGGCACTTCTTGGTGTCAGCAGTATGGCATCATATTTCCCACAGGCCATACCATAATCTAGCAATACTTCGTCGAAAGCGACTGACGATCGGCCACAATTTCAATCGGCCAACTCAGAGCGGCATTTAGATTTTTTTTTGTGGGTTTCTAATGTTATGCCAGCAATCCACGTGAGGTTCAAGTAAATAGCCCACAGTAAAATAGAACCAGAAATCGATATATTGGTCCTCCAATACTGTTTTCAACAGCATCCTCAAAACTAGCAGAGGCAGCCGTATATATTGAAACATTATCCATAAAAAAAGTATTTGCTCTCTTTATTAATGCTGGCAAAACACCGATAAAATAATTTATATATATATATATTTTTAGATATAAGAAGCAACATTTGTATGGACCACCCTGTACATGCGTATATATTTTGTAATTTCAGCAATTTTATTTTATTACCTCTTTTATTTTATTCTCCGATATTCTTTCTCCACTTACGCCACGCTGTGGTATCGCTTGCCATATGTGCTCTCAGCTGTTTTGTTCCTACGGCGGCATCTTTTCACACTTCTGAGTGGCACAACATGCGGCCAAGGGAGTTTTTGATAAATTGTTTTCTGAAATATTGGACATTTGGTGAATTTTTTCTAGCAAATAAAATAAAATAAAAACTTGAAATTGTACAACAAAAAGTTTAGCAAATTTTGTTCTGCGGTTTTGTAAGCGTGTGACCTGTGGCGCACCAAAGTTCATACCGAGTCGAAAAATTACACTTAACTCTGCGCAAAGCTAACTTTATAACTGTCCAATTAACCGTAAACTTACGAAATCGCCGAAAAACCGTGAAATAGTTGAGAGTGAGAGTGTGTGTAAGAGAGCGGGAGAGCCATAGTCCGGCGTAGAAATACAACACTGCGTAACTAAAGCACTTTTCGTTACTCCAACCAAACAAATTATCTATTTGGTAACTAACGGCTTGTATAATTGGTGCTTTTTCTATACAAAATAAAGGCCGTTGAAATCATCTGCTCAAGCCGAGCGTGTGAACTTTGATTTGCTACGAATTGATGTGCCAATTATCCAGTATTTATTCGTATAGTTAATTATTCCATTGTAAATTGCTAATTATCGCCTAAAACCGATTAACCGGTTGTTGTAAATTACAAAAGCTGTCTTATAGGTTATATTAGTTAATTGTACCGTACGAACGGAAATATCGTGTGGCGTTAACTGTTTTGGAAAATCTAGAATTATACTTTTGTGTTATATAAAAGCAGGTTCTCGTAAGTGGCGGAAAATCATACTTCCTATGAATTGTGGCTTAAGCGCTCTTGGATGTAGCAATTACCTGTGGATGATTAATTAATTACTCCATTTACTTACACTGCTGCATTAAATGATTATTAAGTTTTCTGGTAAATACAAACAAGTGCTTGCTTTGGAGGTTATCAAATCGCTGTTCAGTCAACTTTATGGGGGTAGAACTTTCTTTTTAATTGCACTTCTGTTATTTTTATGGAACCATAATTTGGTTGAAGTAATTTTTTGAAATACTTTTCGAGCTAATTATTAATTTTTTAACAAAAATTGATAATTGATAAAAACAAAATGTAGAATCATACCTTTAGATCATTCGGAAATATTTTTTGAGTTCGAAAATCCGAAGCACCCTAACTTCGAAGAGTTTGTTATAAACACAGGGTGTCTTCAACATTTCCAAGGATGGCGATGCTACTTGATTAGTTAAGTTATAACTTCAGCCGACTGCGCATGAAATTTCTTCCAACAAATGAAACGAACGAAAGAGTAGCAGATGGAGTCATTACCCTAGAAAGAATCTTACTTGCGCTGGTTCGTATAGTCTCTTCAGCACACCTTGCCAAACAACCCCCGCCCGCTTTAGAGTGGTTATATAATCAGCTAGTCGAGCAGTGATACCTGTCTCAATAAGGAGTCGGACGTTGCGTATTCGAAATTCACATTCCCGAGCAAGTTGCTTGCTTCACTCAGATTTCTGCTGGTAACCACACATCGCGCTGGTAACCACTGCCGATTATAGTTGACCCAAAACTAGAAATCCCTCTCTTTCAGCCAAGCCCCAATACTCTATATGGGTTGGTTACAGCGTCTATTAGAATCCGAATATGTCGGAGTCACGGTTTGCCTCTAAAACATAAATATGGAGAAAGACTATTGGTTCTCGAACCAATAAACTTTGGTCTGAAAGCATTGAATGTTTCAAAGAGAATTATACTGATCCATAATTTAAATTCCTTCAAGCTGATCATCTGATAAATTATTCGATTCTAGCTAGTAGTTTCCTTCATCTTTAGATGCTTCTCGAAAGGATTATTTGTAACTGAAAGAGTAAAATTAGTATTGCTAGGGTATATTTTTGAAAATAGTTTTAAAATATTTTTGACAATAAAATTCTGTAGTATCCGCATTGCCTATCCTCAGGAATATTCTCTACAGAATATTCTAACAATTCTAAAAACCACCTATTTCAATTTGAAAATTTTAAGATTTTATCGCAGATATTTTTTTAAACCAAAAATTAACAGAATTCCGCTTAAAAGTAATATCATTACCACGCCCTCCGCCACACAATAGACAAAGTGTCTAAATCCTGATAAATATTGCAGTAATTTGTAAAACACCTGGAAAACCCACAAAACGGCAGTTGAAATGAAAGAGGCGTAGGCGCTGTAACCGCATATTCGAAAGACCAAAGCGTTTTGCCGCAGACAAGAAGTCAATAATCACTTGAGCCAATTAATAATTACAAGGCATAATTACAAACGAAAAAAAAAAACGAAAACGAAATCGGTTGTAAAAACGACCTATAGGCCACAAAAAGTAAAGTAAACAAAAAACGGATAGACAAGGGCAAACGCTACAGATATTTACGAAGTATGCACCGGCACAGACAGAATGGCAGCTATTGTCAGTCGGATAAAAAGCCGGACAACTTTCATACATCGTTTTGATGAAGATCAAAAGCGATCAGACTATGCGCCGACTGCGCTCAAAGTGCATAACTTCGGCTTCTATTTTGATTCTCACTCTTTGTTATCAAACTGCTTGTGCGAAACTCGAATGACGCAAGATTGTTTATGTTTATTATCCTTGAGGTGAGTGACGCGCATGCAAACAGGTTCACAGGTTCACAGGCTCAAACATTCAGCAACGAACAGTATACCCCATTGTCCTTAAAGGCTGTTCTGGCTGCATGCAGGTGAGCCGAGATAGCAAAAAAAAAAAGAAGGAAATTGCACAGTGTTCTCACTTCAAAGACCGGCTGACGCCCGTATCTCATTGCTTTGGTTTTTGTTTTTTGCGCACACATTCGCATTGCCTGTGTGGCATGCCTGCATTCGTCGCTGATCCTTTTGTTCGCTCATTAAGCGTGTGTAAATTATTTCACACCTCCTCCTAATGATTCTCACACATGCCCAATGTCGAAGCGATTCATTAATCTTCACACTCATACATTCAATCTATCTCTCTCTCTCTCTCTCACACAGTCGCTTTCTTTCACACACACAACTCGGTCTCAGCAACCGAACTTCTGCTTGCTCATGCGCCGCCATCCTGTCACTAGACAAATGACCGCTCAGTGACCAACATGATTGCGCAAATTCGCTCACGTAGCGGCACTGGCATGACTCTCACACATCATATGCTCTCATATGCGTGCTCTGAAAGGAATTGCACTTGCTTCTCACTCGTACTGCCTGTGTGCGGTCCGATCTGGCCTTTGCTGCACAATTAGCCTTTTGTATCTTCGTCTGCTCCTTCCCTTATTTTCTGCCACCGTCACGACAGGCTCATATGTCATTTAGCGGTCGTGCTCATAAGCGTTATATACGCTCGCAGCCAAAGGCGCATCCCACAAGCGCCCAGGGCTCTTCAGTCAGCACAAAAAAGTTGTATGAAAGACAGATCGCCTGAGTGCGTGTGTGTGAATTTGGAGTATTCAACACCGGGCATAGTTGAGGCTCACTCTGTTTGCTGCCGTTCGACACTGGCATTGACAGCAAATTCGTTCATGCCCGAAAAAAAGTGTCAACCAAACAAAAGCAAAGGTCGCACTTCAATCACACCGCGCCTGCGCGGCATCTTTAATACCCGACGGGGTGTCCTGTGTGCGGTGGTTTTCATCTTGTTTTACATCTTCGAGGCAACGCCGCCAACTCACTGTGGTCATTGATGAGTTACAAAATATTCTTTATTAATGTATTATCACACTTTAGTTTGTTGCTGTTGCAGGCAGTTGTTTGTTGTTGCAGTTTCAGTATTAGTTTGGTTTGTTTAGTCCGTTGGGAAAAAAAATTATTTTTTTTGGAGAGTCTAATTTTGTGTGTGTGTGTGTGTGTGTGTGTGTGTGTGTGCCGTTTGTAGGTGTCTCTTGGGGAAATTTTGTTGTGATCAAATACCTCGCTGTGTTAAATAGATTTTTGTTATTCAAATTCGTTTTTTTTTTTTCGAAAATCTTATGCAATTAAGTCAAATTGACAGTAATTAATAAGCTGTGGAGCTTAGTTGATGGGAAAATTAGGGGCATTCGAAATGTTTTAGTGGGCGAAACTTATTAATGCAGCACATATTAAAATGCAAATATTAGTCATATTAACTGAATGTTCCGAATAGTTTGGGGAGTACATGTGAGTATTATAATTAATATATTCTAAACTAGTTGATGGACCTAAATGGATAAAAAAAATTCAAATTAAATATAAAATAATCCAACCCTACAACTTTATATACCTATATTATAGAAACAAGTAAATGTAATAATTGATGTCCCGAAAATTCTTGGTGCAGAGAAATGCCTACACAATAAAGAAACTCAAAGTAATTTGTAAAAAAATTATTTGAAAAATGTACTCGCTTCTTTAATATGGAATAAAAAAACGTTTCGATAACTTTTCGACTCTACCAAAGATATTTTATGTCGACTGTAGTAAAAATTGGCAGCAGAGCGTCGGATCTTCTTCAATATCGGCTACCTGAAGCTGTTTTCAGCCCATAGAACCACTAGTTCTTACAATTCTTAATACAATTGTACTTCCAAGAAATCTTTGTCTCTTCAAAGAGGCCTTGGGAATAGGTTGAAGGAACTCTTCACTGTACACCCCGCCTACAAGGCTTTAACCAATTTGTAACGTTTTAAATGACTAATCTCAATATTTTTGACTTTTCTTATTTACCAACAGCCTATAATGAGCCTCTTGATCCTATTACACTTTCTCCTTTCGAAATTTTGGCTGAACTTAAATACAAACACAGATTATATTCCCGACTACATGGACTTATCGTTTGGGTTTCTCCATAGTCAGAAAGCTCAGTCTAGAGGTTTAATGCCTCTAATGAATTTAGTGGACATTTATGACGCGTCCATTCTGAAAAATCTCTGCTTATATCTATTTCATGATATCGAAATTTCATTACACGCAATCTTAAGGTGTCCTTTCAAGGTTAATAGTCATTAAAATGCGGAAGCACTGGCATTTTAATCTTAAGCGGACAGTGCATAAATTCGGAAGAAATGCACAATATCCGGCAAAACCAGAGAAATCAAGAACAATGCTTTACACATAAGTTAACAGGAACAGGACAGGAGACAATAGAAGGATTACGCAAGTGATTTATAAAACGTGCAACGCTAAAGGCCGCAAAGTGGAGAATAGAACACGTGCAAAGGCATTTGGATGTACGTTTGTATGGGTTCGAGAGAGAGAGATATCTATAATCATTGAGAAGTGCTCGTATGCCGGCGGCGTTTCATAAGTTCATATATTTGTTGTATGTACGTATTTGGCAGAATTGTGGGACTAAGTGTCAAAAACCACCGATGCGACCATATCCAATTGCACAAATGGCAAAACCACGAAAATACACGCTATTTAACTGCATTTACGAGCCACCATGACCACTTCTAATACATGCAATTTCTTTACCGAACGCCGGCTGGCACTTTAGTGCCTGAGAAATGAGTTTGCGATCTCGTTGAATAATTTCCCAAACTGCCTACTATACCGTCGGCCTTTTCACTTTTATCTAATATGGAAAACACGAAGGAGTTGCACACATACACACACATACACACGTTAACTTAAGGCAAGTGTTCCGTATGTGTGGTGCGTGTGTGGGGGTTTTTATGACACTATTTTGTAATGAGCTCTCTAAATAATTTGCCATGATCTTCGGCGCATAACCGACATTGACAACCACGCCCACAAATCGCTGCTAACTCAAATAGAACATATTGCGATGGACATCGGCATAGTCTGCGGCGTGGCGATGGTAAGAACCAACATATGGGAACACCCGCACGCTTCATGCGCGATTTGTGCGCGGCACTATTGAGAGTCAACCAACCAGTTACTCGTCGGCTCGCCCGCTGCTTGTTATGCTGACTAGTATGTCACAGTGTCGTAAAAGCAGACAAGTGGACGGACGACAACTATGAGATCGTGTTTGAGAAAAAAAAACCAAAAAAAAAAAAAACAACAACAACAACAACTAAATAGTGAGACACATTAGTATTCGTACAAAATAGTTTCATTTACATATATATTTAGTATACATATGTATACCACCTTGTTTATTTATGGACCTGGTTCGCGTGTGATATTTTCATTGTTGTTATTGCTATAACATTGTAGCTCCTCGTGTAGTGAACTGTAAGTGGATACTCAATTAAATTTGGCGTTTGGGTTGGTGCATATGGCATATTTAACATTCTCTTATTTTTTCTCTTCTCAGTTTCGCTATTTTGCATATGACATGTGACAGCTCTTTGACATTTGTCGTTATTATGTAATGAAATCCGTTATAACAGCTGTCAACTACTGTGCGCAGATTGTCATTTATGTTATGCTGATTTGAAGTGTAATGAAACTGTCACAATGAATTCATTTCGAAAAAGTGTTAAGATGTAGATAGCTAAATGCGAAGGTGTTTGACAGTGTGTGCACTGAGAAAAATATAAGATGGATTGAAGAAAAGGAAATAATTAAAGGAAGTGAAATAAGAGATGTCTTTCAATATTTACTCAAAAACTCAAAGTTTTAGGGTCTGAAGTCATATTTGTACATTATATTTGAGGTTTCCAGGACTCAGAGCCAATTTTATACTTAGAAGATTCAATTATTAACATTTGAATAAACAAGGACTAGAGGTATTGAGTTTCCCGCCGCTAAAAGAATAGCATAATAAAGATCTTTAGCGAGTTTTAAAGCATACTGTTTGAGATCCAACTGCATTACGATTAAAAGAAAATTTAAATATTAGAAAAATAAAGATCGACTATCGAATTAGGTTAGGTTACGATGCTAATCTTGACGCTAAAGTCACTAAAAATTCCACTGAACAGATTCCATTGAACAGGTGTGAACGCATATTCTTTGTAATGTCAGAAACTTTTTGATATGGATCAGGAGACTCTCAAGTATCGACGAAGCGCTTTGAACTTCAACCTCAGTCTGATGAAAGCTGGACGTGGAGGAGAGGAGGTCTGTATGTTTCAGTCAGAGAAGACCCAAACGAAAGAAGGATTTGAACTGACTAAATGGGAACCCTTAGCACTGATCCACAACAAATTATTGGGAACGACTGAAAGATTTCTTGAAAGGCAAAAGTAGAGAAACATCAGGGAAAGTTGAGTTGCTAAATATTTCCTCAATTTGTGTGAAGAGCATCGCAAATTTTCGTGTCAATTTTCAGCAAAATAGAACCAACGCGCGATTGCTACTCAAATGGCTGAACATTCAACATAATTAAGTTGTAGTGAAACTCTTTAACCAATTCGCGCAAGCTGAAACTCTCATAGTTTTTAACACGGCATAATTTCCCACTTTACTGCTGGACACCATACTAACAAGCACCAATTTAAGTTAAGCACCAAGTTGAACGATATGCCTCGAAACGCTGAGGTTAAGCGTTAGACAATTGGCGGCGGCTGCGACTGCGACGGCGACAGCGAAGGCGGCGAGTTCTTTTGATAGATTGGCGACGCCTTTTGACGTTTGAATTAAAATGCAATGGAGCATTAATTGCCAGCACACCCAGCCAAATTGTGGCAAATCGCACCAATGCGGCTAGTTGGGCAAAGAAGCTGACGAGCCGCGTCGCTGAGTAAATCTGCTTTTGGTTGGTTGGTGGCTTCGCGGTTGATTTTGAATACCATATACATATGTTTGTATGTATTTCAAAATATCTCTCCATACTTGTTAGGGCTTGGTGGTCACACACATACAGAGATCCATTTATTATAATTTATTTTAATAGAATAGTGTCATAAGCGAGTTAATTTCTTTTGCTTATTAGATTATTTTGTAACTGTGTGTGTGGCTATTCAAAACGCATTGTTCTTTGACCCCAACTCCATTCATACAAAATCTTTGGTGGTCACATTGCTTCGACTTGCTTTCTCGCTATTCAATTTAACCAAGTGAAATGGTTTATACGCCTTCATTAGCTCCTTAACTTTAAAGAATTCCGCTACTTGCATAACAAATGCCTGCATATGTTCTTGTTCTTGTGTGGAGTATGTGGAAATCTATTAATTTTTACGAGGCGTGAATAATTTCGGGTTACATTTCAATAATTCCGCTCTGGCGGGCTCCGCGATTGGTTGCGGGAGCGTTGCATATGATTATTTCCCAGGAAGGAATGAGAATGGAGAATCAACTGCAAACGTAGAAATATATTTATAGAAGACAAAAAAGAGTAGCACCTGACGCTGAGTTCTAAGCTGAATTGGCAAACAGATTTCGGAGAATGTTATTTGGTGGCTATTATGGATGAGGTTGAAAGGTCTCCACTTGGAATGGTACTTGACAGGAACACTCCTGAGATCGAAACTACCCACTTAACTTCATTGCAGACAGCTACACTAATGTCTTTTGTAAGTACAAGCTATATACCCATGCAGACTTTATAATGTTGGGAGCTGCAATGATAACTTGCTTTTTAAATGTTTTTCTCAAGATTGCATGTATATCGTGCCATTAACCCTGTGTTATAAGACTCCGAAATCTTATAATTCATCAGAAAGATGATTCGTTATAGCTATTCTTACGTCGAAGTAAAATGCCGTAATATTTTTTCGTATACCAGAATTTTTGAGTCTTCTCTCTGAGAATGTTTTTGATTTCTCCAGAATTGTGATCTTCTTGTGATCTCCTAGGAAAAGTTCTGTTTTTCCGCAGCTTATGGCCAGTAGTTATATTTATATAGAGTAGACAGATTACTGCAAAAGGGTTCATAATTAAGCAGGTTACACTGGACAAGTTTAGATTTTTAAATAGAAATATCTATCTGTGAAACAATATGGAAATATTACCACATTACATTTCCGTAATTTCAGGACGCGATTCAGACATCAGCGACACCGAATCGGAGCCTGGCATACCGTTGAAACGTAAACAGCGTCGTTCGCGTACCACTTTTACCGCCGAACAATTGGAAGCACTCGAACGTGCCTTCACACGCACACAGTATCCAGATGTGTACACACGTGAGGAACTTGCGCAGACCACTGGACTCACAGAGGCGCGCATACAAGTGTGGTTTAGTAATCGGCGCGCGCGTTTGCGCAAACATTCCGGCGGCTCAGGCACCGGACTTTCGCCCATGAATGGTGGCAGCAGTGGCGCTGGTGTACCTGTTGGCGTGGGCGGCGGTGCTGCTTCCACAGCGCCACTCGGTTTTGGTCCACTTGCCGCCGTGGGCTCCATGGCTGGGTATAGTCCCGCCGCACCGAGTACCGCCAGCGCGGGCATGAATGAGAATCACGCGGCGCATGCAGCAGCGGCAGCGGCCGCAGCAGCCGCACATCATCCACACCATCACACACAGATGGGCGGCTACGATTTGGTAGCGCAATCGGCGCAACATGGATTCGCTAGTAGTTTCCAACATGGGCACTTCGGCGGGCAGAATTACTATCATCAAGGTGGGTAGCAGACTGTATGGCGAAGAATAGTTAAATATACTAACCGTTGGTAACTTGTATTTGCAGATTATTCCAAGCTCTCGATCGACGACTTCTCTAAACTGACGCTGGAGAATGCTTCAAAAATTTCACCATCACTTTCACATCTCACCGGTGAGAACTATTCGAAACTGGACTCCACCACGAATTGGTCACAAGCCGCTTATCATCTGAACCAGTCGGCAGCAGCGGCTGCCAACTACAACGCTGCCGCCGCTCATCACGCGCACGCGGCTGCCGCGCAGCATACGCTCAATGATTACGCGGCGGCTGGCGCTGCTGCAGCGGCGCACAATAATCAACTGAACAGCGCAGCAGCAGTTGCCGCGGTGGCTTATAACCATCCGCTACCCACGCAGGCGCAGGCGAAGTATTGGTAAAGGCACTTGTTGTGGTGTGTAATTTTAGTGAAAAGTAGTAGTTTCTGAACGATTAGCTAGAGGTTAGACTAAGAGTCTTGGAATGTGGCAAATGGATAAATATTTTCCAGTGAAAATCAAAGGTCTCTCTCTGACTTTGATCAGTTATATAAAACCTACGAATATCAGGCTTGGCTTGCGTGTAGGAAATTTAAGCTTTTCGCGGTCATTATACTCATTGCTTCGCAATAGTTGTCCAGGGGACCCTAGATAAGAGCGTATTTAGTGGGTTGTCAATGTTAAGGTCAGCTTAAGGTCTGCTATAAAATTGAAGATTATAAAGGCCTCATTTTGTTTATTACAAAAGTGACTTTAGACACTGTGAACATTCCTAAAATTATTGAACCTTCAATTGATGAGTATTATGATTATTGCTATGAAAATATTTATCATTTGTCACAGATGCATAGATACCTAGATGCTATTGCAACTTTGAAATAGTAAATATAATAAAAAATAAAAGCAAAAAATAATAATTGTACAGTAGATACCATAAGTAGGTTACAACATATAACTTAAGTATAAACACTACTTACTTGTGTACACACTATTATAAACCACTGTGGTAATTAAAATGTTTGTTAATCTATCAATTCAACACTTTAATTTAATTTGCAATCGTTGTTTAAGAAGATTTCCATAAAAATAATTATTATCCTAGTGTTTATGCCTAAAAATTGTATTATTGTATGCTGTGTATGTCTCATTAATTTATAAATCAACTGTAATTAAAATTCAATTAACATTTTATTAGTTAAGTCAAGTGTATCTTATGGCCAAGGCCAAGCAGTTTGCATATAAAGAGGCCGCAAGGTAAGCGATGACACTGAGCCAGTGAGGCTGAGTGGAGGCTGTTTGTGCAACCCTGTATTGGCCTCTGCCTCATTATATGCCACCTGAGCCTGATGATTGGTATTACAAATGCAAGCACACATAATTATTGTGTAAATTTATTTGTAAGTCACAACAACAACATATAAAAAATTAAAAACATTTACAAATACACACGAGTACATACAGCAAATACATTTAATGTAAGAAAGTTAATAAAGTAGTAATGTTTTTGCAAATACTATAAACAATTGCAGTTCGTTTTCCGATTATGTAAGTATTTATGTATGTACATACTTGCCATTTTGCACTCATAAGCATTTGAATAATTCAAGGACGTGAAGGTACTTACAAATTTTATTGTTTAAAAACTTATGTGACCATGCACACACACGTGCATATTTATATGCACACATAGGTATGTGTACTTTGTACTTTATGAACCATTTTGTATGCATTTTTAGAATCATAAATTTTTGAGCTAAGTGCCAGTTAAGGCTTGGCATCCAAGTGGAAAAGCGATAGTAAAATAAAATTTGAATAAAAAATTAATTTATTCCAAAATGTTGGGCGCATAAAATGTGAAATAAAAATTAAATGAATTTTAGTAAGGAAAATATTATAATCGGGCGATAAGTAGCAGTTACGCCATAAACCTCTTGATCCCAAGACATGTAGATCATCGTAAACGGAACAAGCTCAGATGTATACCCAAGATCGTCTGCACAAAATTATTAGGAACTACTATATGGATAATGTATAGTTTACCAACCTATTCATAATATACTTTTTTGAGCATTCAGATCAACGATGTAACAAATACAATACTCGACAAAATTGTTGACTTAAACATAGTAAGTCATTCTGTTAGGCCGATATGTATGAATTTTCCCACTGAACATAAGTTTCCTACTTCATTCACAGAATGTGCCGATAAATCCTTAGAATTCACAAAATAATATATCGCAAGTAGAAATAAGGTTCAAAACCTTGGTAACATTATAGGCCAGTACACCTCTAATAACGCTCGAGAATAAAAAATACTAACATAAGCCAAATAAGTTCTGCCAAAAACTCTGAAAAAAATTTAAACGAATATACACAAATTGTAGGTTTAAACTTAACGATTTCTGGTTAACCCAGATAACCGGTTCCGATGTCGATCTGTGCTTGTTTCGTCACAAAATAAATGGCGTTATATGCTTATTGCTTCGAAAATAACTCTCTCCAGCCTAGTTTTATTAGGTACGTGAAGGTTAGGTCCACTATTTTAGCATCAGCCCACATTACGATCAGAAAGGGATACACATTTAATTTGAATAAGATATCTTACAAATTGACCGCTATTTTCGCTATAAAGTCACTCATATTCGATATCTGAGGCCTTGAAAATATGCAGTTCCATTTCGACAATTTTTAATCCAAATTGATACATAATAACTTATCTGACCCTCAGCGAGTTCAATGCACTTTATGCCGTGGTCAATGACTTTGGTGAGTTCAACCACCCTTTTGCTTAGTTTTAACGGGGTCAACAACCCATTCTGATTTAGACTTAGATACTTTCTCCTCTTCTTATTTTTGAATAGCGTTGCCAGCTGATTTGACTGTATGCGTTAATGTAAGAGAAAAAAAAATTTCTAAACTCACCACTCTTCACCACATTTTAAATAAAACAAGAATTTTTAGTTTTTTTTTGTTTTTAGTGTAGGAGCAAACCATTTATATATAGTGGGTACTTTTATTTAATTATTTATACATAGTTGGTTTTAAATGTTTATTACATGTTGATTTTATTGTTATAATATAATATTCATGCATTTCGATATTCAACTGTCAATTCAATGCTTAAATGAGTGATCGAACGGTTTTGTTGTCGACCAAAGCTTTTAAGCGTTTCAGGGGAGAATTTCATTTCATTTGCACACATATAAATTTTTGCAGGTTTTTTTTATATGAGTATGTAATATATATTTATATATTTTTTCATTATTATATAATTATTAGTATTTCATACACATTTTTCATATATATTTATATATTGATTTGGTCAAGAAAAGCACATCAATTATTTTTATTTTTTGCTTGGAAGCATATATTGAATAAACATTTTGTATGTATGTATACATAGAGGTATGTACATTTAACAAGTTTTTTTTTCTCATTTTTTTTATATATTATATATGTTTTTTTTTTAATTTTTTTATTCTCTTCTTGATAATGCTTATATGTTTTTGTTTTCATTTTTGTTGTATTTGTGTTTTTTTTTTGTTTTTGTAAATAAGTTATTGACCACATCAGACTTACATATTACGACCATTATTGAATTACATGCTACATAGATATCTCATTTATAATTATATAATTGTTGTTGGTGTGTATGTATATGTTGTGTCTGTTTTGTATTTGAATAAATACGTACACATATGCATATTTCTTATTGTCCATCGTTTTTTCATACTTAACAATTTCTAATTGAATTTTTTACAATTTCCTTAAGTTTTTAAATATATATTTGCACAAACGTCTAGTAATAAAGTATATATGTGTAATATTTATATAGAACAACACTGAAAACGAACATTTTTCTAGTTTTTCAATTTTATTTAAATACTTTTTTGTTTTCGTTTTTTTTTTTTTTAAATTTTTATTTGCTTTTAATTTCTATATATATGTACTAGATAATATATTTCAACATTACATGCAAATTCTTATGAACTTTTTTGTTTTAATGCTTTTTTTCAAAATTCAAATATTTATTTTTAAATTATTTTTGTAAATTATTTTTTTTGTAACTTTTTTTTCAATTCAACGCCTTTATGCATCTTGAATTTTTTTAGTTGATAATTGTTTATAATTTGCACAAGTTCACAATATTTATTGTCGATTTCAACAGTCAGTATTCATTTCGTCAAAAATAAATAAATAAATCGTAATTATATGTAAATCTCTACATCCTCCTCTGCTTTTAAACTTCTTTGAAAACTCTTTTTTTAATTGTGTTTTTCTCCTTTCTAAATATATATTTGCTTATATATATATTTTTTTTATTTTATATATGTATATGTTTATACATATTTACTTTAATGTTTATTGTCACCTTGTTGCTATTAGTATGCTTCATTTACATACCTCAGCTATTATTGCCTTCTACGCAGTATTGTCTTAATGTCTCAAATTCACTGTATATTCGCATAAAAGGGAAAAATAAATATTTTTAATTGTTCTATATATTTTATTTAATTTTTTTCAAACTTCAAACTTTCGTATTTTCGTTTTTTATAACACGATTGTTGCATAAATTATTATTATTTCTGATTTATTCTGAAATTTCTCTCAAATTCTTCACTTTATATGTTTTTCAAATTGTTTTGCTTTTTAATTTAGTCAAAAAATTTAATATTTTCCTCAAAAGAAAAAATATTTAATTTAAATAATAACAGCTAATTATTAACAAACTTTTTCAGTTTTGTTATTTTTATTTGTGCCGTCAGTACATCTGAAGTTCGGGGCATTTCCCACCTTTTGTCAGAGTCTAGCTTTAACTTTTAGTATTTTCTGAAAAAATTAAAAATCAGAAGGATAGTTTTCAAGGTAGTGAGTCTCACTTTGGATGTTGTAGTACAACATGGTGCAAAAAAATTAAAAGTTATGGCAAAAAAGTAATTTTAATTTAAGTAAAATTTTAAAGAAACTTTTTGTCAATTTTTTTCTCATAATTATTTTATTTTGATTATGAAATAAATGCTTTCTTAAAATTAATGCCTTCTTTTCTACTAAATAATTTTTTATTTGAAAAGAAGAAATTAAAGAAATAATTTTTTTTTTAACAGTCTGCTAGACAATAATAAAACACAGTCTTTTTGTAATTATAGTATTTATTAAAAAAATTAATTTTAAAATTTTTTTAATTTTTAATTTTCATTCATAGATTCATTTTATTTATTCATATTTTCTTTGAATACTTTTTAATATTTTAATTCTCCATTTAATTAATTTATTGTTACACACATTGCATTATTTCCAGCAATTTAAGCAATAATATTTATGTTTGTATAAGTAGTAGTTGGTTCAAAACATTAAGACCATAAAGAGTACATTTTCATTTAAATTTATAATGATAGATATTTTAATAAATTCATAGTTGTTTGTTAGTTGTAGTAGAGTATTATTACAATTTCTTGACATGTAATAAGTTAGTAAAGATAAGTTGAGCAGATATGGTGTAAATATATTTTATATATATGTAAATTGTCTTCTCATAAACTTTTCAAGTATTAGTTTTTTGTTATTTTTTAATTGAAAAAATTTTAAGTATGAAATTACAACCATTTCAGTGAAAATAAATAGCTACCAATTTAAGGGGCCATTAAAAAGATAAAAAAAGATTATAATAAAATTACTAAAATTTAAAAAGTTATGAAAAAATACATAAATAATAAAACGAAAAAAACTTCTAATTTAAATTTGTTATGAAATAAAAATATATAAATAGTTTTAATTTCTTTTTTTTAATAAATAATAGCTTTTCATTAAATAATAGCACATAAACTAATTTTTGTATAAAAATCTATTTAAACAAGGTATTATTTCCTTAAAAACTACATAAAAATTTTTATTCAGTAAAAGAAATTTAAAATTGTATTTTATTAAAAATATATAATATAATATTTAAAAAAAATAAACATTTTATTTGAATAAAAGATTACTATTTATGATATTGTTTATAATATTAAATTCTAATTTTTATATTTAAGTTCAAAAAAAATTTTTTATAATAGGTTTTACTAATTGGTTTTCTTCAAAAAATGCATATTAGCCCATTTATTATTAAACGGATATGTTTTGTTATGTGTAGTATAGGTTGAGATAAATATATGATTTGAAAATATGTATTTTCGAAATTTATATAAAAAAAAGCTGGCTATTTAGCTTTTATTACAAATTTTTAATAAATATTTACTTTTTTTCTTGCATTAAGAGTATATAAATGGTTGTAGGCTGCCTTTTGATATGCCATGCTTTGTTTTTTGAAATCTTTCATTGATATATAATTCATATTTAACTTTTAATATATATGGCAACTCTATAGCAATGATGTTGATTGAAATGTTAGAAAAAAGATTTTATTTTTCTTCGAATGTTGAAAAAAATTTATAAAAATTTTCGTGCTTACAATTGTATTTTTAAAATATTCTCACCAACACTTTCTAGCCCATTTTAGAAAAAAAAAAATTTTTTTGAGAAAAAAAATTTATAACGCAAAGTTTACCGTTATTTCTGTCATCGAATTATTTTTCTTTTCTCCAGTCAATTCCTTTTAAAGCTCTACTCTTTACTCTCTACCAGCGCATAGCATTTCAGCGATTTCCATTTTGACCATATTTTGCCTGGGTCAAAATGCTGTTATGCCTTTTGCGACAAAACAAACGAAATCGGCCGTACGCTATAACAAAGCACATATTCCAGTTATTGACATATACATCTGCGCACATAAGTAGAATATATGCTTTTTGAAGCCAAAATTTAGCGGTGTCAATCTTTCAAAACACCAACTTGTCTTTAACCGTTATCAAAATGAAACACACTTTGCTTGTTGCGCATAGTAAGAAATCGCCCCTGAAAGTATACTTCATTTTGAGTTTTTCTCAATTCTGCTGCTACGAACACTCACGCGAAATAATTTTGAAATGAAAATAATTATTTATAAGAAATATTGGTAAGGATTGTGATATTCAATATTTTTTTTTTGTTTTGCCTTCTTCCTACTTTCGCTTCATTCAACTCCTTTGATATAGCGTTGTGATATATAACTTTTATACGTTTTTGTTTTAAAGATATTTTTTTTTTAATATTGTACAAGCTGTATACCTTTTGTTGGCGTTACTGTGTCATCATATATCTCATTATGTAGGTGTGTGTGTGTGTGTCAGTTATTTACTCAGTTATTGTCTCGCATTTATTGTCTTCTCACTTTAGAACTCCAAAAAACTCTCAATTATTTTTAATTATTGATATTTTTTTTGTTTTGACTTTCAAACATTTTTCAAAAACACAATTATTGTCACTTCAACCTAACAACTACTATAAAATATGCAATTTACGCATTCATATGTATATATAGTTCACTAGTAAGTTTATTTGTATACTTTCGTTAATACAATTTTTTTTTTGTTTTTTTAGTTTTCTGCTTCAAAACTGACTACTACATGTGCTAATATATATTTTTAAATTTTTTACCCTCCTTCATCATAATTATTGTCATATATCGGTTTTTAGTATTTTTGAGTTTTTTTTTTTTTTTGGATTTTTAATATTTTTTTCATTCACATTCAGTTAGCGTAATTTTCCATGGAGTCTGTAATGGGTCGACGAAAACTGCGACGGTGCAATGCTGTTATACGCGGCGGCGTGCCCCAATGCCGTGACCTGCCGACAGCCGACGCCCCGGTTATGGAGCGGGCGCGCGCGCGATATGCGCTCTTATTGTTGTTGTTATAGCGACTTTTCTGCTTGTTGTTTCTGTTGTTATTGCCAGCGCTTTTATAGTAGTAGTTGCTAGCGGTTGAGGCGTAAGCGATCGGTGGTCGATTGATCGACGTCGGCAGCGCGTTGGTGAGCAGCATGCTGCTCGCGTCGGCGTCGCCGTTGTCGACATTGTTGTTGGTGTTGGTGTAGGCGTAATATTTGTTGTATTTATTGTTTGAACGGCCGCGTATACCGGCAGCACCGCCCCAGTGCACCACTGGGCGGTAGGGTAGGAAACAGCGTTTACAAGCGGCCGCGGTGGGTTGATGCAGTCGCTCGTGTGGGGGGTAATATTCGACCTGTTGTATTTGTTCGCGCGCATGACAGCGGTGCATTGGTGAGAAGTAGAAAACAAAATATGATTTCATTATACTTTAATGTTTCTTGTTTTTGTAATCAGCTAAGATTTCATGTGCTAATGTAGATTACACACAGACGCTTAAGTGTTTACAAGCGGACAGTGAAAGCGTTTTCAGGTTGCACACACAGCCACAATTTAGCTACATGACGGTTACAATTTATATACATACACAAAAGCTTACACGGACACTTACAGAGCTAATGCGTATACAAACAGCTAACTTATTTATAATTATGATTTAAAAAAATAGAAACTTTACTAAATTTTTTAAAAAAAAAAAAAACTTTGAGCCACCTAAACGATATATATGCCTTTTTAATTTAGACCAGAAAGTCTGTCATACTGGTTTCAGAAAAGATTTGTTCCAAAATAGTTGAGATAAGGAAAAAATTCAGCTTAGAAATATGTAAGCATAACTTGTGTAGAGTATTTTTTTGCTTACTTAACCGGTACTAAACTAGGAGTTTATATATGTCAGTTAGTTATTGAAAATGGCTCCGATTTCGATAATTTTCTCATTTAGTATAGCTATTAGTAGGCCAAATAAGTTTAGAAAATATTGATGTGTGATAGACCCGGCTGTTTCTCAATTAAGGCTTCCCCCTGAACTCGAAGATACTTTTTGTGAATATATGCTTCTCGGGAATATGTGAGGGTGAAAAGCTAGAAGTTTTGATAGATAAGAAGAAAGCTCACTTATACTCTCAAAAGATATCTTATAACGTTTGAAGACTGGCGCTAATTTCTATAGGTTGAAAAGAGGCGATCTGGAGTGGAGTGCAATGCACTCAGCATACTTAAGCTATGGTGGAAGAAATTCACCAATCCACTGAATCTAGGTAGCAGTGAATAAATAATTGGAGAATATGTTGAGTCTGAAATGACAGTGTCCGAATGACAGTGAATGGTGATCGCACGAAATATCTCTAGTTTTGAAAAAAATTTTTAGCAACCTGCGCTACTACTGCTTTTGCACACAAATGAGAAGTAATGTTCTTCACCACCAAATAAAATATTGTAAGTCTATTTTCTTAGTAAAATCTTAGATGAAGCTCACATCCGAAATGTGGTGTTCCAGAGAAATATTCAACGATTACCTTTGTGCCTCGGTGCGTAAATAAAATCTAAAATCACATTTAATGCAGCGATTATGCGTCCAAACTTTTGGAGATACATTTAACTAAATTGACTCTCCCGACTCCTTCACACATGCACCATTGAAGTAATAACAAAATTTAAATGCTTTTATCTGCATACCACAGTTACGTAAATAAATATTGAATTATGATACATTTAAGTTACTAACATAATATACACAAGTACATAAATTTACATAAAGCGTTGCTAATGTGTGTGTGCGAGCGTTTATTTAGTCACATGACAAATATTCTGTGTTGTGTGGGTTGATGATAATTTTGCAGGCTTTTTAATGTCTTTGGATGGGTGAGCATGTGTTGGTGGTACGGTGGTTAACAAAAGTATTTACACGTGGTTATGTAAGTAAGTGTGTTTTCGTTGTACCAAAAATGTTTCGTGTTGTCTACGTAAAACTTAACCGTTAGGCTGCTGAGTATCCAACCCGAGACTTTAGAAGCTTAAAACCACAAAATTGCTATATTTGAAGCACTTTAATGTACTGGAAGCGGATTATGGTAAACCATCAAGTGCGCTTCTGACCAACAAAAACAATAACAATAACAATAAGAAAAAAAGGCAATAAAAATAAAAACAACAAAAAAGTATACCTTAAACTATCTACTGCCAAGTAGTTGGCAAGAATTATAGGTGCGGCACCGATTTAATTTCACTTATTGCCGTTATTAATGCTCTTATATGCAAATATATATATTTATATACAAAAATTTTATTTTCATTTAAAATATATTCGAAAGTATTTTGTGTACACACCAACATACATATTTACCTAAGTTTACGCAAATCAATATTCTTAAAAATGTTGATACATATATGTGTAGTTATGCACATACGTATGTACATATGACCATCCGTATTGTATACAAGGAGCGCTATACTTATTTCTATGCAGGTCTACAAGGACAAGTATTTTAAAAACAACTTTGCAACGTTTTGCAACCCACATAAAATCTAAAAATAGACATTTACTTGTGTCTAATGGGCATACGCTTTTATAATACATCTTATTATACACTATATTCTACATCACGCATAGGTGCATACATAGAAACATACCTTAATATACATGTATACAAGTAAAAAGACAACTGACAGACAGACAGAATTCGCCAGAAAGCAAATCAACTGTGACAACACTTTATATTTTACGCATTTCAAAAATCTCCCAATTTCCTTATAGCAAAACTTTCGGGATCCCGAAATTTTTCGGGACTGATGTTAGGTATTGTTACTTTCTAGCTGGTCTAGCATTTAGCATTATGGTCTGAAAAGTTTTCAGTGGAAACATCGATTTGTATGGAGATTTTAAAGTATTTCTTTACTTTTTTTTATCAAAAACATTGCTTAAAATACAACAATATACTAAATAAAGTTGTTCTTTGCACGGCAATGTTTAGCTGTACTAAGTTTCCTGTAATATAGTTTAACTACTTTTTTAAAATTTTCAACTCGGGATACGGAATTTTTCAGAATTTCACTTTATATATAAAATTATACATATGTAGAAGAAAGCCTGCAACAGATTTTCGGGGTACGTCTGTATGTACATACATATATACAGGTATACATTATAGAAATATATTTCAAGAAAATTCATAAGTATTGAGTTTTTGTTGAGATAACATTTCTGTACAAAGCCAAGACGCGGTACTTTGGCAGTGCGTAAAGCTAATATGTTTAGTCAACTCGTCGTAGAGCAATCCCGAGTGAGGTCTACAGGCTTTTGTTAGAAATATTTTTATGCAATAGAAATTTTGTCATAGAATATATCCCTGTACACTTTAAGGCGACATAAGAACAGGCTACCACCCAGCTAAAACTAACTACTACACACCTTTAAAAGGCGCTGAAAAAAAGATACTGATGACCAGTCTAAACTAACCTTACATAACCTCAAATATAAATATTTCTTTCGAATTGCAAACTTTAGTTTAGTCTCTTCTACAGGTATGATCTACCTTTATTTCGATTTGCAACGTATTTCGTATTATTATCCGAGAACAAATTCTATTTTCTCACAACAAGATTTAACAAATTCTATAAACAGAAAATAAACAGACATTTGAGTTGAAAATTTCCAACAAAAAATGCTGCTAAAATAATATTTTTCCTATGAAGAATGTGTGTAGAAGACATAACCTAAAAAGTTTCTAAATATCACTATTGTAGATTTATTTGTGTGCCGACATTTCCTATAATTCAAATTTCGTTTATAACAAACACGCCTTCTGTGCTGATGCAGTAGGAAAGCCAAATCGTCGGAAAATTTTGTAAACCCGTTACGGACAGGAAACCATTAAACATAATTGAGGCGAATCAGCCCAAAAGTATGCAACGCTTGGTTGTGCACACAGCACAGCATGGGCTACACGGCCCGCAGCGTGGGCGGAAATCGGTTGCCAATGCAACCAAATCATTGCCTTTGAGCCACCGCGTGTAATTAACTGCAGCTGTACAGCACAGCTTTCTACAAAGAAAAACGAAGAACAATATCGGAAAGAAAGCGAAAACATAAAAAGAGAGTGAGGGAAAGTGAGGAATAAATCAAAATAAAACTACAAGCTGTAGAAAATAAAATTCAGTGTGTAAGGGAAACCAGAAAACATCTAATATAATAAAGGAAAATCACTTTCATTGTTAAACTTGTAAGGCAACAGCGAGTTAAAACGTTGAGAACTTTACGACAAAGTTACTTAGCTTGTTTGACAAATTGAAATTAAATTAAAAATGTAGCAGAGCAAAAGGTGCTGTGTGAAAATAAAATGAAAAAGTAGTGACTACATATTTAGTTGAATTTGCGTGTATGTGTGTGTGCATGCATTAGTGTGGGTGTGCTGGAAATTGTTAGCAGTTGTGTAGGAGGTGATTTAAGTTAATTGGTAATTTAAGTTTTTGATATTTGTGAGAGAGTTCTCCACAAAGAAAATGTATGTGAAAATTTATGCAAAATTGTATGGAGCTAGTAGAAAGTACAAAAAAACAAGCTATATTTCATATAGATATTTCTCTAAAGAAGCAATATTTAATAAAAAAGTTCGACTAAAGAATATTTAATTTTCTATTAATTTTGTCAAATTAAATTTCACTACGAATTTTTACGATGTGTGTTTGACATATTTCGTAAAATTTTCCTCCGAATCTGTGTTTACGTTGAACTCTGAGAATTTTCATATAAGAATGGGAAATATGAAACCTTCCAAATTTGTTTCATTGAGCCCCTGATTTCCCCTGATGAGCTTCATACATGGAAGGATGAGTCGGAAAACGACACCAGCTAAAGGCTGAATCGTAGATTTTGAATATATGGATTATTTATGCTTATATAGATTCTCTACGCTTTCGTTCGTATAATGAATTTATCGATAGGACCACTCGAAGGTACTTTAGAGACGTTGTCTCCTTGTTACGTACTTTATTTTCACAGTTTGCTGAAATTTATGATCTCAGAATCATGTACGGTTATAAAAACGTTCACTGGCATGGATATAAAATGTGATAACGAGTAACAGCGTAGATGGTCTTGGTGGGTGTTGGAATTCCGAACAAGCAAAATGCGAAATATTAATTCGATTTCTCAAATAATGATCAAAACAGAAAAAAAATCGCTTTAAAGGAGCACCCTTTCTATATCTATTGTCATTCGTATGGTTAGAAAGTTTTGGTTCTTCGCTACTTACTAATGTTGGTCAGAAGTAAAAAAAAATTAGAAAAAGTAACAGACAATAACTAGGTACTAGGTATTGCCTACCTTTAGGCTGTTACAGTGTATAAAAGAGGCGCATATTTGCTACAATGTGCTCATGAATGCTTCTCTAAATTCTTTCGCACATTTCTACTAAACACTTTAGAAGATGTTGACTAGCTCCAAGCGCAGCGCAGCTATAAATAGTTTTCAAACAACAATGACATTTATTGCCACATACTTGACGCTGAAGTATAAGAATGAAGAAGAAGAAGTATCAGAAGAATGCAGTTAAATCAACTACGAAGACAAAAGTCTACAAACGTCTTACATTATTTGAAAGACATGCCAATCAAACCGTTCCATCTAGAAGAAGTGCACAAACTAAGCTATGAGTCAGTACGTATATACTTATATACTGGGGTAGTTGATTTTGCGATGTGCTAAATACCATACCAGTGCATACCATGAAGAAGAAGAAGAAAAGTGACAGGATGTGCGGTTATGCAATCAGCGCAAGCATTTATGAAAACAATTAATGAATTAATTAGAAAAAAGTAAAATAAAATTAACATATGAAATTAAAAGCTTCGAACACATATAGAAGTTTATACTGAAAACCACAGGAGACAAATTTTCAAATTACAGGAAGCTTCTAGAGACAGGACACAGGCGAACAAAATGCGTTCATCATTTCGGAGCAGTGCATCAGTGCAGCTACACGTTTTACGTTATACGAGGACACAATTCAAAACGATTTTCTTGCTATTACGAGTTACAATGAAATCTGTATATATATATAGATGAATATGTAGTAGTAGGTACAGTAGGTATGCATGTAGGTTCATCAGCAAATAACACACAAATTCACCGCCATTTACTCATACAAATTGCCTGGCACGTCCAGAGCGACTAAAATGGCCGCCACCTCCGCCACCGCCGCCGCCGCCTAAGCTGCCGGAGATGCTGCGCAACGAACGATAGGTGGGTAAGAAGCCCGAGCGGTAGACAGCGCCAATGTGACGTTTCTGCTGTGGCGGCGCATAGGGTGCTCCAATCGGCGGTGCGGTGGCCAAGTCCAGCGTGTCCTCTTGCGACTGCGCACCCTCTTCACCGGGATCGAGGCCGTCAATAAGCGGCATTAAATCAAAATCGGTGCGAAGTGCAGCGTTTTCGATGCCAAAAAGCTCAGGATCCCTGGAGGTATCTTTAAATGTTGATGCATTGTGGTTACAGTACATAATATACAATATATGTTACAGCTTATGCGCTTATTAGCTTACATGTAAATAGATATGTGTGTGCATTAAATATATTATATATTTATATGTGTTTATAGACGCTCATACAAAGCAGTTATTTATATGGAATATATATACATATGCGCCAGCTTTTAGCTCCGCTTATTTACAGTCACACATCGCTCCACCCGCCCTTACATTCTATGTATACAAATAGAGAGTTTCTGTCAACCATAAGACTACTCACCTAGAAAACGTTTTTGTGCACGTCCAAAGTCACCCCAGTCCAAATCGGCATAGCTTGGATACAACCAATAGTTGGGCATGAATTCAGCATAGTCCATGTCGCTGCCGAAGAGGCTGGCCGGCAAGTAAACCTCATCCTCATCGCGCTTGTGTTGTACGCCATGCACGGGTGATGCCTTCAATGCGCCAATATTCCGCTTCTCAGTGGGTGCGAGCGTGGCCTGACGTCCGTGCGAGTTGTAACGTGCCACAGCGGCCAAATTGCGCTTACTGCCATCGCCCTTGGTGAGCAGTCCCAGGCGCGCCAATGTTGCCAGATTGCGTTTGCCATTCTGTGGCAGCTGAAAGTCACGTGCGAGTGTGCCGATGTTGCGTTTGCCGTAGGTGGCGAAACCGCCGCTGCGCGCCAGAGCGCCAACATAGCGCTTATATTCGTTCTGTACCGTCGGTTCGGCGTCATCGGGATCGGGTAGCGAGGGCAATTGTCCGTTCTTGGCGAGCGTGGCCAAACTACGTTTGGGATGTAGCATACCCTGTGCGGCCAATGCGGCGACGGAACGTTTGTCCTCGTCAATGTAGTCGTAGTCTGGCACTGCAGCGTTGTAGGCCTGCTCATTCTCGTTGGCGGCAGCGTCGGCGGCCAGTTGTTGACGTTCGCGTAGTAAGTTGCGCAATTGGCTGCGTAGCGCGGAGGCCTGCGTGAGAGAAAGATTGATGTGTGTGTGTGTGTTTGTAAAGGTAATAAATAATGACACATTGTTAACTGCTGAGGTTTTATATATGACTTTATTAAATCACAACCTAACCTTTTTGACCTGGCACAACTATAACGCTCATTACTCATATACTCATTTCAGAATAGAATTGCGCATATTAAGGAATCTAAGGAATTCAGCACAATGGTTTCCCAATCATTTCAATGTGAGTTTGGCCTTGTGCACGTCTTTGGTTACTTTACTGTTCCCAACTAAATACTGAAGTCCATAGAAAATGAGGTGTTAGCTCCAACTGCACTAAAGAGCAATTGACTCAAGGCAACTTCTGGATCCATGTTGAGGACTACTGATAACTAATTATAGCTTCTGAAATATAACGTAAAAGAGGTTTACCTATTGGCGCCTATTAAAAGAGAAAAATAACCGGAAAATTCCAAGATTGCTCAAACAGTCGAGAATAGGAATCTCAAGATATTGGCAACTCATTAAAGACTCGTAACTGCTCCTTACACCTATCCGGGTAACACTCATCTATTTTCTTTATTCGAAAGAAATGTATGCATAAAAACTTTATCCCATTTCTGAGTACCCAGTTCTAATGTGAATACTTCGCGGTGTCCATCATTTGGTACTCGGTTCTACTCAGAGTTCAATGAATTTGATTAGAAGACATTTTATAGTTTCATCAAATGGGACTCAGTTCGATCTGCAGGGAATAGGCCAACTTTTTACGGCACATAAATGTGAGTCCTTTCCGTAATTTGAGCTTTAATAATGTAATCTAATAAAAGTGTAAAAATTTTGGCCTACAAATAATACATTCTTTGCCTACAAGTAGTTCCGTCCTTGTTTCCCTTTTGAGTCTTTCAATTATATATTAGCCTTCCTATAAAAAATCATGGTTTGATCATATGTCACTCCTCCTCACCTCTTTCCCCTAAAAATGCAAATGTAATTTAATTCTGTAATAAACTCCACACCCATCCTAATCCTTTTTAACCTTCACACTTAAACACTAACACTGAGCAAAGGAAAAGGTAGAAAAAAATCGTCTTCAATTTTGAAATCAAATACATTTGCTTAAGTCTTTTATGACCGCTTCACCTTTCCCTTGCTCATTGACGGTGGATAAATTTCCTTTGACAATGATTTCTCAATAACAAAGTTAGGAAATATAAAAAGAAACATATAAATAAAAAATTGTAAGGGGAATCCTTTGAAGCGAAGCAAAGCGTATGCCATTCACCTTTATCCCTCATTATATAATAAACAACGGTACACAGGGTATGCGCACTTACATGCAATTGATATACAGGATTTGGATACACAAGCTGATTTATTATCGAATTCAGGTCGTAGGGCGGAGCGGCCGGACCGTCATCATCAACGGCCGTAGCCTGAACGCACAGGCGTGGTTGTTGCAGCTAGAAGAAGCGTAAAAGAGTAAAAAATATTAATGTAAAAGAAATGGACGACTAGAATGAAAAAGTAAATGAGTAAATGAATGAATAAATGAATGACTGAATGAATGCTTGCATGCAAGCTAGTTTGTGTGAGTGAGTGAAGAAAAAGTGTGCATAAATGCGTGGAGTAAAGGAGAGTCAAAGAACGAAAGAAGATGCAGATAACAAGCCGTTGTTGTGATTTTATGAAGTAAAAGCAAAGCAAGTGGGGAAAACAAGGCACTAAAAAGGAACGGCTGTTAGTAAAAAATTGTTTTATGCAACAGCAAAAACTGCAGGAGCACCAGCTGAAGTTGAAGGTTGAAGGTAAACAAGTTTCAGTCGCGCTAAACGAAATTTGACGTGAATGCGCGAGCAGTAAGGAATGTTAAGATTTCAAAGCTGAATTGAAGAGTATGGACATACCTTTTTTTCTGCAATGAAAAATTTCTTGTCATTTTTCAATCCTTTTTTTTCTTTTTCGATTTTTTTTTTATTTGCTATTTTATTTTTATAAGTTTTTCTTTGTGTTAAATCAATTCAGACGCGTGGGTAATAAAGGCAATTTCGTTCTTGAAACGGCATTGATTGCTTGATTTATTGGTTATTATTAAAAGTGCCGTAAGGTTTGGTGTGTCCTTTCGTTTAGCCTTCTAGTTAGCGTTGAGGGTCAACTCCTCACTGTTGCATTAACGGATTTAAGAGCAGTTTGTTCTTCGCTAATGTTCATTAATTTTATTTATTTAATGCTTTTGGCGCTTTTATCGTTAAATAGTTGACGCATAAAAAATAACTTCGGGCGAAAATAATTAGAAAATATTTTCATTTTAATATTTTCATGTTGGCTTAAAATGTAGTATATGCATGCTTATGTAAAGAAAAGATAAATTGAGCTGGAAAATTGTAATAAAAAATATTAGAATTAAAAAAATAATAAAAATATAAAAGGAAAAATTTTTTTTAAATGTAACTGAAATGGAACACTTAATTTTTTTTAACTTTTTTTCAAGCATCAAAACTCATTTTTTGAAATTCATATTTTTAATACTTAATTTTTTTTTAAGTAGCGCTATTAAAAATTAGTGACTGGCTATGCATATTTCCATTAGCATATTGCTGAAAGTACATTATCGCTAATTAAATATTATAAATTAATAAATTAATTAATATATCTAACATTTTATTAAATTCTGTATAAATCACACTATTTTAGCACAAAATTTCCTGTTATACCTTCTAATAGCAAAAACAGAAGACAAAACAATAATACTTTTTCAATGGAAATGCCATTGAAAATATTTATTGTGTTTTTTGCGGCCCTCAAACGAGCACAATCAAGCATAGACAACAGAAGTTTTGCAATACGCTAGACCGACAACAACAACGACAAAAAGCCACTCACGCTTATTTGTTTCCGCTAACATTGCTTGCAACAAAGGCAAGGAAAACATACAATACACAACACACAAACGAAATTTACGAATAAGTGAAAATGCAAAAATATATCAATATACAAAAAAAAAAGTAAAAAGTCTTCGCATTAATTTAAATTGGGCATTGCTTCGTTTCCCTTTTCGCTTTGTTTGCTTTAACATACATTTGGCGGTTTACATATGTCGCGATTTTATTAAAATCCATGCATATAATACATTCTCTACATATGTATATATAAATGTATATGTGTGCATATGCAAATATAAAATGTGTACTAAGTGCGAGTGCCATTGGCAAATAAATGTTCATCATACGCCACGGCTCACCTGCAGCTATTTACATGCGCCCACGCACGACGTACTTGTAAATCACAGCCACACGTGCTTGCAGATGTATGTCTTGCATACCAATGCAAATGCGATTTCAGTACATGCTGTGGTGGTTTTGCAGAATTTCAATAAAATTTCGTGTGAATTATTCGTTTATTTGTAATATGTCGGCGCGTACGTGTGTGCCATTTCTCTCATGCATCTTCCACACTAACTTCAACTGCCACTTCTGTTGATTGTTAACTACACAGCTACCTCATTGCATTTTTAATTTCATAAATTACATTTATTTGGCAGTTTTGCAGCGTTTTGCTTGCAAGTCATTAAAATTGCATGAATTGCAACTTTTTCGAGCATATCATAAAACTTTTACTCATATTTGACAATTAATGATATTTCATGTTGCGAAACTATGAATTTTTATTGCAACACGTAATTGGAGCGCATTTGCGCATTGTGTATTATTGTGGACTGACAGTGCGTATGAGTGATATTATGTGTGGAGTTATTTAGTGAAAGCGCGTCTGTAATATGAAATATTTAAATTATTTCACAAGCTCATAAATGAGAGCGTAATGGTATATTTGACTGTAAATTTATTATTTTTTATGGAATTTTGAACGAAAGTATGGTCAACACTTTAATAAATTCTTAATGAAAGTGAGGTTTGGTAAAACAAATATTTCTTTCATAAATTTGTTTATAAATCGAAGCAAAGGAATATAAAATGTAGAATGTCTGTATCTTTAATTTTTTCTTTGAGTGAACTAACTTGACTGGAAATGCGTTATAAAATAAATGGATTTCAGTACCTTGGCAACAGTCAGTGACGCGAAAGTAATGTTTTGAGGACGAGAGCATCATCTAAGGAAGGATCCACGCAACGAAATTATAGAGCTAATGACAACATGCGGCATAAAAATAAAACTTCAGTGATTGAATTCATATAGAAGTTCGATAAGACACACTCAATAATGAATCAAAAAAGATCCGGCCGACAAAGAGCTTCAAAATATACCGAAAATCAAGACCGAATATTCATATTCAAAATATCCATTTTCTACCGCATTATTAGCTGCATTATTGCGAAATTTTCCAACAATGAGTTATATTTTACTAAGCTGTAATTGATAATTAAATTCAAAGTCACAAAAAAACCCATAAAAATTTGAAAAGTACATACGCTTTTGGTACATCCTTTATTCTGCTTTGTACATACAAAGATGGGTTATGTGATTTGTGCCATAAGGCCATATCAAACAAAAACTCTTCATTTTAATTCCCAACCCTCACCCTCTCCCTCAACACTGACTGAATATAAAACTAGTAAACACTTAGGGGAAGATTTAAGGTTTTCTTACATCAGCAGGTTGTTGCATATAATGTTTGGATATTATTTGAATACGACAATTTTGTCCACCATTCCTATAACTTCTCGTCTGCTCCTCTGTTGTCAAACCAATCAGCAATGATGACATAATTAAAAAGGCTTCTATGTAAACATTTTTAGCAGAACAATGCTACAAGCGCACGTATACTCCTACACAATCACATCATCTCCTTTGTGACCTCACACACAGAAGCAGCACCGAATCCAGTCCCAGCATTTGTCACATCTCGATGTTTATTAATGGCAACGACTTGATAGCACCGCTGTCTGCTGCCAAAGGTCGCAGGTGGATGGACAGCCAAGGGCGCGCGCAAAAGTCAATATGACCTACGGACATAATTCGCATGTTTAAAAGACAGACAGCGACAGAAAGAAAAATAGAAGCGCTGCAAAGCAAAAACAACGCTGCCATTAGTTGAAGTTTGGCGAGTGTACAAACACAACAAATTGCGCAAATATTTGTGCATCAAAGTGTATGAAGGTATGTCGACCACTGCCGCTGGCGGCAGTCGTTAAAATTATTTGGACTTAGCGCACCATACGCGGTATTAAACTTTGGGAGCATACAGTATTTAATAGAAATTTATGGTTTTATATAATATTTAAGAAAGTTGCTCCACAACTTGGAATATCATATTTGAGGCGAAAATATATTTACTTTCAATATTTCTTCGCCAACTGCTATCATAAATACACTGGCCTAGTAGTAGCCTAGAACAAAATGGGTAAACAATCTGTGCGCTTAATTAGCAACCATAAGGGAATACAGTTTCATTGCCAGCTTTCAATGTCAGGCTTTAATTGGCAGCTTACCACATGGGGTCGTACGCTGCGTGTACGCAACATTTATTGTGCGACAATTGCTCAATGGCGCGTCGTTGCCAATGTAAATTGTGTTTAATTGCAAACCAAATGCACAAACACGCACATTAACTTCTATGCCATTTTACCAAGAGCACTCGATTGTTGAGCTCTAAAAGTCTTTGTAGCTTCATTTGCTTTCGATTTGATTCGTGTGGTATTTGTGCGGTATTTCCTACTCACTTCGACAGTTGCTGTTATTTTCTGAGATTTTCTGCTTGTTTATTAATTGCCACACAGTTCATATATGCACTGCTATGTGTTTACTGCATCAATGCAGGCATTGTGCGTTCATTTTTATTACCAATTGCGCGATATACGCAAGCATAGCCATTTGAATTATAGATTGTGTAATATTTATTATTACTTTCAATGGCTACATAGTTAAATGTTTGGTGTAATAGCATAAAGGCTTTTGATTGTAATCGCGTAATGGCTTTGGCTTCATTAATTTTTTATTAATATGTAGTCTAAGTATATGGTAATGTATGCTTGAAAATCTGTAGGTGACAGTCATAATATTTACTTGTACTGGTTGCTAGTCATTTATTACAAATGGAATCAATAAATTTGTATTATGCCCATTAAAGGGTAACTATTTAGTATAAATAAATATTAACTTCCGATCTGCTGTACTTCCAAATCTGGCTTATTATATAACAATTGTTAGCAAAATCTGCCTAAATGTTACTAAAGTAGTCTGCACTGCATTTAATACTGAAAAAAAAAATTATTTTCTTCCCAATGCATTTCAATTTAAGTTAAACCAAATAGAAAAAAATTTTGAACAACCAAAAAAATACATGAAATAAAGAAAAAAAATTATTAAAAATTAAAAACTGCACAAAATAAACATAACCGCTTTTAAATTAATGTTATAAATGTGTAAAAATTCATATATGTTAGACATAGTTAAAGTAAAATGGCACTGAGAACAAATAACAGGCGCATAAAAGCGACATTTTGACTACCACAGCTTAAAAATCAGTATAAAATGTACTTTGGTGCAAGTTACGTGATAAAAATGCTTAAAAAATTTAAGCGCCGGAATATTTCACTAGGGGTCTGTTTGATATAAATAGCGCTACAGAAACTAAGAAAAAACACACACATATGCCCCTTGAAGTATGCAAAGATACTTTAAGGGAGATAAACTCCCTTACATTGAGTTTAAGGAAAGAAATATAACACTATTCTTTTCATAAATGTCTGAACTCAACCTTCACTCTTCTAGTTTTAAATCAGCCATTCTTTCAGCTACCCAACGCAGTCATCATACATTTTTCATAAAAATTTAGGTGCTATTTGCACTGAATATTTTACACGGCTACATAATTTACACTCAAGTATGGCATGTATGAGAATATTTAGGTATTTATACAGTTCCACATAAACTATGCGTTCACATTTTTCACACAAAAATTCCATAAAATTCAACGAAATGTGCAGGAAAGCCATACAAATGTGCCATACCACTGCGGAATGAGATAATGCAAAGCAGCAACAAAGCGAAACAAAAGATAAGCGAGCAGAAGAAATATGCGAAACCAAAATTTGTGCAAGAACAAGGCATACCAGCGACTAACAACAACTAAATAATGGTGCGCATGGCATACCAGAAGCAACAGCATAAAAAATGTCCCTCATACGCACCGTCGCACCGCATGAAAATGTGTTTTAGCAGGCGAAATGCGAGGATTTGTTTGTTTCGCTCTTTCATTTTTGCTTGATTCTGTTGCTTTTTATACTTTGTAGCAAATTTGTAAGTGCCTGTTAATTTATGTGAGGTTTAAGAGGGCATACAGATACTCGCGCTAAGACGATGCGAACGCAAAATCTCCAATAAGTATGTATTTGTATATATAATAAACTAAATGACAGCGCAACAGCGTGGGGTGTGGCGAGCTTTTATGCCATACACTAACAAATTGTGTGTGTGTATACTAAGCCTCCTTGCTTTATACGTGCATTTGCGATATTGATAAGGGGAACAGCAGCAGCAACAACCACTTCCTTGCTGTACTTCATGTGTAAATAGATAGAAGTGGTTTGCAATTTATAATATTATTTGCGTGTATGTGGCAGCCTATTGTCGCTAAATACCTATTCAACATGTGGCTACAAGCAGCACAGTACCACACACACTTCACTTCACTTCGCCACCTCATGGGCCAACAAAGCGCCTAACAGCTTGCCACTTGTGTGAGCTTCATGTACTCATCACAAATTCTATATGTGCTTAGCAAGAGTGTTATCAGCTGGAAGCAAGCTGCTAAACGACGCATGTAACCCAACAAATTACGACCATAACAGGAGTTGTTATTGTTGTTACGCCTTCTTCTCATACAGACGTCCGTTTGCTACTCGCCTTATACACTGCTTCCTTTGACACGACAGTTGTTGTGGACGCCACTCTTGGTTAACACAACTCACACATAGTAAATCACATACACACACACATATTTATACATACATCCATACATGCCTACACCATTTCTATTCATAAGTATTTGTATAGTGTTTGGTATGTGTGCTTCTGGATTATTCGCAAGCCACGAATAACATGTCGGCAATTTCATTTAGCCAGAAAATCCTTAAGCTGTTAGTTGTCGCATGTCATGCTATCAGCTGTCGGCATATGTTGGAACAATACTGAGGTATTGAAATACAGACATACACATGTAGTGCACAAGAACTGAAAACCAAGCTATCGCCCTCAAATATGCTACAATTTCTGTTAACTATCGCATATTGACTGTGATGGTTAAAATGACTGCTGCATTTGGTTTTACCCGCTACTTTCACAGCTCTATTAGCATAAATGGATATCAAATATAAATAATGGAAATGCGAAGGAGATATGTAAAGAAAGTATCAAAACTTTGAGGAAACGAAGTCGGGTGTCCGATTCACTGAAACAACTAAATGCTTAGGAACTAATTCTATACAGATTGCTAGACGCAAATAATAATATGCGTTACAATATTATATGTTATTTCAATCCTTTCATCACCCTTCATGCAAAATAATGACCACCCTTCATCCAGCTAATTGTATGTTGATAATACTTCTATTTGCCAAATTGGTTAATAATGTAAGCTGAATAATCAATATGGTAGGCCAGTAATAATTTTGCTAGGCAGAATTCATAAATCAATTAATTCGCTTATAAGCCAGCTAAACATGATGTCTAATTAAATTAAGCGCCAAATCAAATGTAATTCTATGAAAGCCAATGAAAGCCATTTGGTTGGCTGTACTGTATATATGCAAATCATATGAATATATAATCTATATGAATGAACAGCAATTAACAAAATTTTAATCCCGAATTTTCGGGATTTTGGCTTCGGGATCCCGATTTTTTTTTTCTTTTAATAGATGGCGATATGCATTTTAAAGAATATATGAAAACGTTTTTTCCATAAATTTATATTTTACCTTTTAATTTTTATATTTTTATTTTTTCTTTTCTTTATTTTTTATTGTAAACACCCACATCATTCGTTTTTCGAGTAATTGTGGACAAATTGAAATCACTTCAACTATGTATGTATGTATTTATCTAAAACATTTTCACGCTCTTTTTACCATTGATTTCCGCAAACGTGCTTTTAAAGCCATCAACGTATATATATATATATCGTTGTATTTGCTTACGTATGGATATGTGCTGTATCCAACACAACGGCTGCTACCAGCAAGCATACATGTCAATGCAATATGTCCATGCTTTGATAAATTGCGGCTCGGCAGCTAAATGTTGCTGGCGCATTCAAGCGCAAAGAGACGTATACATATTTATATATATTTATATGTAGAAGCATGTTCATATCGATTGGCATACATATGCATGTGGAGTTGCTTGTTTTTCAATATATACTTGCTCCCATTGGGAAGTTGCTTTTGAAAAAATTTAACCAACATTTTAACAACAGAGAGCTTCCCCGTCTTTAGAGTCTTCGGATTTTTCACTGAAGAAAGCCGTTACTTGATCAAGCTCAGTTTAACTTCAATGACTTAAGTTCACTTTTTTCTAGCTCAGATTTAACAACCTTTACTTTGAAGTAGGTGTCATTTAAGCAAATGCTGAGGGGTTGATATCAAGAGACAAGTATCACAGGAACTACCACGGAAAGGAGCACAGAAAGGATCTCGAGTTTATTTAGCTTAAAGCTGAAATACGTGGTCAGCATTTAATACAAAATAACATATACGAAATCTTAGCCTGAGGAGATCTACTCACCCCTGTTTCAACGTATCAAATACTAATATTGATGGTATCACTTTCATTATTCAATTGTATAATCAGCTAATCTATTCATAGGATTTTATTTACATACATAGAAACATTAGCATAAATATATTTTTTGCGCTTCATAAGGTTTTTCTCAATTTGTTTGAACTAACTTGACACTTTTTGTACAGTTTCTGGGATTTGTGGCACTTTCAACATTTAAGCCGTTTCATATAAAAACGAAGTGGCAGCAAAAAGGACATGTGTGCAAATATGCAAATATGAAAATCACTGCATTTTATGCAAAATCATGAATAAAATGCGAATTCTGGCAATGAATTTACAATATCATGCAACCGAGGCGCGTATGGCAAAAAAACAAAAACGTATGAAACAGCGTGTGAACGCGCATGAAGCACAAATTTTTAAGTCATTTAATGTCGATAAAAAGCGAAAAAGTAATAAATATACAAACATACATTTATATATGAAATATATGAAATATAAGTATAATTTAGGCTAATATTTGCTTACTCTATTCAAGGAAAAAAATAAGGGGAAGTAATAAATTGACGCATGGTTGCATTTTGCATAAAGTAAATATTTCTCCCAAATAAATGAGTATTTTTTGCTCCTGAATAAATAGTTCTGCATGACTAAACGTTTGCGTAACCTGTTGGTCGCTTTAAGCTGACATAAACGCCTGCCTTTTTTCCATTAATGCACCGATATTCTACACTACCAGCACGCGCAATTAATTTTTCACACATTTCCATTAATTTGTAGCCTACACGCAGGCGCTCAAACGCGCTCAGCAAGCTGTCAAATCAGCGAGCGCACCAATAAAGCATGCATATAGCAAGCAAGACAGCAACAACTACAACAAATGGAGGTGTACAACTATATCATTGTCGTGGCAGTGTGCCTTTGTCATTTATCTTTACTGCACCGTTATCCATTGCTATTTCAAATTAAACATGATTAAATGCTTTTCTAGTGCCTCCGGTTTGTGTAGCCTACTTTTGTGCGCGCACACTTTGCATACAAACGACTTGAGCGCATAATATCTCTGCGACCATTTTCAATTTCCCACTCTCTCCACCTCCGGCGTCACACAGTAATTCATTTATTTCGCAGTCCCACTCGAAACGCACTCACACACACACAAATACACACAGTCACGATTTGCTTAGTTTGGAGCGCCCTGTTTGCGACTATCGTATAATTTGTGGCTTTATCAACTATCTGTGGCCTCTGCCGTTGGCCGCAATGCCCTCACCACACAGATGTCGAAAGTTGTGCGCTGTGCGCTGTGCGTTGTTGTTGTTGTTGCTGTGGCTGCTTTGTTGGGTTTATCAAATTTCGAATGGTGCCAACTGTTGTTCGCAGCCGCTCAGTGGATTAAGCGATTTGCTATTTTTTAGTTGAATTTAATTATTGCAAGGCCTTTGCTGAGCTGCATATTATTTGCCGAAGTGTATGTATGTATGCGGGTATATGTGTGTTCATTCATTAAGTATTCATTAAGTGGCTGTGTGTATTCGTTCGTATTGCCGGCAAGTGAAGTTGGGTTGTTGTGTTATCAGTGTTGATCTTTTGACTATTTATATTTAATTTTCTTTCTAAATTGCGAAAAGCGTATTTTTATGCATGAGACATTGTAGATACGTATAATAATAATAATAATAATACAGCGAATTGGCAGGATGTCTGGCAATATTTGTCAAATAAAAGCATTTCAATAAAATGAAGCATCAAGAATAAATTAAATAGGATTACTGCTGATTTTGGCTTGGGGATTGAGTAGAAGCCAAAAAATACTAACACAAAATAAAAAAGAATTAAATTTTTGCAAAAATAATTTTTTATAAAATTTTTTATATAAATAAACATTTTAATATTTTTTCTTCCTTTATCGCAAAGGATCAATGTTTGGTATTGCATTTTTTATTACAAACACACCATAGAAAAATTATGCATTGAATTTGAAAGAAAGACCTCGAATTCATACAAAAATCGCATGCGATAACATTTTTATCAAAAATTAAAAAAAATTATTTTATACGCATTTATAAAAAATATTAAAAAATATCCGATATTATTAGGCATCAATGCCTCTTCTCGAAATAAAAAAATAAATATTAAAAAAATAAAATACATTAAAAATATTTCAACTATAAATATATTTACTCAACTTTGACTACTCGTGAGTACAAATTCATGTGAAATCAATCAGAAAAATTTTACTATTTCGATTTTGTGAAAATTAAATATCTTAAATATATTTTGTTAAATAATAATTATGAAATTGCAGAATAGTTATATTGATGTGTATCGAAGAATTTCGGGATCCCGTCATGTACATTTTCAAATCCCGAAATCCCCTTGATGGAGATACTTTTAGCAAATATCGCAGATCTACCTAAATATTTTAATAAACCTTGTAATTAGTTTCGAAAAGTTCCGGGATCCCGTGCCCATTACTTACTAGTCCCGACATACCGAAGCAGAATTCAAAGTCCTGATTAAAAATGAAAAAATCTGCAAGAATATTTCTCAGTAAAAAACAAAAAAATTAATGCATACAGATTGTATGGACATTATTGTAGTTTAAATGAAAAACACTTGAAACAACAAATAAACATAATTTACAGACATTAAATAAACACTCGCTCATTTACTATGCCTCGTCAGCGCGTTGAATGAAAGCACACACGCACACATTCATATGCACTACATACATAGCGCATATGGATTTAATCCCGCATTGACTTTTAACGCCCAAGTGCATTCGCTGATCATTAACAACGCACGTGTTCGGCTTATAAAATAAAAATTAACCAAAGCATGTGGATTGCTGCTCAAGCATGCGGAAAATTGACAAAAGTCGCTTGCATTGGCGGACCGGAGGCGCCATTAATATGCGCAGCACAGCGACAAGCGAACAACTGACCTCCACTCACGCGTTCCTGTCAACGCCTCCGTACACACACACACACAGAGGTGGCTGCCTATGTGTGCACACGTTGTTGCCTACATATGCCAGCGCCGGTTTTTGCATATAATTTAATTTGAAGTGCATTTAAATATTTATTAACTTCCGCTTAATTCGCTGAAAGTACACCACAGCCTGCCATAACCATCAGTGGAGAGCCTAACCAGTGGAGAAATTAATGAACGTAAATGAATGCAAAATTGCAGTGTCCATTAACGGTTGATTGGTGCAGTGGGCAGCGGCGGTATTAAATTGCAGCTTAATTATTGCGAAAAGGTGGAAAAGGCATGTAGGGCTTGCCTTATTTATTTCGGGATTTCTTTCTTTCTCTTTGTATAAGTAAATGTATGTTGTAATGCATGTGAGTGTGGGTTTTTATTGAATTTTGCATGGGTTGCTTTAAAACTCCATATATTTGCATATGAGTAGGCCCAAGCATGTAAAAGTTGTTTGCATACATAAAAATATTAAATTTAAGAAATTGTTTTGCCCAAATAAAGTTTTGAACCTGTAATCGGCTCAGAAGTACTCTTGTTAAATGTCAAAATGCAAAACATATTAAAATATTCGAAACAAATGTGTTTGTTTATACTTATATTCACTTAGTTTTACCTTTGATCGGGTATTACTTCATGCAAATAACTCTTTTCAACAGATAAAGCACAAAAAATACATGTAAAAGTGGTGGGGGTATTATTTGAAGTATATTTACATACTCTACGAATGCCTCAACGAGAATGCAAGCCACTTAACTGCTGATGAAAGGGTTATTGCAAACGCCTAAGATATCTTTTGGAGACATGTCGGCAGGAAAATTAGCAATGAAAATTAGCTGATGTAAGCAAGTTCAAGAAAGTAGCGGAAGCTTCACAATGTATTCTTATATAACTTCAACAACTTACAAAAACAAAGCTTAAACCTTTCACAAAAATTACAAGACTAATAAATTTTTAAGCATTTTTTTTATTCATAACATTCCAAATGAAATCGCATTTAAAATAAAGCGAAGTGGCACTTAGCAAAGACAGCTACCACATATCAACATATCACAATATGTTTTTTAGCCTAAAAACGGGCTAAAGTATGTAGTGAGGACATATACCCGAAACGATTAGGATTATTAAAATGCCTCATAGATCTTCGTGACAGTTGAAACGCATTTCTTTTCATAAAGTCATATAAATGCATATAATTAAAGCTTAAATTTGACTAATTGTTCCTCCGAACTTATTCCCCAACTTACAGTATTATATATATGTAGGTGTTATTCTAATTTTAAGATGATAGATAAGTTCACACAATAGTCGGGTCTACATAACTGTAACGGTACTGGATTTTTATCCGGCAATACACTGTCAACTCTGCAGTATTTCTCAAAATTAATTGGAGAATGTTTCCCGTCACATTACTTTAAAACAAAACACACAACCTTTTCGAGCTCACAGCCTTTTCGAGATCAACTTTAGCGGCAAACTTAAGTCTTAAATATCGTTATAAATTATTTTTAAGCATAAAATATAAGCGGACGTTCCTTATCGAAGACACCTACCAAAAACTAAGCTCGCTGGGTGGAGAAAGATGCAGTGACTTCCAGCACGTGTTTATTTGGTTCTGTTCGCAATTTTTATGCATATAATTTTGTAAAATGTAAATACTCATTAATTGAAATACTGTAAGTTAATATATTTTGCCGAAACTAATTTTTTATAACTTTAAGTATTTAGATCTTATCACATTCAAATTGTTGCAATTACAAGAGAATCGATGTGGTTTAGATAACTAAAATAATATGTATCTTTTCATTTCCGATATAATCTGTTTTGCTTTTGGTTATTTATAAATATATATCAGTATTACTGTAATAAAATACCCCGAATTCCATTCATTCTTATTTAACCGCAAACTCGATGCTTTTTAAGCTTGAATGTTAGCAATCATTATAGGAAATGGTATGGTCAATAACTTTGGCCATTTACACAATCATTACCATATGGTTTTCATCGCATTTCAATGAAGTGAACAGCAATAAATTTAATGCTGTGAAAGCCGTCTTAAACTTCAAATATTTTTCCGTAATATAATAGTGTAGAAACGAACTTTAGCCGTTGTATTATTATGTTAAAGGACGTTCAATACCTTTCAACGCACAAACAAAACACATCATTTATATATATATATGTGTCTACAGATATGCCGATAAGTATAATATATGGACTTCCTACTTTCGCTACCCTTGTGAAGTAAACACAAAAACATTCGATTTTTGGGCAAATCTGATTGATTGAAATGTGAAGGCAGGCGGCTGCTGTTGAAATTTGGGTCAAAACTTGCAAAGACAAGCGATTGTGGACAACTTGAGTGAGCAAAGATATTCACTTATGTGTATGCATTTGTGTAATATTTGTTAAAGCGCATGTGAGTGGGCTTGTGTGTATGTGTATGAGCACTTGTCACTGTAGCTCATTTATCTCATCAACGACTTTGGGGTCCGCATTTACAAACGAAATCAATCAATATGTGGAAGTCGGGCAAAAAGACACACAAGCACACACACACACATATAAAGAGCACAATAAAGCGAAAGAGCAACAAAATGAAGGCAAAAATTGTGGTTTGTGCACGGTTGTGTGCTGCTGAAGGGCGAACACAGAAAAGGTATAACACAATAAAGTTTAATGCAGCGTGAGTCTGTGCGTGCGTGTGCGCGTGTGTGTGTGTGTGGAAAGAAGATATCCAAAACACAACTTGCGCTACGAAAATATCGGTTGTAATAAAAATAATGGGGGCCAAAAGCAAAAAGGCATTTAATTAAATTCAAATTGTTGATCGGCACTTGTTGATAAGAAACTCTACCGTCGCATAAACATAGTCATATATAAGAAAATATCTACACGCAACGCGTGTATATATGTATATATAAGCACAGAGGTATACATTTTTATATTGAGGAGATCCTGGCCAACCCCCGGCCAACCACCGGCGAACCTGCTAATCAAAAGAATGTTAACCCATGCAAGCAAACGAACGAGTGCACGGGTGACAGGGAGCGCCAGCAACAGTTTGGCCAGATCTCAATTATTGAGCGACCATTACAGTCTATGAAGAAGTTAGTGAAATAGCAGCGAAGCAACAACAAATGCGATTATAATAACAACAGCAACAGCAACAACAGTCAAAGGGCGCATAATTTGCTTGATGACTTCACAGCTTATTGAAATCGTAGCGCACAAGAGCAAAAGTTGCGCATACCACGTGGTGTACCAGGTAGCTGTAGCGTTTATAAATGTATATGTGTATATATATTTATGTTTAATAAGTGTATATGGTGCGTGTTAGGCATCGAAAGTTTGTAGAAATTGTACTCAGGCAAACATCAAGTGTATATATAATATATAAGCATGTAAGCACATGAAAGTGGAATGAACGTCAACTTAAAGCAAAAAGTGGTAAAAATATTTGAACTTGAAGTAAAGCAAGCACGAGACGTGTCCACTGTGCACTTTCTGAAATGTGCAAATACGTCTGTAGTTAGTTATTCACCGTTGTATAGGAATATTTTTTGTATATACATACATATATACACACACACTTAATACCGAAAAAAAAGAAATAATGCCGAAGAAAGCATAAAAGTTTTGCTAATAAATTTGCAAAGTGAAAATTATTAGCACTTTGTGGCAAATGTGTTGTTGTAATGTGTTTGGCACACGCGCCAGCGCGCAAGCCAACCGGCGTGGCAATAAAGTATGAAAGTAGCACAATATAATGTTGATGAGTGATGAGAGGCGTATATATACTGAAAATACACACATATACAAACAAATTATGAAAACTTGTCAAGAAATTGCTGAAATTTAGCGTTGAGAAGTCAGAATAATGTTGCAGCACTTGTCGCAACAGTTGTGCGCTTAGCTGCTCGCTTGTTGTTGGTTTTTATCGTTTTTAATTTTTGTTTTTGTTTTTTTTGTAGCTTTTAGTATTGCTACTGCTACTGTTAAGTTATTTTTAAAGTACGTTGCCGCAGACTATGCTTGCTTGCTACAAGCAGGTATTAAGCTAACGTTATTTAAGTGGTTGTGCTTGAATTTTGATCTTCTATTAGCAAGTATTTTTGGCAAAATTTGTATTTCCAAGGAAAAAGAGAAGCTAAGAAATTCTGAAATTAAAACTTCTTAACTGCTGATAATTTACGCTATTTGTCATAGTAAAATAAGCTTTCCATAAAATTGGTTCAAAAGGAATCAACTATTTCTTTTCACTACTTAAGGTCATATACATTAAATTAAACAGCTCATTAGAAGGATATATTATATGAGTTTAAATAAGATTGAAGTAGAGTTGATTTGAGTTAAGTTATTAGTTATTATTAAGTTATGTTAAGTTATCTTGTGTTAACTTAATTTGCGTTACGTTACGTTAAGTAATATATTTTTTTAAATAATGTACTACTAAAAGTAACTGCTATATAAATATAAATATATATTTAAATTCGTACACGTGGGCGTACATATGGGCTCTTAGACCTGCCTTTTAATTTAAGATTCTTATAAATGCATACGAATGTATTCAAACATAACTTTGTTTACATACTTTTTCCCACTTGCCCGGATGTGCTAAATTTTCTGTTACATTTTCTCGTTCTTTTTTTTTTATAATAAGCTTTTATGATTACACCCACTCTTACATAACGCTTAACAGCTGCCTTCAGAACGTGCAATGCGTAAAAGGCAAACTGATAAGCGTACAAACAACACCACACAACAACAACAAGACTGAGTAAAGTAAGAAGAAGTGAAATGTTTGAAGAAGTTTCCGTAGTGGGCCGTAGTGGGCTTTGACGTCAATCACGCTTCGAATAAGTGTTCGGCACAGCAGCCGTTTGTAGACTTCTTGCGCCTCAATGGTGCGTGAAACTCAGCTACTTCCGCTGTCTTTGCGCTTGCCTTTAGTGGTAGTTAAGTGCGTGCAGTTTGTTTTGCAATTAGTGGACTTTAAGTACAAAATTAGTGAACACAAACAACATTCTTTGAGGTTATGTTGGAAATTTTTTGAGGTTTTATGAAAAATGCTGCTTTAAGGAAAAATGTTCTGGAATTGCTAATTAGTTATTGTAGGAGATGCTAATTGAGCGCAAAGTGTGTTATTGATTGCGGCGTTTCTTCTTGTGCAAAAAGTTAATTTTGATAAGGCACAATGATTCGATGCTCTCAAAGTCTGCTTAAACTAACTCAAAGGCGTAGAAAATTTAGTCACTGATGCCTTGATCAGCGAGCGAATCGTCTTCAGATATTCCATTTTTGTGATTTTCTAACACAAGTTGCACTTTAGAAACCTCTTTATGAGATTTATTTCTTTATAACTAATAATATGATCATATATAAGCACACATGATCACACTTACATCTTAAAGTTTCATAAGACAGTCCACGCAGCCGAGTTTCCATTTAAATTCTACGCTTATACCGATCTATTTTTAGCATCATTGCCATATGCACTCTCATTTAGAATTTATTGGAAGTCAAAACGAATTGCTGGCCTGCTTGCCACAGCGCCATTGACTATGCGCTTAGTGAAAAGTCAATGCTGTATATCAACAATTGCACACACAATCAACAACACATGTACAGAAAAGTTCCGTGTTGCACACAGACACACTTGCATTGCTATCATTGATATGACATTTCCAATTAGTGGCCACATGGTGAATGCGTGTCCATAACGTAGTGTTGCAAGCTCCTAACTGCGCTGCCATAGCAATCGCAATAGCGAAAAGTAATCAGCAGCGCCGCTACTTGTTGTTGACGTAGTGACAACAAATAATGGAAAGTATCAGCGAGATTTGAAGTGGCTTTGTCGCGCTTACGCGCACAGCATGCGTAGGTGTAACGGAATGTGGGCAACTAAAACAGTTGCAAGCAGCAGTCACACATACGCTCACACATTATTATTGTTTGTATTGTTGCATTTGATTTTTAATTACATTTCCATCCACTGCCAAGTGTTGCAGTTTGCAATGCGATTGATGTGCGTAAATATGTATGCATGCGGTATGCCAAGGAAAGAAAGGAAAGTAATGTGGAAGGGGAAATAATATCAACTTCTATCGAAAGCAAATAAAAATACAGTCTGCCTTGGCGATATTCGCAATACGAGTATTAAATGCCATTATTGATGCGGCTTTTGTCATTATTGTCTGGGCAAATGTTGCACATGTTATTGCTGCTGCTGTCAATAGCATTGCTGACACTCGAGCATATGCTGTGAAATATGGTATTGTCAGTAAGTTTGTAGAGCATATCAAGGACATGAGCGGACATTTGCATACATATTAAATTTTTTTTATACATACATATATACATGTATAAAGTACAAAAATGTAAGAATAGTTTTGTTAGACTAGTTAGAAATAGAATGCTTGGCACACAGCGAGTTGGTTATTGGCTTATTAATAGCAGCAGAAGCATTAAAAAGAAATCGATATTAAATCTCATACCATATACCTATTTATTTATGTATATATGTAGCTCTAAGCAAAGCTGCTAAATAATTTTTGATATAAAACTAGACTTTAAATTTAGTTTCTACACTTGTATAAAAAAAATTTAGTAAATTCGTTGATTTATTAAATTTCGATATTAAAATATGCTAAAAATGATTTTATAATAATAATTCTAGCAATTGGAGAAACACACATTACTTTAATTAACTTAAATTCAAAAGAGAATGTTGTGAGAAATGCATACATGTGCTTATTACTATTAATATTATTAATATATTAGGAATTTTCAAGCGAACTAGTATAAATTTATACTCTTAAGCATTTTCAAGCACCTAACTACATATATATATATCATGTACTAGAACATTTTAAATACCCAATTATAGAAAGAAACACTTAACAAATACAATTGCTTTAGCGGAAAATCGCATTTGCAACAATGAAGAAGCAAATTTTGCATACAAAAGGTGTTTATCAACTTTTCTTGTGTTGTTGTTGCACTTGAGTTGTTGTATACCTACTGTAGAAACTGCAACTATACGTATAGTTATATATCTTCATATAAAATATACACTTGCTTGCAAGCCTTACGAGCGTGTAGGAAGGAAGTGCGAACGTGAGACAGAAGAACTTTAGCAATAACAGTATTTTGCTTTTCATATCGAACTGAATGAAACGATACATGCGAGTGCTGCGATGAAAGCATAAATGCGGTGCATGCATATAAATGCAATACTATAATTGTGATATACGAGTAGGTAGACTGCGCTTATATATAGATATGAGTATATATAGTTAAATGAAGTGCACTGGAGTCGAATAGCATGGGTGTGTCTATGCAAATATGGCAAAGTATAGCAAATATTTGCGCCAGTGTGGTGTGGCGTGTATTAAAATGTGAAAAGTCAGCAGCAGTCAATATTTTCAACGGAATCATATAACTAGTTATTTTTTAAGTCTAAATTGAGTGTTTCGTGCTGATATCGGCATAAGAAAGCTTATGTTATACACCTAATACGTATATGTAAGTAAAGAAAAATATTAAATTTTTCAACGGAAGACCTCACAACATGCATTTTATTTAATTGAACCACATAATTTTAAGTTTTCATGCTTTGCCTGAAATTGTTTAATTACATATATTTCAATAAAAACGTTAACAAATACTTATACATTAAATTTTGAAATATCTTCTTCTCCTTTTAGAAATTTTAATAAGTGAGCTTTCAAACTGTCAAAAAATCAAGAATTCGAAATTTTGAATCTGTTGCGCCTATAGGTATACAAGGTAAAATATGAATTAACGGCTTACAGCTCAATCAGCTGTTTCTGGCGAATTCGGCAAAGAAAAGCGCATCAACAGTGAAATATTTCACATTTCAATCCTAAGGATAATTCACTTATAAAACTATAATTCGGACCATTTCCATCTAAAGCAACGACTTCACATTCAAGGCCGCAAATCTCAACTCCTTTTAACTTAAAAACAATTTCAGAAAATTATAAGTCTACACCTTCCCTAACGTCTGCAGCACCTGGGACCTACACCCAGCATTTTGACTAAATGCACTAATGAAAAACATATAGCGGTCATATATTGCATATAATAGCAAAGAAGTACAGTCCAGACTTTACTATTTTTCATAAATCGTTTTATTTCTATTAATACGTAAATTTCCTAAATATTTTCAAATTTCTAAACTCATGCTCTCGCACCGTGGAAATTTTGTGGAGCTGGTAGAAATGGTAGCTAACGCAGCGGGAAGGGAGCAGCGCTGCTTTCGTCGACCGGTGTCAAATTTTGATTATTTGGGTAGCACTGTATTGCCGCTACGCATTTCAAATATTTCAAATTAGTTTGTGGATATTAATTTTTTGAAATTAACTCGGCATTATTCATTTTAATGAAAAGTAATTAACTACTCTCATTAGCTTACATTAGCTCCAAAACTGTTCACGCATTCCCTGTTTAATTAATTGTGATGAACTTGGCATAATGTGTGAATTATGAATGAAATATTTTGAAAAATTATTTTTAAAAAATTTTTAAATCAGTATTAGATTATGTAAAACAAAAAGTCATATACCTTTTTCGTTAATTTTGAATGAGAACTTATTTATAATTTCAAAATGAAATTGCTGGATCAAATGAGCTATGGCGAATAAGTTTTAAAAGTCATAAAGAGGCGTATAATTATGAATTTGATCACCGAATATTAAACAAAAATATTTTGACAGTTCTTCAGCTAGTTCTTCATCTTACACATTTGGAATTATTTACTAAACCTAGTGTATTTTCATGTCATACATAGACAAATGCTTAAATTAAGAAAATATTTGCTGTGGAAAGCGGAATTTGTCTGGTTATGTGTGTGTGTGTGTTTGTGTGAGTGATAAATGCCCCTTCAACACCAGCACGCAAAAAATATTTGAGTATTATGTGAAAATTCTGGTATAAAGCTGCAATGACTTCATGTATATGTGTGCGTGTGGAGCCAAAATTAAGAAACCAAATGCATATACAAGCATACATACATACAGGCACCTATTTACATAGGTGTATTTGCATTGCTGCGTAACGCTTAAATTGATGGCTTAATTTATTGCTGTGTCAGCAAAATGCGCTCGGATTTCCGGGCTTAGCAAAGTTGCTGCAGAAATGAATGCGACACCACTAGTGATAGCAAGCACACCAGCAACAACAAGATTCGCCCTTTTTTTTAGTTTTGGATATATATACGTACATATAACGGCGCTTGATATGGCTAAAAGCTGGCAACGCTATAATATACTTCCGCTTTGAGTTGTTTGTCAAGCAAAATGTATCCTTTTCGCACTTCATTCCAACAAAGCCATTTTGCTGTTGAATCTGGTTGGGCCCTATAGGAAATATTTCCAATAATTTTGGAAGTATAGGTTTTGCATTTTTAAAGCCAATTTTTTTTTGTTTATTGAAAGTATAGAGTTTCTATAAAATTTTGTAAAGTCTAGAGGACACTGAAATGAACGCCCTGTCTTAGAAAGCATACCACACACCTTAAATTATTCTTAGTGGCCACATTTACTTGTGCTTTCTGCTTATAAATATCACTCTCCATATGTATATTTGTATATCTCCGCACAGTTTGCACGTCATCAGCATCCATGGCATCCTTACTATCCTCTCTAAAGTCGACATTGTGTGGGATTTATACTAAAAGTGTTTTGAAGCTGCGCTTATGAGTGTGAATAGTACAGAATAGTTTATACCATATCATTGTATACTTATGTACGGATGTGTATGCGCACAAATAGTTGCCTGTAAAAGCAATTGTGTGTGTGTATGCGTTTCTGTTCTTCTTGACTATATCCTTTCATTTCACTTTTTATGTTTCACTGACTCTGCATTGATCGGTAATTCGCTTTCAGTCGCAATGAAATGAAATTGTGTGGGAAGTTGTAGCTGGTTGTGAAACTGCGACTACAAATATATATGTATGCTTGCATGTGTGCATTCATTCAAAGCGAAATAATACCATTGAAATGTGCAGTCATAGAGGATTTGCTGAATTTATGCAATTTCTTTGTTTCTTATTTTTGGAAGATCTTTTAGAAAATAAAACCTGTTTCGTGGAATAATGAGTCAACTAAATTTTCGGCTTTTATTCAATAACTCGAGGGATGAGGTACTACGAAACTGGGTAATTAAGTTTTATTCTTTGCGCCTTTTTTTTTGCGAATAGCATACCCTTTTTTCTTAAAAAAATATAACGGGAGAAGGCAAACTTTTTTTTAAAAAATAAATATATATTCCATATTTAATGAAAATATTCGAATATAAAGCTTTTACTGCCTTAAAACTTGAGTAAACTTAAATTTTGAACCTAAATATTAAAATAAGTTGGGTAATAAAATGTAGATTAGGAATTGTTAGAATTGTTAGAAATTGTTAGAAATTGTTTTGCATACATTTAGGCTTTATGCATGGTCAGAAAATTTAAAAAATGGAAATAATACAAATTTATTGATAACGTTAATTTGTTAAAACTAAATAAAATGCTATTTAAAAAAAGTTTTTTAAAGATTCTGTTTAATCACATTATTTTTATTAAAGCAATATCATTTTATATAAATTAAATAGTGCGGAACATAAGTTTCTTCGTTTAGCATTTTTTAATCAAAGTAAATGTTATTTCCGAATATATGTATATCTTACTAACAAATTAACAGATCCCTTTTTGAAAATTTAAAATGTTTTTCCCCAAATTCTTATTTATAATAAATAAAATAAAATAATAAAGTGAGGTAATTTTTTCAGAAATTTCAGAGAGATAAAGCAATTATAAAAAAAAAATGAAGTTTTCATTCAAACAATATTTTTAATTATTATAAATTGTCCTAAAACAATTAAAAAAATCAAAAATGCTAAAGTGGCTTAAAAAGTAAACGAAAATTCACCGAAAGCAATTTACAAATTTTGTGCATTATTATTTTAGAAACTGGACAAAAATAAAAAAAAAATCAAAGAAAATTGCCGAAATGTTGGCTGGAAATATTGTAATAATGTTAAGCTTTTTTGGACTTCGCCTAAAATATACCAGAAAAATTAACTTTACACTGTTCGCTTGAAAATAACTTCTTTGAATTTTTTTATTTTTTAAAAGTTTCTAAACTTTTTTGAAAACTTGAAGCAAACATTAACCGCTTCCCACTCAATTAAGTCTATAACAACGTACACCCCTTACCACCTTCTTTATTGTTTAACACTTCCCATTGACTTTCCTTTAATTCCTCAAACACTTTGTGCGGATTTTTTCTCTTTAATGCACTTTCAACTTCAACCTTTACTTTTAGCACACTACAGCTGCATGCGCTTCGAAAGTTACTCATACGCCGTGGGCGCCCCTAAGCAACCGGCTTCTGCTTCCTACACACAACATATACACATAAGCACACACTCAATTCCATGCATTTTATTGAAAACTTTCGCCACTATCCGCACTGTAAACAACATAACTTAGCATAACACGGCACAATACAGCACAGCACAGCATGAAACTTGCATGAAATTTACTTTACTTTAACACTTTGCGCCTGCAGTCATGATTGAAAACTTTCTGAACTCTGTCCGTCGATGCTTTCAAGGTTTATTTGTCTTCGATGGGAATATTTTGAGATTTCTACTTTGTTGACGGCATTGTAATTAGCATTTGCTTTACGTGCTATTTAATTTATTTCTACAAAGTATTGCTTTGCTTTATGTGGAGAACGCGAATAATTTGCTAAATTATAAATTCTCTGAATTCTGTAAATTTTTGTAAACTAATCGAGCAAATTATTTGCTAAAACAGTGTTGATAAATTATTTCCCCATAGCAGACCTCTTCATATTGCTTTCGCTCGCCTGCTCACCACTTGCCTAATTGAAATTGCCAAATTTCTATCGCTTTTAAATTCATTAAATTCACAATGGATTAGATCAATCAATTAGCATTATGTAATTGGAAAATTCGTTTCGTTTGATATTTGCTCTGCTTTCGTATGCCATTTGATAAGCCCTTGAGCTGCTTGCAGAAATTGCATTAATTCGAGTCTCAATAAATTAATCAAACAAATATCAGGAAATGTAAAACAGGAGCGCTTGGTTGGCTGAGGATTAAGATTTCGTTGGATTGAATAAGCGCAGAATGCAATTACACAGTCGTAATGATAAAATTGGAATGTTATGGGGACAATTAGTGGATCTGTAGTAATAATCGTTATATAATAATTAAATCTGTTAAGCATTACATGTAATCATTAATTTGAAATAAATTCGGTTGCACTATTTTTAGACTAGGTAGAAAGACATTCCAAATAAGGTGATAGTGACATTTAAACTGGAAAATAGTTTAATAAAAACATGGATATAATTTGTTAAAGCTTTTAATGAAACAATTTTAAGTGACTCAAGATGACAATATAATCTCGTAACCTCGAAATCTATCTCAAAATAAAGCAATTTACTAAAATTTAATATTTTCAATACCTTTTCTTACATCTTCCTTACAGCTTCCCTTCGCCCTTCTTCTTACCCTATTAAGTATACTAAGTATACCTATGCCTAAAAAGCTAAAATGGCTGAAAAACCCCTTCTGATGCTTTCAAGAAGTCTGTGTTTGTTCAGAAAGTCGAAAAAAATAAAGGTTTCTTATTAAAATGCATTCATAACTCTTTTGGGAATTGTATGTATGAGCTACCTAACCTAATAATAAACACTACACGCGATGCGCCTAAAGGTATGCCAAAAATAGTTTCATTCTTGCTTGGAATAGTATTAAAGAATTAATAATGGAAATTAATGGAAGGTACTTGAGTAAGATTTTTAGCGGTGGTGGTAGTATTTTTAGTCAATACTCAACCGAAGACAGCTCAACTTCTACTTAGTATTCTCTTGAATTGTAACACGACCAAAGAGAAACCGACTTTAACTACAATACTAATCAATACTAAAGCTTAAAATAGACTAAGAATGAATGAATTAGTCGAAGTATCTCCCGTAGCCGCAAATTTAATGCTACCACGCCTGGAGGTATGCTTCAATAACTCACATAAGAATGCAAACTCATTTAAGAATTGCTGTTCTTACTACTATTAGACTCTTACAGTTGTGGCGCGTTAGTAACGGCGCGCAAAAGCTCCAGCGTAGTCAACTATGAAATAAATATTATCAGTAAAATTTGCAGGCGTAAACAAAGCAAACACAACTAAAAAACAAACAATTTAATTAACACAATACAAACGAAATTAAAGCGAGCAAACCAACTGACGGCCGAACAGTGCTGCTCGGCAAAGCAATGGTGGCAAATTATTTAAGCATACGAAACTTGCTGTCACATAAATTACAAAGTAGTTGGCGACGCTACGGAAGCTCTAATATGCGCTGAAGATTGGAGCGCATTTGTTGTTGTAGCTAAAATATAGCTACGAATGTAATTTAGCAGAAGAATGTTGTTAGAGTGGGAAGGCAGAAGATGGAATTGATGAAATTTAAAGCAAGTTAAAAAAAACAGAATGATTTAACTTGTTTTTAATAAAACCACAAATAAATTAAGGTCGCTGCTGCTCCAAATATTAAAGTCTCCAAACAAAATTCTGTGCTCAAATACCACAGAATTTATACCACTAATTTATTTGTGATAGGTAATTTTTTCTGATCATGATTTATGTTTAGTTTTCGCCAGCGAATTGAACGCTGGCTCGCTGGCAGCTACATGCCGCTGCCGCGCTAGAAATTTGTAAAAAACAAAATTAGGAAATAATAGCTTTGCCGTAGCAATTGTAAAAATTGCAGTTGTTTTGTTACTTTTTTGTTGTTTGTTGCTGTTGCCACACTTTGCTTGCTCTGTTTGCTTGTTGCACAGCTGACAGCAAATTTATTACTTCAATTCGTTTATGCAGCATAACGGTAAATATAAGAATAACATTAACAGCTACAACAGCAATAACGGCAATTTTGCGTATTGTAAGGCTGCCGCTTTGAACAATTGCAAGAGTGGCGGGACGGCCGCTAGCAAACGCTATCACTAGGATGCTATGGGCATATTGTAGTCCATATTGTGTTTTTGTTGTTGTTGCAACTTCGAAACGCTTTCCTACTTAGGAAAAATTTCTTTTGCACAACAAAGAAGTGGACAAACTTTACTACTTAAATAACTTTTTTATGAAAAAGTGCGTTAAATTTTTTATTCTCATTTTCTTTTACGACTTTTTACTTTTGCTTTTTTTCTATTTTTCTACTTTAGTAATGTATTATTTTCCACAGTTTCCTCTTTAATAATTTTCCTTTGCGAATTTTTCGCAGTTTGCAAATATTTTTACGTCCGCAGTCCCGCTTCACTCCATTTATGAACGAGTATGCATATGTGTGCGTGCAAAAGCATTTTTCAGTTAGCAAATTTCCCGGACTCTTTATAAATATTGCGAATTTTTGGTGCGCCTACAGTAAACATGCCCATCGCGTTGATTTGACTTCCTTCTGGATTACCAAAGATATATATATACCATGTTTATGTATAGCAATAACTCGAATGCAAATAAAAATTGGTGAAAAAGAAAAAATTTCTTTCTCTCGTGACATTTATAGCCTTGTAAATACGCATTTACCGTTTGGTTTTTTGCGACTATAAAATGCTTCATCCACGCAAGTGCAGGCGATGTGTGTGCGTATTTTTCACACATCATTTATCAGCTATTGAAACGAACTGATATTATAATATGATTACTTTTTTAAGTACTTCGGTAAAAACGGTTCAAGGCGGTGTTGGCGTATACTTTAAGCTGAAATCTGGTGTTTATTTACTGGTTTCGTAAAAAAATAATACTATATATAGGCGAAAAATTCGAAAATTTTTTATACGAAATTGTTTTTGTGTCATCGATATTGTTTAAAGCTGAAGCACATTAAGTTTATTCAATTTATTTTTTGGTTTACATTTATATTACGCGTAAATTAACTTAAAAAAAAGGTGAATAACGATTATCAAAGAACTCTTTCAGCCCTTAAATAGCTGATGAAGTATGAATTTTCAATATTTTTTGGATATAATTATGATGAAGTAGTCCCAGTGAGTAATGACTAGCATTAAGAGACACCACAGAATATCTTGCGTTAATTTTGAATGTTTTGAATATATAGTGAGCGCTTTGAGAGTATGTGAAGTACATTATTGAAATACTGATCTCTTCAAATTGTTGTTAGTATTTTAAATAAATAAAGCTTATAAACTTGTGTAAGTGCCTTGATGCATTTCCGAACACTTTTATATTATACTGAGACCTTTTAGTAGAAATGTAGTACTCTGAAAGTGGACGCACTCAGTATTGAGTGCTTTTAAGTTGCCAATGCTTTGGAGCTATCAGGGTATGCTTTAAATAGTTATTGAGCAACTGAAGTTTTTTACTATTTTTTATGCTTATCATAATCATTTTTAGTTACTAATGAGTACTTAGAAACCACTATGATTACTTCAGGTGCATACTTGACGCCTTTGAAACGAAACTAAATGCCCGAAAAGTGAAATGAAAACTTTCAGTGTTTGCTTTAATTTATTCCTCTAGTTGTTTGACACTCATATCTACTGGCCATTTTCTATGTACTATGAGACACTTCGAATGACAACGAGTACGTAGAAATAATATTGAATATAATTAAACGTTAGTGGGAGTAAGTTGCGACGTTACTTTGCTATTCTCTACCTCAGGAATTTCTGAGAATCATCCATAAATCTAACTAAATAATGTCCTTGGTAAGCTCATTGCTGCAAATATTAATTTCTTCTTCTTCTTCTTAGTTAATTCTTTTTAACTAATAACTTGCTTTTAATTAATATTTCGATAGCTGTGTTATTGAGCGAAAATATCTTTAAAGGATTTCAGCTCGTTGAGGTAAAAAAAATATTTAATATATTTTGAAATAAAAGAATGGAATTGTAAATACGTTAAGAGGCATATTGATTTCAAGGAATGTTAGAGATCAATAATCCTCACCGAATGATTAAGTATTATTCAAAAACATAAGACAATGGAATAGTGTCGAAACGTTTATAGCTAGAAAAGAAAAACTACAGAATAATATTTAAACGATTCTGTAGCATAATCTATTTTAATTTCCAGCACAATTCGACTTTTCATTTAGCTAATTTGTAATAAAATGAGAATTTTATGCAAATTAATATTTTTATAAGCCGCTTGAGAAGTGCAAACGTGTTTGCTGTTGCCTGAATGAAAAAAACTACACTAAAACTTTGAAGCGCCCAAAATTATGCAAACCGCATTATGAAGCAATAAATATATTATGAAATCACAAATGACCAAATTCTTCTAGAAGAAAATATCTAAATATGTTTCCGCATGTACTTTTAATTTTAGTTTTAGTTGACCCCGACAACTAATGGGGTCAAAAACGATCACAATTCTTCATATTTGTGTCTTCTAAGTGAATTTGAATGCATTTGATATATGTTCAACTTATATAATCTCATGGCCAATCAGTTGAAGTTTCCTCTTAAAATAACTTCAAAATACACACATATACACATATTATTTGCAAAATTTCTGTTAATCTGAGTTTCAAAAACAAAAAATATAAAATTAATTAATGCAATAGTTTAAAGTTGTAAAAACTTTCTTGAAATTAGCGTATACTTCAGAAATACATTACACTTATTAAAATAATATTTTTCTTTGCGTCTTCATTTATCAAAAACTGTTTTAAAATATGTCTGTAATTCTAATTAAGAAAAAATTAATGATATTCGGGATTATGTATTAATTTTATTTTACTGAAGGATGTTTTAATATTTTATATTAAAAAAATATATGAATATATACGAATTCTTTATTATTATTAAACAACGATTAAAAAGTTAATAAATTCAAAAATTTACTGTACACTGAAAATATTTTAAAATAAATAAAACATTTAAAAGAAAAAACATTTTTTTTTTTTGAAAAAATGTATCCTTTAATTTATTGTTATATTAAAAATTACAAATTGGTTTGATTATGGGAAAAAAAATATAAATAAATTCACAAAGAACGGTTCAGAACATTTAATTTGCATTTTTGAGACGATTGCTAAACCGTAACGGCGCATAAAGTTTAATCGTTTCATTATACTAATCCTGTTACCACACTAACTAACTGCTAAGCACGAAAATAATCCGCTTAGTTGAACACAATCTAAGTTAAGCTCGCAGAACACAACACGCACGCACATATATTTACCGTTTTATTTCAAAATCTTCAAATGATAAGAAAATAATTCCAGCAAATAAGAAAAAACTACCTTACAGCTATTAGTATCAACAAAGAAGAAGAACACTCAATAAATAAGAAGTGGAATAAAGGAGCTGCGAGAATTATGAATTTTATGCCACAAAGGCGGTTTGGTGTTATCTTAATGAATTTTTCAACGCACAGCCGCTGCCTGCACTGCGCACAACTTGCCACAAGCAACTTTCTACTTATATTTTATACTTTCATGTGTATGTGTGTGTGTGTGTGTGTGTGCGTTAGGATATATGTATAAGCGCTGACCTACGTTGGCCAACACAGCAGCTTTGAACGCCAATACAATGCAGTGACAGCGGGTGTTAAAGCAATTCTGAGACATTTCCGCGTTAATGAAAGCCAACAGTGGCCACAGCAACCAACCAAAAGACACCGTAGAGTTAATGGAATTTCCAGGCAAGCATGGAGAGTTGCGAGCAAGCAAGCAAGCGAACTTGGCAATAAAATATGTATGTGTGTGTGAAAGTGCCGTTAATTTGATACAATGCTACAATGTATATATATATATATATATATATATGTGTGTGTGTGTTTGTGTAAGTGTATAAATCACTTACTGCGTTCAACGTCATGCAGAGCACTAGCCACAGGCGCAGCATAGCCAAAGGCGCTGCCGATTTTAAAAGCCTCGTTGCCATAGTTGGAGTTTTACTTTGTTCGTTGCCGGGTTTCAGGCGCTGAAACACACACTGTTTCACAAAGCTGTAAGATCACAAAGGCGGCAAGCAGTTGAATGTGTTAAAAATCAGCCAAATTTCGCCAAACCACTTAAGCGTTTACCAACGTCACACTAAACGCCGAAAAATATGCCTCAAAATTTTATTTTACAGTTCGCAATTAAGGCGCGCACCTTACACTTTTGCACCTCTTTTATTGTTTAAACTTTATTGTCTTAGTGTAGCCTTTTTTTCTTGTGTCTATGTCTGTTCGTTTGTCCGTTAGTTTCCGTTCGTTTGGTTGTATTCGTTGCGAATGCGTTCGCTGCGTCGGCTTCAGTCGTACTGACGGCTGGCAACGGTTTATGCGCCGTTTTATATGCAATGTTTCGGGCGTTGAGCGCTCTTCGTTCAATTTAGTCAACCCAAACGCCAGTCAACGATGTAGAGTTATGCGGCACGCGGGAGTAATCGGAGCTGTTACGCTCATTTAGACCGGATAATGAGCGCAACAAAGCAGTCTCGTGTGTCAGAGTGTGCTGGTGTGTGTGTGTGTGTGTGTGCGGGCGTGAATGTCAAACTGTTGCTGGAACTGTTGCTGCAGCTACCGCCTTCATATCCCAGACTAAGCTTCTGGACATTGTCTGTGTGTTGGTGTTAACTACATGCTGTGGTTGTTGTTGTTGTTCCTTGTTTTGTAGCTGCGTAACTGGCGTTACTGTTGCTTGCACAAATCTATTCTTGCGGCATACTTTTATGCGGCTTATGTTGCAATAACCTGACACTGTCAGCCATTTGTTGCCTACTTTTCTGCTGGCGTTGACTTGAATGTCGTTTTGTATGTGGCTTGGCTTGCAGTGCACCATTCTGGCCATATGTGTCAGTAATGACGTCACTAGCGGCACACAATCGACTGCTATAATGAGGGCACGGGTTGGACAGTGGCCCAATATAGTCGTACACACAGAGGAAAATATATTATATGGAGATATGTACATAATACTTATTTACTTACTACTTTTAGGGTGATTTTTTCCAAAAGCTCGTTTGAATAACGGGCTTTACTTGGAAGCCACCTTGTGTAATGGGCTCTACCTACCTTGTGTAGCCTTAGTCCACTTAGAGGACGATAGTCCTACTTGTATGTAGACATTTAGAGGTTTTGGTAGTTTTGGTGATCCAGAATGTGCTCAATTAGCTACTAAATAGATCTTTTTTGAGACATATTGCTAAGGCATGTTCCATTATCTTTTCTACATTACTTTAAAGTAATTAATTTAACGGTTTTATAAGAAAGTAGAGTTTTTTAATTGGAGTGTTATTGTTTTTAAAAACTGCCGAGACAGGTCCTTTCTGTGCTTGAAATCAAATTATTTCGATTACCGAGCCAGTTTTTACCCTATAGACAGTTCCTACTTGCTATAGTTTCTTCAGAAGAGATAGATTTAGTTAATGATCATTAAGCTAAAATAGAGATGAAGCCTACTCTACCCTGATGGTAATTAATACCTATTCAATCTGAGAAATTGCAACCTTGGAGAAAATCCTCTTGATAATTCTCTTCTCATTGGATTTCTTCTTAAAATTTTCTGTCTTAAAATTATCCAAGTAGAAATGATCATATGATTCGATTTTACAGAAGATAGCGAGTTCCGTGACACAAGTGCAAACATTTTCACCGTGCCAATTATTGTTTGCAATTTAAGAGTAGCGCCTTGCAATTCTCTTGCCAATCGCCGTTACTCTCCAGAGGGTAGAAAAGAGGCAGAAGAAAAGTGTACTCTTTCGCAATATGAGCTAAGGGCTGGAACTTGCGCAGTAGCCACAGCAAAGAGGTGTGATATGTACACGATTGGATATCCGGTGAAGCATTGCCTCTGCTTTCTCCATCCATCACCCCCCTAATTCACCCTGCATCGGCATCTGCAGCACTTCCACTTTGCGACTGTTGCTGACACCGGCTACAATCAGTTGACTTTCGGAAGTTCGAGAGGTGGCAGGCACACCACCAGCTAAAGCGGGAGCCATAATTATTATTGTGAACTTTGCACGAAATCACAGTGCGTCCGCTACATGTACGCATAAGTATAATCATATTTCATTTGCATTTCTTTATTGTTATATTCACATAAACTTGCACACACACGCGCTCCTACACAAAAACTCTCGCTCTGGGGCCACATTTGGTCAGTCGTATGCCCGACGGACGCAATTGTTCGTTTAGTTCGAGTGTCAAGTGGTCTTTGGTGGCAAAAAGCAGCAAAGAAGTCTCCATGCGACCGATGCTGGTGACAACTTAGTTGTCGCAATTATATTTAATTTGCTTCCGGTGCACATATTTACTTACTTTTTTTGAGTAGTTTATTGGTGTGCCGGAATCTTATTTCATTTTCTGTCACTTTGCTTCCAACTAAACTGAAATTTTACACAGTACATAGTAAGTATATTAGTATGCTTACGTATTTTACAATAAAATATTTCGTCTTACGCTATACTACTGAATTACAAAAGAAATAGGGTACTATTGGGGAATTCAGACTAATTTCCCTTCACTGTTCCCTCCACTCCACGAAGAACTGTTAGCACAATCGAATGCCTTAAAACTTTCGGGAATATATTTTTTTTCGGATACAACAACAATAGTAATAGATTCTCGAAGAGTTAAAATGAGGTAAGAGTCTACACCTACAGATCTCTAATATAATTGAATCCTGAGTGTTCTTATGTCATTTTGACTCTAGCCTAGATTTTTCATTGTAAAATGTATTCTGTGACTTGGAATTATCATCCGGATTTATTAATTTCAATACCGATCGGGCCTAGATTTGCTAGGTTGTCACTACACACTTATATAGTATTTCGATCCATATGAAATATATATTTTTAAAGGAATTAGATCTAATTTCGTGCAACGAAGACTGTCTTGCTACCTTGAATATTCTTCAAATACTTATGTAGTTCGGAATTATTAATCGTTAAAGTGCAATCCATAATAATTGGTCGAAAATAAATTATGGAAACATAATCGAAACCAATTGAATCATTGGTTAAACATCTGTTAAATCATTGTTTTATGCGCTAATTGAAATAATTTCAACACCTTCTATTAATAAGACAAATTTCTTTTGTTTGAATACTTTTTTCGAAAGCAATTTTTCGAAATAAATTAAATAACATTCACCTGAAAAAATACATTCGTAGTTCTTCTAAAAAACTACAAGTCAAAATTTGATAGAAGTTTGTTATTTTAGACAAATTTTAAAGCATTTTTAGAAGAATTGTTTTCATTAATTTTTAATTAATATTTTATTATTTGTTAAGTTATTTCTTTTAATTTTAATTTTATTTAGAAGTAATAATGAATGATATATTTTTTTTTTACAAATTCTCATTCTACCTGAAAAGCAATTATTTCATTTAATCAGACTTATCTTTTTGTTCCATAACAATCCTGATATTGTTAGTCCGACCAAAGATTCACTAGTGAAGCTTTATTTCATTAAGTTTTGGTTAGATACTCAATTTTTCGCTACTAGAGAATAGATTCATTCTGTTAATTGACTCATGCAATTTTTGACATTTACCAGTTAGTTGTAGCTAATGACACACCAACAACTTAGGCACAAAGTGAGTGACTTTAGTCTCCGAAAAATATTCAAACATACTTGCAGTTCTATTTTGCATAAACTAACAGCTTTCTACTAACAACAGACTACCAGACTACCAAGCAACTTTGCATTCCTTTTAGAATTATGAATGCATTAAATGCTCAAACTATTCACTCAGAACCACACTGAATTAAGTGCAAATGAAGTTCGGCATGCTCCCACACACACGGATACCCAAGGGGCAGCACTTTATGCGCACACTGTGCTGAAGTGCAATAACTTAAAATTCTTAGAGAAAGGAATTGCGCAGCATAAGCACCACGAAAATGCAAACGGTAGAAAAGGCAATGCAACAAAAAATTCAATAAATAGTGCACAAAATCATGAAGCGCAAAGCAACTGCGAAAAAATTTCATTTTCTTTATATACTCGTTCAAACGCACAACGAAATGAAGTTGCGCTGAGGGCTGCAAAGAAATGTATTTTTTGTCACAGTTGAGTGCGCTCAAGGGCACGTTATGGTGTGTGGGCGCTGCGAACAGTGTGTACACGTAAAAAGAGAAAATTTTGCAGTAATTTTGCAGATTGAATGAGCTTGTGTTCAAGAAAATTATTTGAAGAACTCACTTCTCAATTTAAATAAGCGACAGCCATAGCTATAGACCTCATTTTTTCAGACCACAATTTATCAGGGAAGTACCTGGAATATAACAACTAGATTCCAAATTTCAATGATTTTTGGTTCGCAATTGAAGAGTAGATGAGCGCTTGTCTGGACTGAATTTCTCCAGATGCATTCCTTGAAAAACTTCAGAAGTCAATATTCAATTAAATGAGGAACCCTGTATAATTTAATAGTTAAAGATCTTATTTGAGGGTTATTAGTGGTTAGATTTCATGCTACTACTATCTAATTTCACCTAAACTGATTAAACTTGAGCCAAACTTAACTTTGGTTGAGTTTAGTTGCGAATTCAGCATATATTAAGCAGATCTCTTCTGGAAACTCCCTTACGAACAGGAAAATACGAATATTCACCCATTTGTGGGGCCCTGAATCCCCATAATGATTACCTGAACAAATCTAATAATTTCCCTGGGTCCAGTGATCAGTTTTAAAGGAGATTGAGATTGGTAGATAAATTGGTAGAACCCGAATGTCTTACTAACTTAGCCAACGAGTTATTCAACATAACCTAATAAAGTCAAATAGTGGAAGGTACGGTAATATCAGCACAGCTTGCGATCAAAAATAATAAAGAAACGTTTTTGATAAAGACTGAAGGCAGCATGCTCTACTATTGAGCTAAGATTTACCGATCTTCATGAACCGAAAAACGATCTATCGCCGCGTTCAGGTGATCTAAAGAGGTGATGGGATATAACTAATGCTTTGAGGGAGCAAGAGAAATATACATAGTTGTAGGGAAAAGAGTGTCGTATATTTCGAAAGTAGTAGAATATGCCCAGGAAGCAGGTCACTGTGCAACACCACAAAATCCACCAATGTCGTGCGAAAAACGCTTAAAATTCAAATGAATTTATTTTGCGGTATTTTTCGCCCTCAAACCGCTGAAGCATTTAATTTGCGGAAAGACAACACGCAGTCAAGCAACCAACCAGCCAACCAACTGACCTAACCAACAAACTAACACAAGCGGTGAACCAAACAGTGCAACGGTCAACCAACCAACCGTTGCATTGTAGTAAAGAAATCTGCATAAACAACAACAACGAAAATGTTAAAATAAATATTATGCTCAACAGTTGTTGGTGCAAAAACAAAGTAACGCTAAAGTGGATAGCTGATTGGTATTGCTGTTATTGTTATTATTTTTGTTGTTATTATTCCTTTTGTTGTTGATGTTGTTGTGGTCTTGTGCAGTTGCTTGTTGACATGCGCAACAAAATTTATTTAATTTATGCACAAAGGTGTCACATTGACTGGTTTTAATTAATGTTGCACGCGAAAGTTTACATTATCACAAGGGCAGAAGGTAAAAGCCGGGTCAGCGCTGAAGCGTAAACCGTTAACTGACTGACTGATTACTTTTATGTAACAACAAATATTAGTTAATGTTCGCGCACATGTTCGTTACTATTGAGTTGAAAATCAGCTGTCTTGGCTTAGATATTAATTGCTCTAAAGTGATGTTGCAACAACAAGCGATTAATACGAGTTAATAAGACAAAGAAAAAAATTAATTTATATAAAAAAAGTAGATCATTATTTCTTATTTTTGAAAAAAAAAAAAAAATCGGAATTTATATTTTTTGTTGTTTTCGTATAATTTTTAAAACCTAAAGTGCCTTGTAAGCCACTCACGTCTCAATTAATTTCATGAAATTCGCATTTAATTTAATTGAATTCAGTGTGTTGCCGTGTTCAACATCAACACCAGCAGCAGAGAAAGCGTTTCAAGCGTTGGTTAGCTTTAATTAAATTTATGTTTTCTGAACAGCATAACAATGGGACTAACCAAAGGCGCTACCGGCAGCAAACCACTGTGACGGTCCCTAACAACATAAATCACACGTACGTTCATACATGCATATATGTACAGCATTTGTGTGAGAATATGTAAATATGTCAGTCGGCATTGTAATGCATTGACAGAATAACAATATAAATGGTGTAGATTTATTGATTGCTTGACAGTTTCACACTACTGTCATGTGAGCTGAAGACTAGCGATCCACTTTGTTCATGCAAGTATTGGGATCGCCATCCACCCTTGGGCGGGTGGATGCTTTCACCTTTTGTGCAAAGAGGTTTTAGAATGGTTGAATGACACAAAATTCTTGCATCCAATTAATTGATAACCTCAAAGCTACGGTGCTTGATTAATACTCATAAGGTTTCATGAAAAATTTTTTTTGGGTGAAAAATAGGCGAATAAAATGAACTCTTCGTAGGAGCAGCTTTTACAGGTGGTTCCTAGTTACAACAATGTGCTGAATTATGGGTCTCCACAAAGCGGTTGATCTGCTTAATTGGTAATAGTTTTTGAAACATCTGATCAATATCGGAAGAAAAGAAAGCAAGAAACATTAATATAGCCCTAAGAGTGTATATGTTTTAAAAAATTCTACATAAAAGTTATTTTAGGTTTTATCAATTAAAACTTCTCCTTTAGGGCGTTGGTGAAAACTCTTTTTCTCAAAGGAAAACTATTTAATCGAGAGTTGCTTGAAAAAGGTCTACATCCGTGGATAGTCCACCGTTTGGTTGAAGATGAAGTTGGTATTATACAGACAGCGCTAATAATGAATCCATGATCGATAAGAGTAGGTCTAACACAATCACCCTTATAAAAATCAACAAAAACCGTCTATATAGGGTGTTTACAATCTATATTAAGCTTAAAAGCGATTGCCGAGAACTACCCATGAAAACTTTTCAAATTCTCTATACTTATTTTATACTAATTCTCTATAATTATTTCTCTTTGTAAGAAAAGTGGGTTTGAATTGGTTAAATAGATTAAGAGTAGTTCTCTTTCGCAGGAGAAAAATCACCTTACAGATCCTTAGTCTAGAAAGCCAAACTTTCTTTTAGAAAGTGGAAACGGCAATCCAAAACTTCTAGCTAAAATTTGTGGTGGAACTTTGGGCTTTCTTTACTATAGTCTTCTGAATTAAGTATTATATAACTCAAATACGCAAGCTCAACAGAATTTAAATATTTAAAAATACTTTTTCGAAAAGATTACTTAATACTATACATCGAATACGTCCAATTTAGATAAGCATCTGACTCAATGTAAGACATTTCAAGTCCACAGAGGTGTGATTTTGTAGTATCAAATAGACAAATCTTTTCAATTTGTATGCCAAAGTGTGTGATGATTTTATTATTGCTGGACAAGTACTAAAACTGCGACGCAATAAACATTTTTGATGAAATGGAATTGAAGTCACATATAAATTTAGTGGCTGGCCACGACGCACGCCGGCCTTTTATGGTCGCAGTAGAAACGCAGCCGCTTTCAACAATTGGCCGACTTACTCACAATGCAACGCAAGCAGGTGTAGAATTTACAGCGCTTTGTAAAAGGGTTCATTAGAAAGTACGTGTGGCAAATACGAAATCACTGCATTATAGTGAAACTGGAAGGAGAGGCACTACAAACATACATACATGATATATATGTATATAAGTACTGTTTTGTAATCGTTACATGCTTTCATCTATGCATGTATTAGGACTGACATTGTGAATCCCCTTTCATAGCGGTGCCATCATATTTCTATGGCACACCAAAGAAGGTGAAGGTTGTTAGACGAAAATCATAAAATTGTCTAGTCGAAAACTAAATTATAGTCTAACTGGCGTTTTTTTTTTAGTATACTAGAATTGTCGGACATTAGCACACTTATTTAACTCATATAAATTATTAGATGCTACATTTGAGTTGCCTTGAAAGGTCTTCTAAGTATGGTCTAATGTAACCATTAAAAATTCTTAGCTTTTACACGAACTGTGACTTTGAACATATATATGTGCATAAGTACTATAAATAAATGCCTAGTTACTATATACATTCATATTCTTCCGCTCTTCCTTTTAATGGTCACTTTATCACATTTTATGACCCTGTAATCGCATTTAATAACCTCTAATTTGGTGTAGGGCACTTCCTAAAACTTGAATTGGGTAAAAAAGTGTTTGTGAAAGTTTTTCGAAGTGAAATAAAATCATTTTTGAATAAAAGGTATACTTGAATCGATGTAAATGGATACGAATATAGTATAATCTTTGAATAGATTAATAATAATAAAATAGCATAAACTATCATACTAAAATACATTTTAAATTTAAATAAAATAAATAGGAATTTATATTTTCCTTTTTATTTTTTATTAATACTATTATTATCTTATTTTACAAGTATAAATAATAATTTTAAATGAATATTTGTTTTTTAAAGAATATTTCTGTATTACTATTTTATGATTAAAATAAAATTTTTGTTGTTCTTAAAAAATATAGCAAAAACTGAAATAAATTATAAATTGGCACCCACTGATATCATTACCATATTTTATTAAAATAAATTTTTATGCAAAAAAATAATTATGTAAAAAAAATTTTATTTAAAAAAAATTTTTATTTAATTTTATTATATTGTTTTATTATAGTATTATTGTATTATTATTATTTTATTATATGTTAATATATTTAACTCTTATTTAAATATAAATTTATTTAACAAATATTTTTTTCAAAATAAAATTCTTCACTTTTTAAAATTAAAAAAGTTTAATTTCAAGAGTAAAATTTTTAATTTTTTTCAATACATTTCATAAAAAAGAACAAAAAGTTGAAAAATAAAATTTTGCATAATATATCTATAATTTAGGCTTCTAAACACGTTCACTTTAACTTTTTGAATACATTGTAAATGTGTTTCGTCAAGATATTGATTTCATTGTAAATAACTCTAACAATTTATCGAAATACTTAAACAAAAACATATTTCATAGATTTCTATTTTTTTTATTAAAAAATTGATATTAGAATTTTCATCCAATACCTTGCCCAAGCACCTAAATAGGTTTAACTTGCTTTTCTATATTCAATATTTTCCATAGAATATTACTGCAATGTGTCCTTGAATGAAACTCCATAAATTCATTGAGGAATAGCGCTTTTAAAAAATTATGAACAAACAACAAAAATTAAATAAAAACACATTTATTATTTTTTTTTAACATATTTGTATTATTATGAAATTAAAATGTATATTAAAATTAAATAATTTACAAATATTTTTAAAAATTATTTTCATAATGATAATATAAAATAATTACTAATTATTTATTTAGGTTCGAATTTTGTTAGCATTTTCAATATATTACCACATTTTAGCTGTTCTTATACCGTTTATCTATGTAGATGGAATTCAATAAGTATTTTAGGTAAAATGATTGACGTTTTAAACTGTTTTTAGCTTTCAGACTCATTTTCTTTTGAAAATATTATCAAATATGCCTATTTTCGATTTTTAATGAAATATGTTAGATATTTAGTGAACCGTGAGTTATTAGGAATTTGAAATAACGATTTTTTAGAGTTTTTGAACAAAGAGGGTTGCCATATAGACATTTGCATACATTTAATTTTTGTTTACTACTGTTGAAATTTTTTATTATTCATTATTTTTTATTATTAATCCATTAATCTTTTTTTTTAATAAACAAATTTAAATAAAATAATTATATGTGGCAATTAAATTTTTAATAAAATTATTTGTTTATTTGTATGAATTTCACAAATTCAAGGAATGCTGTTGCTTAATACATTTAATTAAAAATATTTTAAAAACAATTTATTTTTAACATATAAATTTACATATGTAAAGCTAATACAGCTCACTAAATTGTTTTAACCCAAAAAAGTTTTATTTTATTGCAGAAAATCAAATATATACATACACGTAAAGCAAATGTAGCGCTTTAAAAATAACTGTTTGTAGCAATTAAATATATTTAAAGGAAAATATTATTTTGTAATGTTTACTTTAAAAATTTTTTAATTGATTTTCTTGCTTTTCTTGCTTTTCTTGCTTTTCTTTATTACTACTATGTATATAGGTAGGTGTAAGTGTGTGTATAATGTACAGTAGAAATACAATAATATAACTTAGCGCTAATTTCGTAAATAAATACAAACACTATCCATTTGCTGATGCAGACGCTGCTCATTTTTCCTATATGTATTTATTACCGTTATTTATTTATTCATTTTAAGCCTATCCAAACCGTCTTCGAAATTAAAAATTTTCAGATTTTCAAATTGCGCTTCTCTGCTTTTATATTTATTTAAATTACTGTTTTAAATTTTCGTGTATTTTTGTTTGTTTTTTTTTTTTTGGTATTTCTATTACATTATTTACTGGCTCTTTTGGTTTTGTAACTCTCATTTCATTTGCTTGCTGATTTTTCTTTGCTTTTCTTCCTCTTTTTGCTTTTAATTTTGTCTTTTCCTATTATTTGCTCACATTTACTGGCGCTACACAATTTGCAGACGGTTAAAACAGGTACAACAACAACTAAACACTAAACGCTAAAATCTATGCTTAATTCAATTTATGCCCATTGCATTGTGTTTACCTATTTTATTTTAATTTTCATATTTTTTTCATTTTCGGTCTCACAATTCTTTATGAACTTGCAATATGCGCTCCCTATTTTGCATTTGCTTATCTTTTATTATATTTCTTGCTATAATATATTATTATTTTTCTTATAAATTTCATATTTTATTGTATTTCCTGCTCTCTGCATTATTCTTATTGTTTCGCATTACTCTCAAAACTTTTGATTTTGATGCTTCAAGTATTTCTTTGCACACCAAATACATATACAAAGCTAAAACAACAAAAACAAGTTTGGAAAAACAATAAAAAGTGACATTAAACTTACAATACAAGCTTATGCAGCATAATTAAAAACGTATCAAGAGAGAAAAAGAGAGAGAGGGGGGGAGAGTGAGAGTGAGAAAGAGCGAGTGATAGGAAGAATAAGCGAAAACTAAACAGTTGCGGGCTTCCGCTTGCAACTTATATGCAACATGCTACTTTAAAATTTTCACTTAAGCCTAAAACGTCACGCCTATAAAGCTCTGCCACGCGCCCATCATCAACCCAACTGTCAACGGACTGCCAGCTAGCGCTACAGCCGCTTCAGCAGTCGCTCTAAATGTGATGCAGCGCCTGGCCCCACAGCGTCACCGCACTCAGCGCTGTGATCAACGCGTACATTTGTTGCTGCAATTGTTGCCCGCTGCCTGGTACCGCTATGCCAGCCAATGTGGGCTTTTGCTGTTCGGCAGCCAAATTCTCCGGTACATCACTGGGTATCTCATTGCTCATGGGTGAATCGTGCAGCGATTTCTCCAACGAATCGGGACCCGAATGCGTTTCGCCGATGTTCTTCACTTGCACCACTGGTGGTTCGTGCATAGGCACAGGTTCGTGACTGGTGGTAGTGGGGTTTGTGGTGGTGGAAGTGGATGTAGTTGAGGTGGTGGTAGTGGTGGGCACAAATGTGCCATTCTCAATCCAATAGACGGGGCTGAATTCGAGTTTGACGTCCTTCAAGTAGCTTTTGCGCACCTAAAAGTATATTAAATTAGTGGAAAACTACTCAAATCTGATCTCAATTACTCACCTCCGCAGAGATCTTGCGTGACACACTGTCATCAATACCATAATAGAAGGCGTAGAGCTTGGCAGAGTAAGGCGCTTCCAGTGTCACATAGTTACCCTTGAGCGTTACGTTCAATGCTGTGCCGGGCCAGAGTTTCGTATGCACCGATTTGGTTTCGGAGCGTTTCTCTACATATTTTAAACCCCACTTGACTTCTACGGGCACTTTCACATCTTTCTCATAAACTTTGGTAGGCAAACCGCGTGCCACACCCTCATGCGAGCCCCAATATTGTACATAGTCGAATTCGTAAGTCATCACTGACTCTACCAATATATACATATCACCACGATTGGCCAGAACGCTAGAAGCTGAAATTGTAAGAGAGTGAGAGGTATTAATTCCAATACTTTAACGTTTTCTAACCGATCCCACAGGAATTTCAGATAAGCTTATTACGACCTCAGAGATCCATTGAATAAAACAGTTGAAATTATAGATAATTCTTTCCGGATGGCTGTTCTTAGACGGATAGAAACCAGGTCCGTTCCGGTTTCTTAGATCTGACTGTCTTGTGAATTTATGTAAGGAGATTTTGAGCACTCTGCCTCCTTCTAATTTCCCAACTTACCCAAATCGGTGATATTCTCACGCATATCCAAACGTATGTTATCCAATTTGATGTCCTTCAACTCGTAACGGAACGGCTCAGTCTCCACCAACACCTCACCCTCATCATAGTCCTTGTCACGGCCATTCTCAATCACCTTGATTTTACCCAAACCCAATGGATCCAAACGACCCAAGTTGTAGTCGGCACCCCAATGCTCAGTGCCGCTTTCGCCACTTGCAGGCGCCTTGTGTCGTCCAATGTAGTCATCCTCACCGATACGTATGGCGCCGATGGGGATACCAGCATTGAATTTACGCCAATGTTTCCACATAATCTTGCCCAGATGTCCCTTATTCACCAGCACATCGAACTGTTCGTATTTGCCATGTTTGTAATGCGCTGCGGCGCACACATGCGATTGCAGTATCTTCTCTGTGTGGCCGCTGGTGGTGATGCCCTCGATGGTGACGCGACACACATAGATCGGGTAGTGTTCGTCCTCGGTTATGTATTTGCCACCCTCGACCGCATATTGCAGCTGTTTCGTATCCTTGGGGTCGTACGTCTCCCAGACCAGGGTGCTAGAAGTGACCAGTTGGCCGAGCTGTGTGGAAGCGTTCGTGTATGTGAGCACCGGATGTACCGAGGCGCTGGTCGGTGCAATAACATGCACTAACATTATCATGGCTGCCAGCAGTAGTGTGTTGCAATGTTGCATTTTGTGTTTCGCTTGTAGTTGTTGTCGTTGCCTGCTATGGGTTAACATCGTGAAGTATCCTTTCGCTGTGTATGTATGTAGAGCGGAAGTTGATAGGACAAATTCAATTTAATTCACCGTAATGTTGTTGTTATTTCTATGTTATGCTTTTGATTGATTGCTTGATTGTTGAAAGCTGTAATGGGAAGAAGAATACGATAGAGGAATTATATTTATTTAGTAATGGCGCGCACGAAAAGGATGTGCCAAACGATATTGATTAATATCTAGATATGTGTATGTATGTGTAAGCTTATATGCCTTCTCCGTATGTGTTTTCATGGGTGCGTGCAAATGGTCACTTAACGACAGCCATAGTAATGCTTTGGTTACACTAATGGTTCTGGACTTTTATCACTTTCATTTAATTTAATGTATTTTCCGGCATTTTGTTAGTAATCGATACATTAAAACAATTTATATATGCATATCATCATTAGAAAGCGTAGTTGGATTTCTCATAAAAAATATTTAGAACGTTGCGATAAAATCAGGGTATGCACAAGAAACACAATAAGGGCTTCTTGCACTTTAATTAAATAGTTGTTCGAAGTTCTTCGCAACACATTAATAAATTTATCTCTTAATTTTCTTTTAAAATATTGTATGGAAGTTAAAGGAAAAAGCCTACACAGAATTTAGATCCGCTAACATTTTCCGTTTATTTAACCTTCAAATGAATTTCTCATCAGAAAAAAGTCTCATCAGATACATTTTCAAATTGAAGGCGCCTTAAAACTTTTGAAACTTCTCAATATAAAAGGTTTTGCGATGGGAGGACCCCTAATATAGGTTTTCTCACGTTAAAATTTTCTTAACTTCTTCTCTAACTCTGGTCAAACAAAGTTTTTTTGGGTTTAAGGAGATACAATCCTAATTTACAAATATATATGTCAATACTGGACCGAATGTTAAATTAATTTATTACTTAAGCACTACAAAAGTACTCGAAGGAAGCAGTTTTTCACCAATTTTTTGCCTCAGAAATTTTCATATTGGTTAGTTTAAGTTATTGTAGAAGGCTAGGGTTTATGTGTTCGCAGCACCTAAGCAGGTTCAGTTTTGGGTTCGGCGTATTGTTTTGAGTGGTCAAATACTTGCTGAGTTGCTCTTTTATTGAACTTTCTTACCAGCGCCATCTGTCGTAAGCTCAATGATTGAGAAGCAACCTGGCTGAGTTTCTCGACAAAAATTAATGATGCAATGAGGAAGTAAAAGAAAACAAGTTCACAGCAGCCGCAGCTAAAGAGAATTTCTTTCGTAATTTTGATTAAAATCTTATATAACAACGGTCTAAAGACTTCCATAAGCATAGAATATGGTATCTGTAGATTGATCTTCTGACGTCCAGCATGGAGTCTTAGTAACGAATTGAGGTTCCTATACAATTTTAGTTGTTATACATACCCAGAAGGCTCAAGGTTTATTCAGTGTAATACAATTTTTTTGTATATTATTCCAAACGCTTGCAAAATTTTCGACAACTCCAAAACATACCCCGCTTTAAAAGGATACATTGTGCCATTTCAGAGTTTGTTATCTGTGCAAATGCTAGAAAAGCACTTTGCTCTATAGTTTCGGCACAAAAACTCGGGAAAATTTGGATTTGTGTGCCGTGTTGCATTGTAGTTCTTCTTCTTCTCCTTCCAGCATTTCTTTATATTACAGTATCTATGAATACCTAAGTGAGTAAATAGAGTATGAGTGAGGCATTGTGAGAATATACAAAGCCCTTTGCTAGTTGCTAGCGACAAATTACATTTAAGTAAAGGCAAAAGCACAAAAGGATCGGATGAGTGGCTGAGCAACATTGGTGAAGCCACATGGAATCCGAAAAGTATTGTAATTTCCGCTACATTTGGGTAGTGTGGAGTAATAGAGAAAGTATAATAGTATTGGTGAAGGAAATTTTATATAACTAATGAACTAATAAATATATTAATAGCTGTATATATATATTAAGTAATAAAATGAGAAGCTTTTGGTCAACTACTATTTATGGCAAACAATAGAATTAAGTGCTTACGCAGCATTTTTATAGACATACTAGAAGCACTGTCGCCATTTATTACAACTGAAGTTGTCAATATAAATGTGTGTGCGCGTGTGTCAAATTCTATTGTCGCACAGGTGTCATATTGTTAGGTTCTCTGTCATTGTTGGCTTGTCCACGTTGGGCAATCAAGCCATAGCCATTGATCATTAGTTGCGTCAATGTCAGACAAATCCCCAGGAAAGTGTTATGCTATATACTAATACTATTACATATATGCACACATATATACATACATACATACATATATACATACATACATATATATGTATGTACTCATATGGGAACAATACAATCTATAAAATAACAGGCGCCCACCTGAGCTATACAAATATGAGCTTATGTTTATGTACGTATGTAATACATATATACACACTTTCATATAAATATTTACATACATACTATATATAGATATGTATGTACAGTACATGCGATAGCAAACCATTTGTTAAGGCGACGAGGTACTTAATAGACTTCATTAAACATAGCTTACATAAATGGTGTATGCATGTGCATATACAAACATATATAGACATAAACACTTACTAGCATGCTCACAAGAGCAAAAGTATATAAAAGCTGCCAGCAAAATAGTTGCCAATGGCTGTTGGGAGCAACTTTGTGGCACGCAGAGAAGAGTATGCCATCATCAGCTGCGTGTTCAAAGCGCAAAAACACTCAAACATATACACACATACAAATACATTCATATACAAATATACATGCATACTCGTATATCCAATCACATTTCAACACATGTTCATCAAAGTCGATTTTAAATGCCGGAAGTTGATCACACAACGAAACGCCTACCAAATAAAAATAAAAATAAAAAAAAGCAACAACAGTAAAAACTTTCAAATACCACACTAGCTTCAACGTCTCGGGTACTACAAGTGTTCTAATGTGTTCATTAGACGCCGGCGCCATTGTTTATCAGCTGGTTTTCATGTCCGGTGTCCCTCAGCAAACGCACTGGCACGCAAACCCACACACGCACACATATTGCTGAAATGTTCAAAATGCTTACGCGACATGCAACATACGTCCTTACAACAGCAACTGCTACAATCAACCAACAAAACCTTGTCACATGACATACCGACGTTACAAATTGAATGTCCTGTTTAAGTTGTTGGGCGAGAATGTTAGTCAAATATTCATACAATGACAGACCATACAATGACAAGAGCTGGCGTAGGTATTTTTGAATGAAATCTATGACGACGCTGAGGTGACGAGTGTAAATTTGCCCAGTTGTATAAAATTTATTGAATTATACTAGTGTAAATCGAACCAGTTTTCGATTATGCAAAATCAGTCACTAATTTTTTACGGCAAGAAGGCTTTCTACAGATTTTCGAGGTTCTCGAGGCCGAGGTTTCCGAGGTCTAACGGCATTTTTGGCTCCAGTAATCTGTCATATATCGAACATTATAAGTTGGACCCTGGTATTAAGTAAGATATTTTTAAGGTGCTCTGTTCTAAGTTGTGAGTTTAACAAGCATATTTACTGCCGATGACTATTTTTAAGCTTTTCAGAGAGATAAATTATCAAATTTCTTCAACAGAAAGTGACAGGTCCTCGAAAGAAAAAGAAGAGGCCCACAAAAAGCTGACAATGATTTATATCAAGACTAAATTTGACAATAAACATATATATGTTCGACAATTATAACAACAAACAACAAACTAACAGCAGGCATCAGCAAATATCCATTTAAGCAACAATAAGTTCACATTTGGAGGTTATGCCAACATTTCTTCCTGACAAACCTAACCGAAATGTTGCAGACTTCAAAAGTAATTTGTAGTACTAGTTCTATAAATAAAAGCTACTACCTCGGACCGCTGGGTACGAACAACTTCTCGTACAAGTAGGTATACTTCGATGCGTTTGAGTGAGCAAACTTAATTATGTCTAATGCGCAAGTAAGGGTTTGCGAGTATATACTGTATATGTGTTTTAGAAGATTGTGTGGGGCAAAAAGAGTCGGTATTAATAAAGGAGTAAAATTTCGTAGTAAATATTGCTGACTGAGCGTCATTAATTTGTTTGTTTAAGGACTAAGGCGTCGGTGGATAGCCAGACAACCAGCTAGTAAAAGTTGCACTGAGAGAAATTTGGGGATTTCTTTATTAATTCTTAAAAAAAAAAAATGTGTAATATATAAAAAAATTAATAAAGACTAGGTCTAGCCAAAAACTTGTGAAGCTATGACTTCTGAGTTACGAATGAATTGCCGAACTTTCCTTAGCTTAGTAGTTCTACAGTTTCTGAGCTGCCGTAGAATTAGAGCTGTCAATTAGAGAGCTTCTGTCGAAAGAATATCTACACCTGTTCTGAGTTTATCTACTGTCACTTGTGTAGTATATGTATGTATTTACGAATGCTCTTAAGCTGGTGCCACATAGTAGAGCAAGGAAACAGGTAATAATGAAGGCATAGCAGAAGATAGTAATTAACTAAAAATAATCTCTCGTTTTCTTGATTTAAAGATTTTAATGATAATGTAGTAGATCTCTTTTTTCATACATCCATTTTTACAGTCCTCAACTAACATATTTTAACTTTTTTTTTTTGGAAAGTAAGCAAAATTTTTTTCCAGTGTATATTTGTTTTGTGCAGACTGCGAAACTTTGCGTGTTACTTGCTTATTTGTGGCACTGCAGTAATCGTATTGACAGTATTATGATGGTTTTGAATTGCATTGCTTATGTGTACGTTTGTTTGCTAAAGGAATTTCGAGAAAATGAGATGGTCCGACTTTTTAACGGCAGATAACTGACGTTGAAATTAAAGTGACTCAAATATCAATGAAAATGTTTATGCATTTCAAGTTCTCCCTTTAGAAGTAGAAAAAACATATTTTTTGCAAAGAATCATAATAAAGTCGAATGTTTTTTCGTAAATTAAAAATTTCTTTAATAAAAAATGAAGCGAAATAGAAGGCCCTGCCGGTAATTCAAACAATCTTTTTTTATTTTAGCCAATCGTTTATAAGTAAGTGAAGAATAGTGTATGTTGTGAATTAAAATTAATAAATTTTTCTGTCTGTTTAATTACACATCTGGGTAAAGATCGCCTACGCGAAAGTTATTTTTACAGCTGAACTCTAAATTGGGAGCTCAAAATAACTACAAAGTTGGAGCGCTGTAAATTAAATGTTACAACAACAATTGCGTGCATGTAAATACTCAAGTATCTTCTTTAGCTTAAGACCCTTCCAGTTAATAACAGCGCATTCCAAAGAAAAGTTGAACGAAATGCAACGCTGGGTGTTGGTCTGAACTTATTTATAATTGACTTAATTTATTACAACAAATAATAAAATAAAGAGTAACAATATTATATTTTAACGCTGCAAAACGTATTCGAATGGTTAATATTAACAAGAAAATACAACATATTTTCAGCATTAAAGCACAAAAAGTTTAGAAGAGCCCTGGGAGTATGTGAGTAAGGAAATTTAATCGAAGAGTTTTCAAACTGACTAGAAAGTGAAGTTTTCAATATATGCATTGGAAATCAGATTTCTTCGGGAGAATTCTGACGTTTCCGGTTAGCACAATTAGTTAGATCTTTCCGAATAGATAGATAGATACACATGTTTAATGAGGAAAATGGAGGATCTATGAGAGTATAAGAAATAAAGTTAATACTGTCTGGAATAAATATTATATTCATTAACGTTCTAGATCAAAAATATATACACAGTGCAGGAGGAACTTGAATGGTTATTTACTAAGGACTGCAGAGATCTTATTAAATCTTCGTAGACTTAAGAACAGTTCTCACTATCGATCGCAACAACGAATAACAAGTTGCATAAGCTAATAGAGGTAGCATCTTGCAAGCAGAAACCAACTAGCTTGTTCTGAATTGAGGGTTATTTAATAAAACTCATTCTGCTAGCTATTTGTGCTCCACAACCATGCTTAGAATAGTTGTCTAAGGACCATTGCGGTAACTAAACTAGGGATTCATACCGGTTGGAACTTATCACTGAATTATTTTTAAGATGAAGACTTCGAACGGATTGTAATATTTCCATATTTTTCATACCGTTTATAAACAAAAATTTATCTAATGACCTGAAAATCTCTCTTAATAGCGTGCACTGCCTAGAAGAGCAGTCAAACGGTACAAAAAAAGCTATTTCGTTCAGCTTGTTGCACTTATGGACCCTAAAAAAGTTTGTGTAAGTTGTAGGAAAAGTCATAACAGTGGCAGCACAGAAATATTAACCGAAAATAATCAACATAAATTATGAAAGCAGTTAAAATCCACGCGCACACACATACACACAAAGTTGCACGTAATGTCGCCAGCCCGAAACTTGTGCTCGCGCATACCCTGAGAAACTGATATGCGGGATATACCCACAATAAAATTACAACAATAATAACAAAAAAAAAAAAGACGAAAATAACAACAAAGCGGCAAATGTGTTGCATGCGCCTCACGAACGATGAGGCAGCGATTGCAAAATGCACGAGATTTTCACTGCGGATAACGGCAGTGCAGCAAATAAACGTTATAAATTTCGGTGCACAGATGTATCTGTGTGTACTAAAGCTTGCAGCATTTGCTGGCTGGTAGCGTTTGGTCATAACAACGAATCAACGATGGGGGTCACAGTTCAATGGAGCTCAATTAAATGCAAGTTTGCAGCGGACGATGCAACAGTGCAAGAGTGGCAGCAGCAGCAGCAGCAGCAGCAGTACTAGTGGCAGTGGCACTGGCGGCAGCGGTGCACAGAAAGTGGCAGAGGTGGTTGCTTTTGTTGTAGCAGCATATTTAACACCATTGTTGTTGTTTTTATTATTGTTACAGCATACTGTTATTGCTGTTTGTGCCGTTATTACAATAATATTGCTATTCACATTCGTTGTTGTTGCTGTTATTGCTATTAACACTACACTTTAACACACTGTATATATATTATATATATGTGTGTATGTATGTATGTACATATGTATATGGCAATCCGCCCGCAGACCTTTCACTTGGCCGCACTATGGTCATAAATCTTCACACTCCTCCAGGGTGCAGGGTATCACTTGACTGTCCGATTTATAGTAAATGCAATGCACATATATATTGGCATATGTGTGTGTGTATACATTTGAGTGATACTGCAGCGCATTTGAAATATTAAGCTTTGTAATGCCGTGTAAATGTCATGAGAGTCAATACATGTATATATATATATATATGTGTGTGTGTATGTGTGCTTTCTTGTGATTTACAGCTATTGTGGTTGCACTCATTGAAATGATAATACTCGCTCAAGCATAGAGATTTATATACATAGGCTTAGAAGAACGCTTGCAAATACATGTGCATGTACGTTGGTATGTACGTCTGTATTGTTGCAATAAATCATTTCCAATTTTTTCCAACTGTTAATTGCCATCGCAGAGTTTAAATCTGCTTTGATTAAACAATTACATTTTATGTGTAATTTTGTTTTAATGTAATCTAAATGTAATGAATATAAATTGATAATCATCAATTATTTACAGTTAGTTAGCTGAATTTAAAATTTGTTCTCTCATACAACTAAACTGATTTCAAGACATATTGGTCCAAATAACAAAGCACTTTTTGAGATATTCTAACCTATAAATTTTCAACTAAAAATTTGCATAAATGTCAGCTGTAAATACGAAATCTCTTTATAGCTCCCTAAAAACTGAAATACCAATACCGATACCAATATTTTATCTGTACTCTTTCAAATCTAGTTCCATTTTCTTTTCTATACGGGCGATTTTGCAATGTCTTTACAATAAAAGTAATGTGACTCACAAAAAATTTTTTTAAAGTTTATTTTTGTACTAATTTTATGAAAAGTTACGGGATTTAAATATAATCGAAAGAAAATTGAAATATAAATATTGATTACGCTGAACAATGTTTCTCTTTATTTAATACAAAAAGCCATTTTTAAAATTCGAATGGTAAAAAAGTTCGGAAAAATAAGAAAATATTTTTTTAACCAAAATTTTGTATTTATTTTTTGTTAAATATTTTTAAATAAAGTGTATTTTAACTAAGTGTAAAGCTTTTAACAAAAGTGCAACGGTTAATGCAACAAATTTAATCTTTTTAAAAAAAAAGAACACAAATCACCAAAACGGCTCTACTAAGTATTGAAAACGTTATATGCAAAAGAAAGTATACTTAAAAATGTATATAAAAACGCTTTTCAAGATCTTCCATTTCAACGTTAAGTAAAAATATAATTTCTTTAATATTTTCGAAAATTAGTGCTTCCAAATAATTTTAAAATTTCTTAATATTTTCTTAAGTTCAAAAACTTATATTTGAATGATTAAATGTTTCAAAGAGTAGATACTAAACAATGAAATATTTTTTCAACAATTTATGCAAAACATTTGAGGTAGGAATATAAATTAAAAAAAAAAAACAAAAAAGATATTTGAACTTTTAAATCAAGAGCAAAACAGTGAATAGAGTAAATTTTGAAAAATTTTTTCCATAAATTTTACTAAGCTCCGGATACCAACTCATCTTACAATCGACTATAACAATTATTTAACAAAAACCATGAAATAAATAAACTTTAAGCACTGTATAGCACGTTAATTAATGATTGTTTATGCTTTCCGGTGATCCTCTCTAGACACCCTGTTGCATACAAAACTCAAGTGTTGAAGTTCATTTATAATTTACAAGCATTATAGTGTTGCACATGCATGTATTTATAAATATGCTGTTGAAGTCGCTTTATTGGGTAGTTTAAACATCCTGCCTCTTCCCCTCATAAGACACATTTTCTCATCACTTATTGAATTTACTCAATATAAAGCGCTCGGGCTGAAATTTTGGATGTTGACTTTATGACTTTGACAGCATTTAGGGTCAACAGCGGCAAATTGGTCAAGTGACTGCAATGCATACCAGCATATAAATAATTACGCACATACATACATATATGTGATATTTTGTATTCATTCAAATCCCATTAAAGATTATATGGATATGCGCTCATAAATGCGAGATTATGATGTGCGGCTTTCTTGCTCTTTGCATGTGTGTTTATGCGTTTTTAATAGTGTTCATAACGCCATATACATATAATAGCTTTCATTTAATACATAAGTGACACATTTGTGTAAATAAATAAAAATATATAAAAAGTGTAATTGCTGGTATAAATCCGCTGATTGTTTTCCTCCTACCAGTATATTCCGAAGTATGTGAATAACATTGTTTATTTTTTAACTTTCCGAGTTCACTGAACTTAGATACTGTAGTTATACGGCAAACTGATGTAATTAACTCCCCATTTTACGCGCTTAAATGGTAAAATGATTTTCGTGTTAACCATCATAAACTGGAGTTTTTTAAGCGGCAATATAAGAGGTTAAAGTTGATTTTTTTTTTCAAAAGACGAAATTGATAAATTATGTAAAATTGTATTCGGGTAAACCAGAAATCTCTTACAGAGGTTAACTTGTGACTTTCACCCTTTCATAATATCAGCTTACCTCGCACGGGGGAAATTTTTATATATGCTACTTTCAGCTTTCATAAGAAGTGTGTTAAATCCCAACAATATAATAGAAGTTCGACTGTCTCCAGCCAGTTTTGGTTTCCATTATATAGTTCAAAATCAAGCCTAAATATTTGGAAAATCTGTATTGATTTTGCAGAAGTTAAAAATTTAAAGTTAAAAAAAAAATACAGTATGTAATAATTTTTATTGTTCATCTTACTAATCTTCAGTATCGTAATCTATTAACCATCAGTGATTATTTTTTAAGAAAGGGCTTTTGAGAAATTACATAATTAAATAAATTTTTAAAATTTATTAAGAAAGAAGAATACATCGATTTTATAGTTTTCAGCTATTGTTTTCAGGTTGGTTACTAAATTGTTTGTTTCGAATATTCTCTGAGGTCCAATTTCATATAAACAATTTAGAAAGCCTGCAGAATATATTCTAAAATTTAATACGAGTGTAGCAAGAGTTTAAAATTAGAAATATGTTGTTGATATTTAGGTGCTCAGTAAACGATTCTAGCGAAGACACAAGCCTAAATTTAATTTTTCGATTATGTATTGGGTAAAATGATATTTCGATGTAAATAAAATGTTAAAAAAATAAAATTATAAAATATTTTTGTTAAGCTAATTAATGAAGCTTTCACAAAAACGGCTTATTAATAAAAAAAAAAGGAAATTTTCAAGTATTTTATCACGTTTTGGAAATTTTCTAGTAAACAGTAAAACAAATTATTTTGAATTTATTAACAAATCAAGACTGTCGTAAAATTTTCAATATTTTAATTGCAAGATTTGCAAAGTAAAAAAATTATCTTTTTATTTATATTTTTGAGGAATTTTTTTGGAAAATTATAACATGAATATATTAAAAGACTCACATAAGTCTATAATCGCAAATACCGCTTTGTAGTTCGCATGCCTAACTTAAGTTTAAACTAGATACTGCCATTAGATAAGAATTGTATAGAGACAGCTTACAAAACAGTTTCAATCTAGCACACAAATCAGCGAAAAATACAATTTATGCTTGGAAAGGGTGGCCCATTGACCCAAACTCGCGCACCAGCTAAATAACAGCACGTTGAAACAACAAAAAAAAGGCAAATACTAAAAGAATGCTGAACCTAATTTTGGCGCTCTCACCGCACGCCAACCTCCCAACCGCCATCCAAGTCCCCGTCAATCCAAAATAAGGACACACTTTCTCCACAAAAAACCGCTGATGGGATACTTTTGCGATTCTTTCATCGCCAAACAACTTTTATATCCAACTTTGGCGTTTCTGCATTGTATGAGCAGGAGTAATTATCATTACAGTTAATCAATTGAATTCTTACAGCGACCGCAGACAAATTGCTTGGCCGACCGCGACACAGACAGACAATGTACGACTAAACGACGACTTAAAGTGCAACACAATTGTCTGCCATAGAGAGAACCTGCAACGGCAAACTTGCCTCAGCACCCGCACCGCAAAGTGTTGTAAAAGATTTATCTGCCGCAGCCATTGTTTATCAGCGCCAACCGAAAAAAGGAGCATCAAAAAGAAATAAGAAAGTCATGAATTTCGTTTCTGTGTTCTCAACGCCGAGTTGCAATGGACTTTCTTTTTGCAATTTTTTTCGAATTTTTTTCGAATTTTTTTGTGCATTTCTTGCGGTTCCCATGAGTGCTGCCATTGTATTTTTATTCATTTAATGTCGGTATGCATTTTTAGTACCTCTACAGAGATATGGGTGTGTATGATTTTTTATTATTTTTCATACATAAATTGCACAGTAAATTATGTGTTTACATACTTAATAAGGTTGTTCTCTTGTGTATTGCAGCACCTCCTTGCATTGCACATTTTCATACAAATTCATGTGGGTGCATGAAAAAAGTTTACATGTGAACATAAGAAACCATTCATATTTTTTTATTTCATTGTTGCAAGTGGGCTTCCAAGCTGCACAGAACAGTAAAAAAATGGCGAGGACATTCAAAAAAAAACGGTAATATTCAAAAGTGCATGCAATGGACTCATGTTCAGTGAGATATGATGATAAAAAATATACAGTGGTCATAAAAAGACAAACAGTGCACTAAGCGTTGGATTTCTGGAATCACAATTCGAGAAAGTCAGAAATAATTTCAGTAGTAAACAGATAATTCTGTGCAGTCTAATTTGAGATTATTTCTTGTACCAAATTTGATTTTTTTGCAATTTTTAAATACTATTATTTTAAATTTGAGTTTCCTCTATTCGAGTTGCATACAACATACATACGCAGAAAAAACCTGAACCTGAACCTGAAACATTCGAGATATTTTTCCAATCGTTGCAAATCGGTCAGATCCCATCAGATTGTCTATTATGAATGAATATACTGATTCACACAGCCATTTTATCGAAGAAGATTCATTAGGAGATCCCTATCAAAGATCTTGAGAACCACCAAGGTGGAACCACACCTCAAGAAGTGTTCGAAATGAAGTTGGAATTAAATGAAGACATACTCGTGTTTTGTTTACCGACCTAAGGTTGACCAAGTAAGGTTTCTTCAGAATTTGAATTTTCTTCTTGCTTTTCGATCCAATTTTGAAACAAAAATTTCAGTTTTTGTGAAATCTTACTAAATTTTTCCACTTTTTTTAAATTAATTTTAATTTAATTAATAATTATATGTGATATAGATTAATAATTTATTAAATAACTCTGGTGAGGATTATAGGAAGCTATTAAAATTGAACGAAATGAAAATTTAGAACTTGTGTCTACAGAACATCTGGGTTCTTGAATATGCACACAGAGACTTAGAAGAATATTCGTCACTATCTCTTTAAGAATTATTCTTATTTATTATTATTATTCTTATTTAAGAAAAATTTAAGATAAATATTTTTTTTAATCAAATGTACATTAAACCTAATTTCACGCCCACCACTGTACTTTTTTATATTTGGACCATAAGTGTATAAATGTATCTTCCTGGCAACATCTTTGTCTGTAATTTAACAGACAAATGGTCAGCAGTTAAATCCACTAGACTGCCAGCTACTTATTCACTTTATTGTTATTTTTGGATTTTGATTGCAATAACTGCAATTGCGATTGCGTTTCTATGAAATTCAAGTAAATTCAACAAGCGTTAACGCTTGAAATACTCTGACAGGAAAACATGAAGGCAACAAAGTAAGTGAATACCATATTTGTAGACTACTTATGATTTATGGAATGAAACTATATTTTCACTTAGAAGCTCTGCCTCATTACCGAGCTAATTTTGTGCCACCCATATTCGTCAATTTGCATAATATTAACTGTAATATTTTCCCCACATTATTCGTCACGTACAATTCTACTTTCAATTTTCCGCTTTCTTGTTGACTCAACTGTTTTCTTATTGGACTTACTTTTCTTTGGAATTATGCCTGCTTATCAATAGCATTCTTCTATGCAAGAAGTTCATTTCTCTCCACACACTATTTTAGTCAATTAAGTGCTTGTCTGTCCATTCACTTGTGGAAATTATGTCGATTATTCGTCAAGTTCTAATATCCGCCGTGTACGAGTGGGTGTTTCGAGCGCTTGAAACGATGCCTTAGGCACGTACCGAAATTTCTTCACGTTTCACTTGCGCTACTATCTTGTCAACTGTTGGCTGTCTGACTTGTCACGACGGATTTTTAATTTTTTTTTTTTTTATAACTGGAAAAACGTTATACTTACAAATACATATCAAATAATACAAAAATAATTGAGTTTATAATTAATAAGTACTACGAGGTATATTGAGGCTTTCGTACAGGCATTTGCAGTACAATAGTTGGAAAATATTATTTTTCCGATTTCGATTTTAATTTTACTAGCAAAAATTACAATGCAGGCCATAGGAATAAGAGCTAAGGTATGTTTAAAAGTAAAAAACTCCACACTGGAGAACTATTAAAGCTTTTTCAATTTCAATATTTAAAATACTGGAGCTTTAGTAGGAAGGAGGAATGACTGAGTGTAAAGCTTATACTTTTCCAAACTAGAATTTGTCAGTATAGTGAAAAAACTCTCCGCGCTGTTTGATACAACTTGCCACACCTATTAAGATATACGAGTCTGACATTGCCTACCCAGTCTATTACTATCAACCGACACTCAATAGTATTCATCTTTTCAAATCCCGATTAAAAATTTAATTCAGAGGTGCTTATTCTCCATAAAACCAAAAAAATTTTGTAAAATTTCTGGCATAAAATATTTTAAATCAAAATCCCGAAATCCCGAAATCCCGAAATTTTTGACCCGAAATCTCGGGCTTTCCAAAATAGAGTTTAAGTTAAAATCTGCGTGAAAATTAAAAGCAAAATAGTACTAAAGTAAACTATTGGCACTTGTCATAATCAAGTAATCGAATTGCATGTGCGCGCTCGTAATTACATTGCAAATATATTTTGCAGTAATTAATTTCCAACACTGACACAGTGAGTGAGTATATATTTCAGTGATTTATCAACGTTCAGTAATCTGAGAAACCCATTAATAACTGTTTTTCCACAACCTTTAATATTAGGGAAATGCATTGCAAGACAAAATACGACAAGCACAACTAGCCAGACAACACGAGGAACCACAATAACAATAAAAACAACGACGGATAACAAAGCCAAGCGCCTTTTAATTAAATTAACAACACTTCCATTTTCGCAATGCCTCAATTTCTTAATTCCATTTTTTTAATTTTTTTGCTTTGTTTGAATTTTTGTAGCGCTGCAATTTTCTATTAAATACTTTTGCATGCATGTAACCGCACTGCAACAACAATGTGGGCACTCAAAATTACATTGGCAGCGATTTTATTTGCATTCTTATCGCGATCGACGCCAACGAGACGCTTGAGGATTTTCGCTGGCGCTTTGCCTCATTCAATGTGCCTCGACAAAAGTAATCAATAAATATTTGCTGTTTGTTTTTGTTGTTATTCTAGTGCTTTTTGTTAGCTACTGTTTCAATAGCTGCGAGCGAGCAAGCAGTGCCAAATGGTGTTTTTGCTTTTTTTGTCGGCAATCCTTTATGTGTCAAATAAATTAATCAGACAGCCAACCGGCCAACGAGCTGACCAGCTGACCAGCCGAGCCGCCGGCCAGTTTTGTTGGCCATTCAGCTGAGGCTGTGTGGTAATGAATTTGCAAACCAAAACAAATGCCACAATTCACGGTGCAATGTGACATTGTCGTTTACGATTGCGCTCTTATAAAATTTGTAGCTGTCATTGCTGACGCTCTGTTGATATTGCACTCGTGTCATTTGGTAATGCAAATCACGTACGTTCGAAAATGTTTAGTTTTTTGTTTAAAATCAAAAATTTGTATATAATTTATATGCGTTGCAGTTTTTTTGGGGGCAACTCAAAGTATGCAAATTTTTTTGTAAAATGAATGTAAGCGAGGACAAGTCTGGCTGACTTTGAAATTGGCATGAGAAAAACAAAGTAAATAAATTTGAATACAGTATTATTTACATGTGTGCTTTTATGAGCAACCCAGAAAGATCATTTGGAGCGCATTTGCAACGAGTTTGAAGAAAAATTCGAACTGTTCCCACTCAAAATGCCAACTTTTTTTTACAAATATCCACAGTACGTAATTCTGTGTACAGTTTCAACATTTAAAGTTCATATTAACTAACTTTTCAAGTGTCCCCAGTCAAAGTATTAATCTGTTCCCAGTACCAAAAAGTTTCCCCTTCCCAGCAATAGCTACTTTTTCGCCTTTTTTATAATATTCCAGGCAAAATTCACAACTAATTCTAGTTGAAATTCATTTCAATACAAGAAGAAATAATATCTTTTATAGCTATTTTGAAATAGGTATTTGTCTAGGTATATAGGTATACCTAAAATAGATATTTTGAAATAGGTCCTATTCATAAAAATTTCACAAGTACCCAAGCTCTAAGAGATTCAATTCATTGGTAGTAATCTTTGAAAACTTCGTTCCAACACAAAAAAGTCCTTAACAATGCCAGTTAAAGGTTGTTCTCAACGAGTTGACAAAACTGTTCCCATGTTAGGAAATGCTTTGCTTCATCAGCCTTTGGTTCAAACTACTATGCTTTTTCTCAGTTGTTACAAATATCTGTTCCCCGCCAGGCATGTACATACTTAGATACGTTAGATTTTCCTAGCTAGCCTTTCAAAATCAAAAAAGCGCCTTATTGCCAAATGTAAGCGACACACAACAGTTAATTGCGTACATTAAGCTGCTCTTAAATATTCAACGAAGCAAAAGTTTTTATTTTATTTTAACAGTTATAGCGGGTTATTAAAATTTTCAATAGCTGCACAGCAGAACTGTTTCTTTTTCACGACAAATCAACTGTGCATGGCAACAAATACGTTTTCGCCGCACATTCCACGCCACTGAATGTTGCAACACTGGAGTAATTGCGCACAGCGATTTAATTAATAAAAAAAATAACTCGTAAATATTTGAAAGCAAAAACAACAAAAATGCATAAGAGCGCTTGCAAAAGAAAGATTTTAAAAACGAAAACAAAATAAAGCAAAATTACCCCGCTTTTGTGTGTGCGCTGAACTGCAGCAATTTAGAAAAAAAATTGTACAAAATTTTAAGCTATAAAATATTGCATATGTTTGGCTGTGAGCGTGAGTGTGTTTAATTGAGTTTTTATATACCATTAACAAGCTTGCAAATTACGGCCGTTCGATAACGAGTATTCAATTGATTTTTACGCGCCACTAAACGTGACCAAGTGAGGTACAAAGCCTGCCAGCCAGCCAACCAGCCGTCCAGCAACAAAGTGCTGGTAAATATATGCGGATGTTTGCAGCGAGCGTGTGTTTACACACTCACATTTATTGTCGATCAAATCGCTTTTAAGTGCAACACAATCACGCCGGTCAGTTGCCTTTCGTTACGCATTAAACCGTTGTGGCACTAAATTGGCCAGCGGTAAAATCACTATGAGATACTTTGCTTCACACACGCGCACTTGATTAGTGTTAATCGCTACTTAAACTGGCACTTTGTTGTACATTGCATCGATCGAGATTTGTTACTTAATTGAGTTCACGCCGGTTAATCATCATGCGTCAAGCAATGGTGACACCTGAGTTGATTTGTGCTGCAATACAGTGTAATTGATGGCAAGTGAATGTATGACGCTCGCTTCTGGTATAAGAAAAAGCTCGCCAATTATATAAAATGCATGCAAAATTGTGTGTGGAACTACATATACACGCTAATTACACTGAAATCTACACAAATCATTAAAATCTAGACTGTCATTTGTCGCAAAACGTCGCCAATATAAGGTTTGCAAATTACTCGTTGCATACTTAAGGGCGTTCAAACCTCACATTTCACTTAATGTGTTACAAAAAGCATATGTACTCAAGACAAGGCAGTTTAAGCAATAGCTTATTGTAAATGGCTTCGAGTTACAATATCTACAGTCTTAACGGTCAATTTGATATTATTTGTAAAGATTTTTTTAAGGTATTTTTTAAGTTCAGTTTTCAAATTTCGCATACTCAAAATGTATACATGCTATCTCGCAAATTTTACTACTACTTAATTAAATTTTCACAGGAATTTCGTTCTGCAATAGTGTGAAGAAAGCACACCCTTTACAACTTATGTAATTTTAGCTTTTTCATTACTCTTATTATTTTTTTATTTTAATATTTGGCGTAGCAAAGCAAACGGCCTAGCCATTTTCATGCCTGCTCCTGCGCTTCTATGCATTGCATGCAAGCAGGCAGACCAGCCACGTTGCAGCCACTAAATCACACCGTCTGCGAGCCATTAGGGCATTACGTCACGTCCAAAGTTGCAATCAATTAATTGTTGCCACCTGTGCCAGTGGCGATATTAATAACGGCGAGCAGTAGCTGGAAAACGGCTGGCCCAACTATAGACAAATGGTTTGCAAAAATTTTCGAAATTGTTGCATTGCTAACGGGGTTTACATTTACCCATATCTGTATATTATATACAATTATATATTGAGTGCATATGGTAGTCGTGATATTCAATGAAAGCATTATTTATCGCAAATAACTGCACTTCATACCTTTGAAGTACTTGATTATTTGTAGAATATAGAAAGTTCTAAATACAAAATGTGTAGATTTATGAAAGAATTATAATTTTCTCTTAACAGAAATCGTACATATATTTCAAAATTTTTTTCAGATCAAAAAAAACGAACTTAGCATGATAAAAAGTATTATTTATCACACTAAAAAAAAAAAAATAACAAAAAATTAAAAACGTTGACTCATCATCTATTTACCTCACAAGATTTCAAAATAACCTGTTTCTTTCTGCGAATTTTTTGTCCATTAACGAATTTTGCTAATTCAAGTCATATTTGCATATAAATATGAATGAATAAATAAGTATTTACATTTTATTGGCCTTATGCTAATGAGCCATTGAGAATTTTGGTGATTAAAGAAGCTAAAGAAAAATTCTGAAAATTAAATTAAAAGCGGAATGCAAATATTTATTTTTATAAAAATGAGTAGTGGGTGTGATTTAATAGCAAAATCAAATAATAATAATAAATATAAAGAAGAGGAGTACAAGAATATGACTACCCGAGCTACTAGGCCGAAAAGGACCAGAGTTGTACCAATTACAAAATGAACTTTCAGCATATTATTTCATTTTCTATTAAATATTTTTATCATAAAAGTATTAAAAATAAATGAGAGCTTCCAATTTTGCTTATTTTGTGGAGCAATTTCTTTCAATTCTTAATCTTCATCATAACATCAGTTCATAATTTAACTAGATTTTTATTGTCCATTTCAAATTGCTATAAAACTGATATATTTCTGACCGAAATCTGACCAAAGACAAATCGTAGGACATCTACATGTCAAAAATACGCTTATTGACATGGGAAATAGATAAGCCAGCCGACTGGTTGGCCTTGCGGTTCAAACTAGTCATAAAGTAATGCAAAATTGGTTTATTACACGGGGTAGCTAATGTTGATAAATTTCATTCTTTTTAAATAATCATTATAAAAAAAATTTAAAAAAAAACACAAAAAAGGTAATTTTACGTTATAGAAAAAAAAAATTTATGAATAAAGTCATAAAAAAATTTTGTTTAGTTAAAATCTTTCTAAAATGTTAACCTTCGACATATCCTGAAATTCGCTTCAACTGCCGATTTCACCACTCATTTCATGTAATTTGAAGTGACACACGAAATCATGAATGTTGACTCAAATAAGCATATTCGAAATATTAAAGCAAAAATCAATTATTAATCAACAAACGCTCAACACAAATGTAAACAAAGCGCACAACGCATTCTCGCCTCTTTTGTCCTCTTTATCGCCGCTTGCCGTAGCTACCGTTACCTTGCATTGTGGTCAGTTTTAAAACTGTTTATGCGTCTGTCTGTCTGTCTGTCTGTCTGCCTATCGATCAGTTCTATTAGATTTACTGTTGTTGTTAAGTTGTTGCTTTGCGCATTGCGGCGTTTAAAAGTTTTTAAAGCATTTATTTCTCTTTTTGTTGCTGTTTGTGCACTTGGCAATGCGCCATAAATGCATAATTTCTGAAATATATTCAATAAATGGATATTTGTGCGAAATTAACTTTTAATTGCCTGACATATGAGCTGCTGTAAGTGAAACTGATACACTTCATGAATGGGAAAGAAGTGCGCATGTATGTGTGTGCGCGTGTGCAATTGCGAATTAATAAATGCTTAAATATGCGATTATTATGAACAGCACAAATGCCACGATGTATTTGGCAATGTGAGAAAATAAATTAAATAAATGGTGGCAAATTTAAGATGCTTAAATTGGCGGTATGTCACGTGGCTATTAAATTTGAATTTAAATGCTTTTTGAAAAATGAATAAATAAACTTTCGGAGTTAAATATTAAGCTTCTGATGAAATTGAGCATATAATAAAAATTTCAATAGTCAGATCTTTTTGTTCAAAACTTTTTTGGTAATTCTTAAGAAAGGTTTCATTTAGTTTATTAATGTTTTCAAAGCATCAGAAATACTGTGGTCATTTCAGAGAGCTGCTTAATGTAGTCAATTAGCAAATAGTCTACAATAAATGCGTTTCATTTCAGATAGTCCCCTAACTGAGTTCATTAGGAATATCTTTATTAATTTCATATGTGAAAATGTTTTGCTAATTGACTAGATTAAGGTAAACCTTAATGCCATACACAAATTGCGAACTGATTAAATAAATGAACTGTTTTAAATGGCGATAATACCACAAAATAAATAGCTAATGACTTTAGTAATAGACAACAAATTTAACTATAGCATAATTAAATTTGACAAACTTTTCAATCAAACCCTCAACCTAGACAATTAGTAAAATTCTAATTGACTTAATTAGCGGCTACTAAACTCCTATTAGAAGTGTTTTATTTGAAAAATATGCCAACTGGATTTATTATAAATTCACTTAGAATATATTAAGATAAAAGTGCAATAAAAATTTTAAATTTTTCAAAGGGTGGAGCAGAGTTACACCACACTTACTTAATACCAAAATAGGTAATTATTTAAAAATGAACGGTAATATAGAAATTAAAAGAACGTTTTGAAGATTGTGCTAATACAAAATTACAACTGCATAGCGTTGCCATATAATATGAAACACATGAAAATTTAAGAAAAAGACTGTGTTTACAATAGTAAAACAATTTTAGAAAATATTCTTTGTGTATAAAAATATTTCGTTGGAATATAATAGAGTTAAACATACGAATAATGCATCTTTGATAAAAAAAAGAAGTTTGCCTAATGATAAAGTTAGATATTTTCAATGAAACATTGACAACTCTAATTAAAAAGATTAACACAAGCATTGAAATAGTAGCAACACGTTGGCAACTCTATTAGATAAATTAACAAAACCAATGCCAAAAGTTATAATTGATACAAAGCTTACATGTACATTTGAATCTACTTTTAATAAATATATTTCGAAACTTTTATATTAATACGTTTACATTAACATGAAACCGGAAATTTTGAATCGCAAACAAAAAACTAATTTTAAAAGGTGTTTTATTATGATTTTGTCACATAATTAGTAAATTAAAACTTCAACAAATTACTCACACACTTGTAAATTATTGCTATAATTTTTTTTTTCATTCAATGGCACCTGTTTGCTGTAATTAAGTGCGGGAGTTTGATTATTTATCGAATTCGGCTTGCCTTTTTACACTTTTTCCGCTTAAAAGCATAAATAATGAGTTCATACATAAACATAGATGCATATAAACATAAATATATAAACGTGTAATGTGCTTAACAAACACACGTGGTGTCCTACAAATCATGTTTTCACAACATTATTTATTCATTTATTCATTTATTCAGTTTTTGTTATTATTGTTAGATTTTTTTTTTAATTATGCTCGTCTTTTGTTTGAAGTGTAAATGTTTATGTATTATAAATTAATTGTGTCTTAATTAAATATTTAAATCATCTCGTCTTCTTATCAGCCTAATTATAAAATCATAAAATCATTATCAAGCAATGCATGACAACAATGAATTCGACAAAGGCGGCGACTTTTTTCGTGAACATGCATCAAAATGCATTGAATCGGCGCTGAATAAATAATTTATTTTACATTGTTGGCTTTTAAGCACTCTTTACTTTGTTAAAATATTAATTTACGACGACAAGGCGAACAATCTTCCTAATCAGGTGGCAATTATAGCATTATGTAAATACATACCTGAACCTCAGTGGTATATACTTATTCTTCAACTAACAAATTTCTTAGGTTATACTGTTAGGTTAATACTGTTTTATTGGCGGTAGACGGACTTCATAGATTTTTATTTTGAAAATAAAACTTCTTAAGGCTTGGTGATCGAATTCACGAAACGTGCTTTTCTATTAAGAATCATATTTGCTCCTAAAATCTTTTGAAATTTATGTAGTTATTATTTGTTTAAACGTTTGTTGATATTTATCCGCATTCCCCCACGAAATTTTCCACATAACCTCAAGCAATTTAACAATCAGTTATTAGAAAACAATTAAGTGAGACCTCACTTCCAAATCGACATGGGTAATCAACGTACAGTGCTTATGTTAGATTTCTTTTATGTTTGTAGAATCTTAAATAATTCCCCCCGACATGGTTTTGATAAACCCTGCTGACTGAGCAATCCACAGTCGAATATGAATCCGGATCTTTTCGGTTACCTAAAATAGACTAGAATTAGATAAGATCGGTAGTATATTCAGAGTATATACAATCTTGGATGGGGCACTCCATTGCCTTGCTCAAACAATTGGGTATGAAAAATTTGCTTTCACAAGTAAGGGCTTAGTTAGATGTTCGTCATAAAAGTGTAAACATATCATTATTAATAATATTCAGCCTTGATGTGAATAATTTCGTACACCAATCAAACCGTCAATCAATCAGTGAATTAAGCATCAACCCAATCCCACTTTATTTAGATACCTCCTTAGCTTAGGACGACTATGTTCCAAAACAAATGAAATTTCCGCGCCGACAACTTGTAAAATCAAATAATTTAGATACATATAAATATACAAATATGTGTGTATATACAAACTGTAGCTAATTGAAATCTGCACGTCAACTTTGCATTAGAGAAATTGAGCTCGAAAATCCGGCGATTGTTAATTTTGACATGAAAACAAAAACTTAAACTGATTTATTTCGAGCGTGTGGGCGTCTATTCGGAAATTAAACAAAAAATTGTATAAATTAATAAATGAATATAAATAAATAAGGCCGAATAGCTAATGAATTTGGAGTGGAAGAGGCAGCACGCATTCCCAATTCTACGCAATTGACAGAGTGATAAAGGAAACAATAGAAATTAAAGCGGAAAGAAATATGAAAAATAAAAGGAGTGATTTATGCTCTTACATTTATATACCTGTTTATACATATAATGTTTGTATGTATGAATGAATGTATATGTATTGATGTTTATTTTTGTAGGAGTATGCCAAACTGCGAAAAGATTCGAAAGTATGAGTGAAATATTGACATCGGCACATGTCACACGCCGTTGGCAACCGAACAATGGCTACTGACAGACGGACAACAAGACACGAAAAACAGAAGTGCTTGTATTTGTCGAGTCAACACGCAAGCGCCTTGTTTTCGCAAACATCTAAATTTCAAATCAGCGCGCAGAAGCCAATGACTTTTTGAGATTTTTTTCTCTGCTTTAAACTAAAAATGCTATTCTGCAATTTTTTTTTTCGAAATTTTTTTGCTGAGCTCATACGAGAAAGGCATTCATGAAAACGCAGAAATATCTGAGCTCTACACTTGAAACTTTAAACGATGGAATTCATCGAGTTCAGGTATCTTGAAAAAATATTTTTCTAAGCAAAGAAGCTCCCTTTGATAATCAGCACTCTTTTTTAGGTTTATGGAATAGCATTTGTAGGCATATACATACAGCCATAGCCACATATTACATATAGAAATAAAGCTTTTGCGCAGCAAATAATTTTTTTATACGCTGTTACCTACTCCTATTGAAATTAAAAACTGGATTTATTTTAATGTGTAGCAACAATAAATTCTAAATTCCAAAACAGGTTTATTTTCACTTCGAGCGCGTTCCATGCTGTATGTTTCATGGAACAATGTTGTTGTTGTAGTTTAATAGAAGGGCTAAAACTGGAAAACACGTCAAAGCTTTAATTCTGCACCGTAAATTAATTATATGAACGAGTACAACAATAACCAAAAACCAACAACAACAACAAAATAGAGTGCGCTATAAACTAATGAATACCAGCGGCATAATAGACAATATGGAGGGCAATAATAAAAAACATTACATTTATATAGATGCATGTACCATTATATACTGTTATACATACTCATATATAGTTTGATAGAGATTTTCTATTGTTAACATAAAGTTCATATGCCACAAAAATTTTGTTTTATAAAAAAGAGTTGAATGAATTTATGTGAGTTGCAATGTACACAAATAATTATAATAAAAATCTACGCTGGAAAATTAAGTAATAAATTCATATTTCCCGCCTCGTTAGACTTCGAAATCATTAAAATCAGAAAAGAATTATAATTATGTGTCATAAATTAATTAAATTGACGAGAGAGTGTAATAAACTTGGATTAATTGGTATGGCATAAAATTTTCATGAGAAAAAGATAAAAGTGAGTTGCAAAAATCACTAAAATTTTTCACTAAAGTTTTTTTGGTTAAATAGAAACGTTAAAATAAATGGTAATTTCACTTCAACTCTATATAAAATATACAAAAAGTTTGGAAAAAAGATAATGAAAAAGGATTTTTAGTAAAAATTTAGAAAATGTTCGGGCAATCGCAGTTCATTTAAAACTCTAACTCTTACAAATTATGACAATACATAATCTGCAAAGAAGCCATACAATTATCAATTATCAAATTTTAATTCCAGAAATTATTTCCTTTTCCATTAAAACATTCGATAAAAAAGAAGTCAAAAATACAAATTTAGCACAAATTTCTTAATAGTTGTTGTTGTTGCTGAGTTCGTTTTAATGTTAGCACTTCTGTTCATTATACCAAAAATCCCAGTCACTAGTCTTGTTCTTTTTGTTTCTTAATATAGTTTTGATTTTAATCCGCAACAGCATTTAAAAGCAAGTATTATCGAAAAAATAAAATAGTTTTAATGAAAAGAAATTGTTTCAATAAATTTTAAAAAAAAATTTATTAACTTACAAATATTTTAAATTTTACGAAAACATTATTAGTTTGTTCCCCAAATAATTACAAATAATAATACAAAATTTCTTTTATTGATTAGTTTCACTAATAATTAAAAAAAGAGAATATTTAAAAAATTCCAAATTAATTTATTTTTAAAGAATAAATATTTTATTATAAAAATTCTTAAATAATTATTGAACATTTATTTAGATTTATTATTTTCATAAAATAATATATCTATAAAGAAATTGAAATAGCATTTTTATCAAAACTGTTTAAACGAAAAACTTCTTTGAAAAGAAAAACATCTAAAAACCTTCATACTTTCGAAATTAAATTTTCTCTCACTTGAAGTTGTTGAACATTTAAGCAAATAATAAAAGTCGGTTAAAATGTCTGCATACTTATTAACGCACTTTATAAACACACACAAAATACAACAAACACTCGCGTGCAACACCATCGGTGCCAAAAAGTCAACTGAGTTGCATTTAATTAAAATATTGGAACAGGCGAATTACGCAAAGAAAAAATTACCCAACCTCAGATATGTCTTGAAATGTAACAGTACGGTATTCCCCGAACTTACACTACTTACATCATCTTGCAAATTCCTTTCGGAACTATAAATAAATTTATATTAATATTTTTATATTTTCTGCGGAAGAAAATCTATGGATGAGTCTTACTCACAGAAGGTTAATAGGGTGATTTTATAGAATTTAAATCAATGCAGGAATTGCTGTGTGCGTGTATATAATGGAGTGTGTGCCACCTACTCATATTTATGATGTGTTTGTTTTAATTATTGTGGCATGTACTCGTAGAATACAACAATGACGTAAGCATTAAGAAACCTTTTTTTTTATTTTTTTACAACAAATCATCCATATAAGGTAACTAAAGTAAGACATGCACACATGCACACATGCACACATGCAACCACTTGTTATCAGCTGTCGCCTGCGTCGTCTCAAGCCGTTCTTGCGTCGTAAAGCGAAGCTTTTGAATGCCTCTAACTTTAATTAACTGTAACTAATCGTTGACTAATTGGCCTTTGAAGGCATTTGGAAATTTATTTACATATCCAACTACTCACAGCCGTACATATGACATAGATGTATATATTTATATGCTAGTGGGTGTTTGTGTGTGTGTGTGTGTGTTTATTTGCATGAGTATGCAGTTTTGAACATTTTGATAGAAGTAAGCGGTTGCCAGTTGGTGCCTAAGCGGTCGCACGACTACAAAAGTGTGCCACACGATGCCGCATGCATAACGGTACATACAGACATTTTTTTCTTGGGCGTTTCCGAGCATACATTTGTGGCAAAAAGCAACACAAGTTGTACCAAACTGAATTATATTCATACGATGAACTTAAATACATACGCACACATACATACAAATTTCTATGCACGCCTAAGTTAAAGTGGCGCCACCAACCAAAAAGTAAACCCATTCGGCTATCGAGTTTGTCGTCGCTTTGCTGCAAGAAATTTTAGCGATAAACATTTAAATAATAAATGCTCAAGAAATTTTATGTTTAATTGAGTTAGGTCAGTGCGTTATTAATTGATAAGAGCAATTAAAATATTTTAGCGTTTGCGCAATCGTCCTAAGCTGCAGAAAGTTAGCATTTTATAACAATTATTATTGGTGGGGGGTGGGCGGAGAGTCAAGCGCGCTAAGGAAATATATTTGGTGTTTGTACATTTGCTTTTACATAATTAATTGAACCAAAAAGAGACAGGGTGACTCAAAAGTTCGTTTAAATTCGTTTAATATTTTATAGCGAGCAGTAGAAATAACTTTAAAAGTTAAAAATCTATAGAAAAAGATTTGAATAAACTTAATACAAAATAATACGTCTATTTATTAATATTTTCAATTTTATTAAAGTTTTTTGTTTCTGGTTTTTTCGTATTTCCCATAAATTTTTCAGTATTTGCTAAATGCTTAATTAAAATTTTTTTTTTTTGGGAAAAAATATATATTTTTTTTATTTCTCTACCTCGTACCTCTATCTCGTAAGCACATACATTTTATTACGCAACATTTTATTTAAATTATAGCCCCTAAAGCAATGATCCATCTAAACTAATTAAGAGAGATATGTATCTAAACTATTTTTTCTATGTATAATACATATGTATGTGTGTATACATAAATACTCTTGAATTGTGCACTCTGGCTGATTGACTGATATGCATGCCATTTCAATGACAATAAATTATAAAAAACAATTTAAGCGAATAAATGTTTGAACCTTTTGTATAATATATAACACGGTATGTATGTGTGTGTGAGTTAAGTAGTTTTTAGTATTAGCGTAAAATATACGAGTATTTATGAACTAAACTCAAAGCATGCATAGTTCCTGTCAATATTTTGACGGCGATCAATAAATTATGAGAAAAAACGTCAACAAATTAATTTCATAAATATTGAACGATTTCTCTTTTTTCTTGCGATGCACATATATGTTTATTTCTCATCAGCAGCAATTTGCTGCAAAGTGAACGAAAATTCCATAAATTTAGAAAAAAACATTTTTAATATTCGGTTCGGTCGAATTCCTACTGATCTTTTGTTTTCTAATAACATAAACCCTGTAGAGTTTAGGGTCTCTTTTTGGTCGATGCAGTTAAGCCTCATACCGTTTATATAAACACTTTTTTAAATTCTATATTTACGAAAGAGTTTTCGTAATACTAAATACCCATCCAGATCACAGGCTATTAGCAGTTTTAGTCAATAAGTTGTCTTTTGGATTATTATGAGTCAAACTCAGTACTTCCCCATCACTCTAACTCCAACTCCAATGAATCAAATTTAGGAACTCCTACGAATTTATTATAAGTGAGGACAGCTAACATTCAGGCATAAACTCGAGTTTACTTCTAACACAGAGTTATATTACTTTAAAAGCTCTACGATAGGTTTTAAGGTGGGCTTGAAGCAAAAATATACATAGCAAACTCCATGTTTACGGGAGGTGTTTAATATTAAACTCAGAAATATTTAATAAACTCGTGTTTATCACAAGGAAGAAAGAACCAGACCAGGAACCAAACTGTTTCAGCGAACTAAGAAGTTACTTGTGAACTGTTATTCAGTATGAAAATGAGAGTTTAAATACCGTTAGAATCGAAATAGGGTGAATTAATTTAATTTAATTAAGAAAAAATACTTTCAGAAAGGCTCACTACTCACACGATGTGTTCAAACTTATTTATTTTCTTATGCAAATATTATTTTTCAACGCAGTCACTCTCGCTTCTCGCCCACTGTGCCCTCTTGCTAGTGCAGTGCTACAGATCGATGGGAAATTTAATCGATAAATGTCTTGGGATCATGTCATGAATAAATTAAATTCATTAGCACTTGCATTGGTTTGCCGGATTCACATACAAATGATTGGAGCGTGTAAGTAAATGAACTCAAAAGCGAATGGTTGTAGAAAATTTAAATAAAAGAGTAAAAACTTACGTCAGCCACCTTGAAAATCAGCAGCCACACATATTTAAGCTCATGATCAACGATATCCACATAAATAAAAACATTTATTTTAACGTATACAAGCATATGAGCATAAATAAACGCCAGCATCACGCTAACCACACACCGATTAATAATGAAATAATACGAAATAAAATGAAATTAATGTGAAATGCCGTATTTGCTATAAAAATAATAAAATAACGTAATAACAAACATATGAGTTTATTTGTGGCATATGAAATCACGGCGCATGCGCGCCGCCGTTTACAGCATTTACGACGCCACGAACTAACTGGCCCATTAAAACGTAAATATAAACCGGTTGGAAAATCTCACGCGACACTGAGCTTCAAACGGAGCAAATCTGCTCTAAACTTGAGCTGAGGCGCGCTGTTTTCCCGAAGAAGCACGTGGTTGAAATGGTTTTATTAGCGTTGCTTGCTGTTAAAGCAACTGGCGTTGCAAGCGTTGACGTCACTGAAAGCGTAACATATACGAACACTCTCTCCGTATCTTGTCTCTAGCACCGTCACCCAATAAGTTCGACCAATTAAAATGTTTGTGCCTCATTTAGAGCGCGTTTTGGCTGCACAACTGCCTGCTAGTGCGAGTACTAGCGTGGTGGCCAATGTCCAAAGGCGCGCTTTGCTGCCCGCGAGCAAGGTCAATGCTACCGCACAAACGCGCACACACACACACACATGACTGACGGAAAGCGTTAAAGTCAATTGGCATAAATGGAAAATTAAAATAAAAGTAATGACAACAATAATTAAAGTGCAAATACTACAGATAGCTGTTGTTGTTGTTGGCGCTTTTCGATACTTTTTTTGTTGTTGCTTAACAACGTTTGCCATGTTTCCAAGCGTCAAATGCCTCGGAAGTGTCGCAAACTTCCACTGAATCTCTTTCTATTTTACTTAACACTCTTCTTTAGAAAATATTTATACATATACTATAATGTATATCAAACCACTTGGTAGTCTGCCTATTTCGTTGACTTCTCATTAGTTTGCGTCGCCTCATCAGCACTTTGCGCACGGCAGCCGCTACCGCCTTCCTCAAATACTACACGCCTTTGCTTCTTTTTTTTTTTTTTTTGGCTTTTTTAAAAGAAACTAATGTTTTCTCGGCGGCGTATGTCCAAAAATGCCTTTGATAATAACAATTTCAAACAATAAATGTCGCTAATTGAATTTGCTAGTTTAAAGCAATTTTTTGCCATTTTCTCCACAAATTATTATTAATAATGTCTCATTAACATTTTGGCACATCCCATTAGGGATAGCACTTGCAGAGTCTTATATCTAAAAAATATAAGTACTGAAGACTGTAAAGATTGTGGAACATCAAATAAAACTTGGCAATATAAAATGATACAGTAGAAGTCTACCACACATTGGCAATATATGGCAACAATAAAAATTACTAAATCGTATTTGAGAGGCTAAAATAAAATAAATTCAAAAATACCAAACTTAATGTATCATCTGAAAATCAGTGATACAGGCAAAAAGTAGTTCTCTAAACACTTATTTTCGTCCTTGAAAATGGCTTAACTCATCTGGAGCCAGTTTTCACAAATCGCGACTAAAAGACAGACGGATTCAGAGTTGAATTTGAAAGATTCATTGCAAACTACCGTTGTTTAAGCTAAAAGGAGCGTAATACGGGTAATATACACATATAAATATAAATTTCTGATGCCAAGTTCCGCTTCATTCCATTATTCTTAACACTTCGGGAAAACTGTTCAAAATCTCTTCTCTCATTTACACATTTTGAATTGCCCCTTCTTTATTATAAAACGAATATCACAGATGCAGAAACCACCAACACGACTCCAGGTTTTACTTCATTTTTAATACTGAAATAATCATCGCCTATTGCAAAGGTGTTTGGAACTATATTAAATGAACTCAAATATAACATAACTAAGTGAGATTACTCGAACGTCTTTAATTCCGTCCGTCAACATGCGGAGAACTTGGACATGCGGAGAGTCGAAATAAAACAGGCTGATACTTGGAAACTATAATACAACATTTAAAATTTAGTGCCGTTAAGGGTTGATCCACAAAATGAGTGTAAAGATAGGCCTCCGGCATACTCATCACTGTTTTTACCCACCAATAAACCTTTCCTCACCATATTTTCGAACATGTGTATTTCTTTCACTAAATTTTTTCTGCGTGCAACAAAAAGTTTGGACATAGTACATTTTATAGCATCGAAACCAAAATAGCTGGAATTTTATTCAATAGACTGTGAGGTTATATTTGATATAAAATCAAACTAACTAAAATAAACAAATTTGCGTGGGGTGTTCTTGTTTAAAATTCTTATAAATATTTCTCCTCAATCTTTAAAAGAATATTCGAAAAAACTGTACCGAATTAAAATCAAAATGCAAAAAAAAACATTCACTCAAATAGAAAGGTTGAGTTTAAGTAATTGAGATCGAGCCATATTATCTTAGTTTCCAGTATGCACGTTAGTTTAATTAGGTTAGCATTTTCAGGAATTGTTAAACAAGTAATATTGCTTGCCTTTCGATGAGTCAAGTTGGTTCTTGTTTTATCAATTTTGCAGGGTTTCTTTATTTAAGCTCAATTTTTCCGATATTGCCGATTATTATGTTCTTTAGTTGTCTACATAGTATACGGAACTTAGGGTCTACATAGTTGGGCGATAGAATAAAGTTAGGAAAAATAAATACTTACGGCTTTAAAAATAGTGGTTATTGTAGATTATCTGCAAATAGGAAAGGAAGTTTTTATTGAAAAATTTTTAATATGTGTCCATATAATGTTAATTTACAATACAATTAATTATCTAATTAATGGAAAATATTGAAAAACTAAACACCCTTCAAAAACGTATTCGTCATACAGAAAGAAATCTTTGCTCTCTGCAGCCCTTATTCATTGTTTAGAACCTCTACCTATAATTGAAAGCTGAACGATTTTCCAAAATCGATTAGACTTACTTACTTCCATATTGCGAACTTTAAGCATGTAATTTCAAGCATGCCGTTTTCTTAATCTTGAACTGTTGAGCCGTGCTATTGACTTCGAGCGGGTAATCGATACGACTAAGCTGCGATTAAGAGAAAAGGAATGGGCGAAGTAGTAACGCGCACACTTTATGTAATTAATATGCAGGCAAGTAAACGCGTAGGTAGTTGCAAATGCAACCCTGCAATAAATTGGTAAGTACAGTTTTCTAAGTCAACTACACTTCGTTTGCATGGAAAAAGGTAATACATAGTGAATATTTGCGTTAGCTAGAGAAAGCCAAAGAAGGTTATACCCATTTACATACAAACATATGTATATATATGTGTAATCGTAGGTATTTGTTTACATATTTCTTTTTTCCAAGTGTTTACTTTAAAATACTTTCTTTACTACCTTTTCTATGTTCTTTCACAGTTATTTGCGGTTTTGCCACTTCATCTGCAAACTGTGCGCAGCTTGGACTTCAAACTGCGTGCCAAAGAACAATAGCAAAAGAGAAAACAATTTGCTTGATTTATTTAAGACTTGTGATGTTTTCCATAGACATATGTATGTAAGTAGAAGTATAAGTAAGTCCTCCAAGCTAAGAGCTGCCAACACTAATTCTTCGCCCCTCTTGCTGCGGAGTTCTTCTTTCTCTTTGCCTTTATAGTGCGATATTGGTGTGTTTTCTTGAAGTTTGAACTTAAGATATTTTTGGCGTGACTTGTTCGAGTTTTTGATGCAACTCTGCTCAGTCGTTGACTTTCAGTTACCATTGCGGACCTGCTTTATTGTTATATGCACTTTGTTTAGTTCTTATTATTATAATGTGTAAATATTGTTTACCGCTAATCTCTTGCCAAAAATATTTGCCTTCTTTGAAATGCATTCGCCATTCGCTAACTGTTAGTTGATACTAAAAAATTTAGTGTAAACTCGTCTAATATTATTTTATTTACTTCCATCACATTCTCTTCTTCAGCCTCTCAGCTTCTCTTCTTCTTGCACAGTGTTAACTATGTTCACTGTATTTACTTACAATTACCTCATAATTTAGTAATTTGGTATTATTTTTGCCCTTTGTTATTTCATTTTCTTTTTTTTTGTTCACTTTTGTTTTTGTTTACTTGACCACACAATTAGCGTCTTCTTAGCCGCACATCATAACCCCGTTACGCTAAGTTCGTTCCAAACCCTTTCCTTACCAGATCGTATTAGTTTACATGAACCTTTTCGCTTTGTCTTGCACTGTTTACTTTAGTTAATTAGCCTTTTATGTTTCGGCACTTTATGCGTTTCCTTTTCTTTTTCTTCTTCTTATTGCTCTGCAGTTAGAAGGAGTGTAGATTTCCACCGCTTGCAACATATTCAACGTGCAATGCGTGAAGGCGTCAAATGTTCATACGTTTTGTCGGCAATTAGCTACGCAAATTGTTATTATTGTTTTTAAATACGCCTTAAACAAGTTTTGAAAAAAGGTACAGTTAACTGTTACTGTTACTTAAGGGTCGCTTGCACATAATATTACCATTACATTTAGTGTGATATCCAATTACCAGTTACAAACCCTCAATTTTGAACATTCGTTGCCACCGCGAACCGGTGGTTACCCTGGAAGAAAATAAACTAATTTCGAACTGTTTTAATATTAGCTCTAGGTTAGATTGTTTAAATAATTTTGTCATACCAGAAACTAGCAGAATTTGCATTCGATGTGTCAGAAATCAAATGACCTCTCTCTCTTTCTTTGGATACGTTTATATAGCGAACTATACGAACAAAGTAACGTTAGATAGCAGTAAATTTTTCAAACTGTCGAAATTCCTTTCGTTCGAAAACCCAAGTTTAAACAAAATATTTATGCGCTGTAAGTGCACAGAGTTATAACGCGGCTATACCAGATCCACTACTGAAACGTAAACACGACTTGATAGACGAATAATATAAGAGCTTATATAAGAGCCCCTTTTAAAACCAATTCGGAAATGTTAAACGTTGATTAGAGAACAGATAAGAGAACATTGTTGAATATGAGAGGATTTTAATACAATAAGATTCTCTTTCAAGCTTAACCCACCAGTGCATGTAGAAATACCGTATCCAGAAGTGAGATAATTTCGTTCCATGTCGTTTAAAATCTGCTGCGTTTTGAGACTGAACTGAAGTGGAAATTTTAGAATAGTAATGACGAACTTTACAACTTCGATGGGAATAAATATCTCCCCCCGAGAGAGGGAAATAACGACCTTCTCCAGCTGAAATAAGGTTCCTGCCTATGACTTCACTGTTGATTACACGAAAATCGATCTTCCCGGAAAGTGATAAAGTATTCGAAAATAGATCGCTAGAGCGCTAGAGCGCCAGAGCGTTAAGTTAAACTATCGGAAGATTAAAAAGAGCAACCATCTTCCTTAAAAGCCCTGTAAAAAAATTGCAAGTACTACTCACCTAATACTAAAATATTGATGTAGAAAGATTATTGTGCTTAATTAGCTTGGAGTATTATTTTCACACTTTACCTAGACTTCAAACAATTGTGTTATCTGCACGAATTTGCTCAACTATTTACAATCTCCATTCAATATTCGCACGTCTGCAACACAGAGTTGAAATTTCGCACCTCAAATTGTGATACTTATCCATACATGCATACATATGTATATATGCATTGGTTCGTAGTACATTAGCTTGTTAATGGTATTCATGTGCAATGAAGAGGAAACCGACATGCATGCCTTGGCGTTTCGGGCAGGTTGAGCAAGCAAATAAAACGAGGATGCCGACATGCTTTATGCATTAATAAGTTGTTGAGCAAATAACTAGGTGTTAAATGCCTAAATGACATCAACTCAAAGTTAACACGAAATATAATTCATTAGTACAGAAAACGACAGTAATTCCGAATGCCACATGTGTACATAAGGGATGAATAACTTTATTTCACTCTCGAAATCACAACTCTTTTCAGCACTGCTAATAGCTTGATTTAAGGGCATATACCTACAAAATCTTATCTCGAAAGATTCAGGAAAATATTTAGAGAAAAGTCGTCCGGTAAGTAACATTAAGGAGATATTTTAGTCAAGTATTCAAGGGAATAGACTATATCAGGGAAGTGAAAAGTGGAATACTGAGGAAAATCAGTCTTTTAAACGTTTCACCATTTGACGGAAGCTCACCGTCGACAAATGGGAAAATTTTATAACCGGATCATACTGATGATCGAACTCGAAGGAGAAATTGAGGGATCAAAATTCATTTCAGAAGTATTGAGGTAACAGCAAATTTTTTAGTAAATTTCTCTTTGGACCGGTGAATTAGGTTATTATTATAAAATGAAGTCTCGTCATCCTCATAATTTTTTTTATATATATAACTCTATATCGATCTCGATTAGTATTGAGAGTATAAAAAACCATATTCAAATAATAAATTAATATTAGAAAAATTTAATCCCTTCATTTAATCCTTCATATTTTTCTTCTAGACTTAATCTCAACAATTTACCCACTATAACAATAGCTTATGCTCGCATCCATAAATAAATTTATTTAATTTAGAAAAATAGGAATTATTAAAGTGCTTCCAATTACTGCCATGCCAACTCAAAAAAATATGAGGCATTCTATTCTGGGTTTTCTAAATCAAGCCAACCTGTGTGTGTACATGTGTGTGTGTGTGTGTGTAATAAAAGTGCAGACGATAATAGCTGCTGTAATTACGCTAAAAATTGCGTTCAAAACAATTTGTTTCAATCAAACAAATGCCACTGGCATATATAATATTACTATGCCACACAGATATACACACACATACATACGTACGTAGCAACTAGACTGATAAAAAGATGGGCAGTTAGATAGGCATGTAGAATCCAAATCAAATTTGCAAAAAAGTTTGTATGTGTGTGCGTGAGTATTTTTATGAACCGTGTGGCGTGTCGGACCGAACTGCGGTAAGCACCCACTCACTTGTATGAGTGTGTATGTGTGTGTGAGCTGCAGGCATTCAGTTTCGCATACGTGTTCAAAAATTTTATCCATTTAATGCAAATAAAAATAATAACAGCAATTATAATTTCATATGCCGGCAACTCCTTGGGCTGACACAAATACATATACAACGGCTAGTACCACTTATATATGTAATTGGCTATATGAGTGTGTGTGTGCATGTTTACTTGTGTAAATTCTGTTCTTCGGAATCCGGTCAAGGCAGAATGAGGTCAACTCTATTAATAAACGCGAAGCGCACGCATAAATACATACACGCCTACGCGGTTATCTAACATCTAGACAGGCGCTTAGTTATGCAATTCAAGGCATTCAGGCATTTCTTTCGCCACTATACTCAACCATGCAACCCATTTCTTGTTATTTCTTGGCATGGCAATCGCGTGCGGAATCTCATCTATCTCTAGTTTGACTCATGTTTCCAGGCACACAAACACATCTGTATGCACACACACACACACATTCACAAGCAGCTGTCTCCAGCAGCCGCTCGTCTACAATGGACCACATCATCGCCTTCACCAGCGACGCTATCATCATCCACTTATCGCTGCTACTGGCAGCCGCCATTCTCCGCATTGTTGTTATTGTTATTATTATTGTTATTGCTGTTCGTGTTGTTATTTTTATTGTTTTCGCTGTTGTGCAGGCGCTGCTATGCCGGCCGCCCACAGTGTCGCCAAGTACTGTGGAGCTATTTGAGCTTCCAGGTCACTGCATCGCATATTCGGTGGTCGCCGGACGGCAGGGGGGCACAAACTTTCGAATGACACAGTCCATAATCGCAGCTCATGGCATAGCGATATGTATGCATAACCACTATTTCAATATGTACATAATGTACATATATACATATAATATATATATGCTAGTGATGTATATGCCAAGCTCACAATGTCATCCTTCGCCTGGCATACACCCAGACACACCCACTGGTATATTTAGTTAGGTATAAAGTTACTTGTGACACTAAAAAGTTACCATAAAACACATAAATCTATTCGAAGCAAAGTGCACGGTGTTGCCACTAAGCAAATATTTGATTTGAAAAGTGCACTGCTTCACCAAAGCAGTCTATATTGGTATACGTTTATATGTATGTGAATATATTAAATATTACAGAAACATTTTGATAAGGCTCTCAGTTGGCGGATAATATTAATTTGTAGGAAAAGTTATTGGTCCCTGTAGTATGAGGCAAATGGGTAAAGGGAATTAGAAAGTAAAACGCATACCGCCTATCAGGTCCTCACGGCGCTTACTTTCCTTCTTCTTGATAGTTCTTTGGCTTCCTGACTACTAGTAGGCAAAATGACTTTGACGGCAAGACAACATAATGGGATCGGATCGGATCGGATATTCCACCAGAGACAGTCACTTCAGAATGCTGACGACGAGTCAAAAAACATATACTTATGACTAACATTCGGAATTTGACAGTGCAGACCCAAAAATATCTTTCCCTATCGCTGCTTGTTTCCTTCAAAATTCGAGAGAACATGTAACTGATTAACCGCCCTCCTACGATATACTCCGCCTCACGACTTGATAAGCGAAACTTGTTTTAAAAAGGATTTCCGATTTTGAAATTTAAGGTTCTATATCAGGTGTTCTCCGAACGGTGGACTCAAAGACCCAAACTTGGTCAAACTATTTATAAGCAAGTAGATATGTATTGGATGAATGGAAGATGAAATTATATATATTATATTTAAATGATAATAGCTACATTAAGTCAAATAAACGCCCATATAATAATATAGACGTAATATATATGTTTAAAGCTCGCGTGCAGATAATCACAATGCTGTAGAATCTTGTCATTGCATGCGATTATACGAAAAGATCAATAACAACAATAATAATGACAGTTAAATAATGAACTCAAACTATTCTATTTATGTTTTTGACAAGCACTAAAATGCGTTGGCGGCGAGCCACTGTTTCGGCTTAGAATGCAAGTGGTTGATAAAGCATATGTATTTACATATATCATATACATATAACATGCATTCCATATATAATAAGCAAATGTGTAGTACATAAATAAGCGTCAACAGGCAATGAAATGCAACTGCTAGTGAGAACACAAACTATAAAGTAAGACTAGTTCCAAACTAGTGCACGATGATGAGCTCTAAAAAATAAATGAACAACTTTCCATATTGTACTAAGTACTACTTGTATATATTGTATTGTATATATTGCAAGTATACCTGCACTAAATAGAATTTATTATAAAAAAAAATTATATTGAACTTAATTTTTCAGCTTATTAAAAAGAAAATATACTCTTTGTATCTGGCTCATTTTCAACTAGTTCCCTTTAACAAGTCTCTTAAATCAGCTATATAACTAACTAGTTTTCTCTATCGGGTTTCATGAATCAATTTACTTATTTTGATTTATATTTTTAACTAATTTAAACCTAGTTACCACTACACTAGGACCAATTGTGCCAAAGCCTAGCTAGTGACATTTTTGAGACGTTTCAATGCATAAGGAAATAAAATAAAACACCACTAATAATGATTTTATTATAAAAACTTATTATTTTGTGGGTCTCTTCTCAACTAGTTCAAAACTAGTTATAAACTCACTAGACCATATTCATAATAATAATAGTTACGACTCTTTTCGCATGCGCATGCACCACAAATATATCTAAACACTAATCATAGCCTCTGACTACCGCTGACTGCCGCTGACAGCACGGACAATGGCAGTGATATGCTACGACTTACATACATACATACATATGTACATACATACATACATTTCTAATATAACGAAAATTCTATTAACTCGTATGCTTGTGGCCATAAAATGCAGTCGTGCATAATATAAATTCTCTTGTTGTTTAGAGTTGACAAGTAATATGGTTATATCTTGTGTGCGACATCAACATACTAATATATCGACGTTGCATTCAACACAACAGCAACAACAATAAAAACAACGGTAGAGTAAACGTAACGTTCGAGTACAACAGTTCGGTGTTCATATGCATGTCAATGTTATCAAATGATGCCATCAACAACAACAACGACCTCATTACTTGTAAGCTTCATTTTTTAATTGAATTAAACTCCGCTTTTAACACTAAGTTGATTCTTTTCACACTTCTAACGGCATGCTTTTTGTATTTTAATCATTTCCACTCACAATATATTTCGCAGGCAATGCAAGACAACCTAAAGAAACAGCTAAAGAAAAAACAACTATGGAAATGTAACTTTATTATACAGTAAATACCCCGGATTCACTGCGAACTCCTCAGATATTCATCGAATATTTATTCAGATTCTCTTTTATAGCCATGAAGTTTGACATGCAGTGAAATAGTTGTAAAAAAAACTACCACTTTACTTTTTCATGCATCCGAAGAGGGACTTTTTATTTAAAATCAATGGTCACCTCTCTAATAAAGTTGAGTTTTTGTATGAGAGCAAAGTTCTCGAAAAGAGTGGCTCAGATCTCTTGTACATTAAAGAACGGTTAACGGGCTTTCATAAATTACTCCCCAAAGCTTTATTCCTCAAAGACTTATAAAAACATTGAAAGATTGAAGTCAAAGCTCTTTAATTGCTACAAATTGAAGATCGGTGTAGGCTTCGCTATTCCTCAGCTTGTAAAAGCAAGAAATTAACTTAACCGATAGAAAATCATGTTCGAAAAAGAAAGTTCGGTAAAGAGGAACAGACTCGAAGAGAAGAAAGGGCTCCCAGTAAGTCGGTTATACTTAACTATAACGGAACAGATTTAAATTCGACCAAAAACTGTGACCTTTAACCATATGAACCCTGAACTATATATTCTATTTATATAATCGTATATTATTCCAAACAGTTGCCAGTTCTATTGGACACGTTTACCTACATATAATCTTAAACCCAAATTCTCTTAAACCTCTATTAATAACCTCAAAACTAAAGCATTGGTTACAAAAAAAAAAACAAAAAAAACAACAATTAGACTTCCCTCACACATAATTTTTAAATTCCTCACTTTTTATGCTATGCGTTAACCTTAATTTTTTAATTTCATAGCTGCACCACTTAAGCGCGTAATCGTCGTAATCACTGTCAGACAAACTTAACGCGGCTCGCAACAACTCGACTTGTCAACGTGCGTTGGTTGACAGCTCGGGCATTCTATGCAGTAATTTTCTAATTTTCTAATTACCGCCAACCGTCTAATTGACATGCAACAAAGCGATAACCGTAATGTCAAGCGAGCAGCGTGCAGGCCGACACAAAAGATGTCAAACCGCTGTCAGACGCGTTTTATTGTCGCCCACAACTCATTTGATATTTGCGGCAGGCTTTCGGAAATCACAGGCACTTCCTCCCAGGTGAGCAAAGCCGCTTGCTTAGCCACAAATATGTGTGTATATGTAGAGTAACGGACAGCCACCTGTGCATTATGTTCCGCTACTACTTCCGTTAAGCCAAGTAGTCGTGAGTAGCTGCTTTTGATTTCCACTTTGCCTGCAATCACTGCTCGCGTCGCCCGCTCTTCTTCCTGCTTGCTCTCCCCGCTCTCAGCTCTTCATTCTTCTTGCTCATTTGACTCCTTTTGTGCGCATACTAATTGTTCCTCATTTAATGGGCGTTGTTGTTGGTTATGTCATGTCCGTGCAACGTTGGTGCATGCAACAGCCCGAGGTCTCATGTTGCTCATCGGCGTGCAGGGAATTTCGTGCCAATTTGAAGGCATTTGCATGCGCATTCCTCGGATATTTTTTCTTTTTCTTTCACACACTCTTTCCACCTCATTTCCACTGCTCATTCTTTTAATTTTTCCGTAGTCTTAATAGCATTTAAAGGTTTCATGCTATAATTTAAAGTAAGTCAAAAAGCTGCTGACATGCTGGTCCAAATGCAATATTCTGTCAAATTTAATCAATTAAAAGCTACTTGCTCATATGTAGATAAGGAATTCATTAATTTGCTTGATATTATTAACCCAATTGACAGAGGTCAGGTTAGCGGAAAATATGTCTCTTAATTGCTGCACTCAGTAAGCTGAAGAAAAAATTACTCAAGCTAAATTCTGCTTCGTACATGCCTTCTCCTAAAATGAAAAATTAATAATAACCAGTTCACAGATGATCATATAACCTCTAAAAGAAAGGTGGTGTTTTTATGCTCGAAGAAATATTTTTTGAGGAGAGCCTTTAAAAATATTATTTAAAGAGCCTTTAAAAACTACTTCAATAGTTTTAAAAACAACAAGTAATCACTTTTTCAAGTGAGATCTTCATTCTGGTATAATCTTCCAACAGATTTAGTAATAGAACCTCTGGTTGTGGCTTGCTCTAAGTGATACTTAAGTATTATACATATTTCTTAAACTATTCTGAAATTAAGGTTTTTAAGAGGTCCTATTCACTGTTTCAGCATTTTTCCTATAGTCTGACCGACATTTAACATTTAATAATAATAGCTAAAAGTCAGCTCGCAGTTAGTTCGACACACTTAACTGTTTCCCTATAAGGATCTTTGTGTAATCTCAACGTAACCATTATTTTTCTTCTTTCTATACTGATTCTGAAAAGGCTAAGATTCCTTAGAGTTTGATACATATTTATCACCTTTTAGGCGCTTCTGCAGTTAAATTTTTACCGATCTAGCGATTCAATAGACATGTTCCCGAGATTTTGCACTGTAAGCAATTTCTTAACCCAAAAAATGGCTCGGCGGTAAGAATACGGCTCGAAACACAAAAATCAGGAGTCTCTTTTAAGTAAATTTTAAGTTATTGGGAATCGATCCGAAAATTGGAGAAACACAGAACCAAATGTGTTTTTCTAGTGCGGAACTCCCTTGAGCCATAAACCGCTTGTTTGACTAAAAAAAATTTGCAATAATCGCTGGCAAAATACCCCGATATAAAAAATACATATGTACATATATACAAAGTACGTATGTATGTACGTACTATGTATGTTTGTATACATTTTACTGTCATAAAAATGCGTCGCTAGCAATGCTGGAGAAAACTGATCGCACAGCTGGCTCATGACAAACAAACAAAAAATAATTGAAGTAAACAAATTCAATTCAATTGTATGCAAATTGTCAAAATACAACGTGTCCAATCAAAAACTTTTCATCAATAAAAGGAAACAACAAACATATGAATACTTGTAATAAATCAGGCGCAAAAACCTAAAACATATGACACACTCTGTGTTGTAGAAAAACTTATATTGCCTAATAAAAACAAGCAATGACTGACAAGCAATTTATTTCTGCCCATTTTTACTGACTATTAATGCTGTCGCATGCAAATTGCCCATACGATGGAGAATTACATCATTTGCAACACGAAAAAAAAAATAAATAAATAATAAATAAAAAATAAACTGTGTAACAAACAAATAAATAAACGAGATTACCGAAAAACAAATCACTTAAATTTAAATAAATAAATCTCACTTACATTGCAAGTACATTTGTATATACATAAGTACTTTAATTATACATAAGTCTTTCATATTTTTTGTAATTTTTCTCCATCAATTTGTTAACTATTTTTACTGTCACAAAAATTCGAAAAGTTGTCGCCGAAGCACTGACCTTAAACTATGATTTATCTTGTGGTTCAAGGTATGCCTTTTCAACTAAACATATTTACGAGTCTCTATGAATAGTTATATAAATAAATAGAGTGTGCTTAGAAAACAAGCTGTGCTCTAAAGCCACAAGCATCCACAAATTATGCGGCTTAGCTTGTGTAAGCGGGCAGCCAACCCACTTAACCTTCGCCCGACAACAACGCAATAAGTGAAAATAATGCCTGGAATATGCTAAGTACGCGTGCGAGTACGTACAGTATAAAACACTACATGAGTATATGGTTGTAAATGTGTGTCAATTCACAGAAAATCTGTAAATAACCCATATACATATATATGTATAAATATATAAGTGCACATGACCTGAAAGCGCTTTGAAGCATAGTGCTGGTCTCTAGAGGCCTGACCCAAGAGAAACTGCTATGAAAAGAATCTCAAAGTTAGTATTCGTTTAGATAATTCGGTGCAGCAGTAGACGATTCGAAAGACAGGTTTCGAGACCTGCTCAAATATAGTGCAGATTATATTATTCGCTATATAATTACTTGACATTTGGCATAAAAATATTTATATTAAGTAACATGCTTTACTGTTTTATATTAAAACAATATATATAAGAAAAATAAATTCATACCAATCCCATATTAGTGTTAAAAATTCAAAATATGAGTTTTTGAAAACAGTTTTCATACTGAAAGATCTTTTTTTTAATTTCTGTTTAATTTCTTTCCACGCTCTCATTTAATTTTAGTTACAATGTATTCATAATTTTATTTGAGTTGGCAACATTAAAAGTTTTCAATTGAATGCCTTCTTTTAAATAGTTGTATTACTAACAAATATTTTATTTTCCAGCTTTTTCAATGGCTCATTGTAATTTCTTATAACGTGGCAACCCTATTTTACATATTTTTTATTAAAATATTTTATTTCAATGTTATAAAATTTTAGCTTTTATATATGAAATTTTATATCCACATACGTATCATACAATTTTTTTAACATTAAATCAAGGCAGCTGGCAGCTTTAAAAGAAATTTTCTTTTATTTTTAACACACTGTTTTCTCAACAAATTACAACAATACCGGCAATCATTGGTAACGACAATTGTCGCCGAACGTCCAACAACCGCAATAGAGACATATTGAAATATACAAAATTGCATGCTTACATATGTACATAAGAATATGTATATTTATACACATTATATTAGCATGCAAATTCGTGCACTCATTGCTACAACAATAAACGACCAACTTGTGGCAACGAATATGACTATCACCGCTGCACTACTAAAGACACGGGTGGGTGCGAGTGCGGACGAACCTGGCAAAGTAAGCAATAGAAACGAATGGTTAAGCGATGTAACCCCTGCAGAGATGTACCGTTGCTGCAGTTCAAGGTGCTTACATACAAATAAATATATATGACAATGTATAGAGCACGCTCGAGGGTAGTGAGGTGTCGGACGGCAGCTTCCTTCGCCGGCTACTCATTACAAATTTGCATATTTTTGTATTATATGCATACATATGTAGCAAAATACATGTGCTCATATATATTTGTATATTTGTATGTGTGTATGTAGATATGTATTTGTACATATCAACGCAGTGTTGGTGACTGCGACACTTTTTGCGCTTCTGGGGTGGCCACCTACCCATTGAACTCACTGCGTCACTTCGGCAATTGCTGCACAGATATTCACAGCAACTACCCACACACGCACATATGCAAATGTATGTGTGTTTGTGTGTACACTGAAGTGTATTTGCAGTCATGCAATTGAGCATTGGACATTCATGTAATTTTCGTTTCGATACGCTTGTTCTCACATATTTTTTATATCTTTATTTTTTCCTTTTTCACTTTTTCATATATTTATTTCAGGCATTTTTCAATTGGTCAGCAAACACTTAAGTTCCAGAGCTGTCATTTAGGCAGTTGTCCACTCATGGCTCAATTTAAATATTATTGTTTTCATACAGGGTGTGTATGAATGTACATACATATGGCGCTGTGTGTGTGTGCATCTTGTGGACTTGTCTTCGGCTCAATGAAATTTTAATTTACAATTGTGGAGAAAGGAAGTGCTAATGACTTTTTGGGGGCTAAGTAAGGGAAGTGTCTATTAGTTTACACGCGATTTATGCATATATATATACAGGGCTTGTTGACATAATATGTGCAAATCACCTGACTGCCATTGAATATTTTTATGGACGGGTGTTTTTTTTTTCTCATTAAGTTTTATCAAAAAATTTTCATAAAGCAAGATATATTGATAAATTGATGTTTTATAAATTCAGAAATCCCAAATACATAGGCATTTGCTGCTTCTGGAACATTTATTTGGATTTAACTTACCGAAAAATTTTTAAATTTAGACCTCTAAGTTGAATTTTTATTTTCTGTAAATAATAAAATAATTCTTTATTAATAGGTAAATAATGCTATTTATATATTCTATAGAAATTTTATACACTGCTGTAGCTTAACCTTACTTTTTGAAAAAATTAAATAAACTCCATTTTTTTCGAAAAAAAAAACTTTGCTATGCCTAAATATTTAATAAAAACAAACTTCCAGAATAAATAATTTTTTCTTCAGTCATGTATAATCAGCCATATTAGTGCTAAAACACCTCAGATATACCTATTGTAAAGCTGTATACAGGTTGGCGTATACCTATTGTAAAAATGCATAACATTAGAAATAAAAGAGCCACAAATTCCATAAATCCGAAACCATTCATTTCGCCTTCATTCGAAAGATCAAATACTCAGACGAACGCAATCTAACTAACGAATTTTTTTGTATACACTAGCCATCCTCCAGAGGAACCAGGAGAATCCTACCAAAAATTTATACAGTTCAAAACAAGAGCCTCTATACCCTCTGTAAGTAAAAACATAAAGGGTAAGCCTCTTTTTCATTTCTATTCGATTTCACTAACCTATTTCATTTATACCAGTTGTTTGTTCGCTTCGCAACTCTTCAAGGTACGATCTTCAGTAACACATTAAATTTCACTTCTCGAAAAGTTTAAGTGTATAATCAAGTAGTTATAAAAAAAACTTTGGAGATAGGGAAGCTTGCCTAAGTTCAAAGGTATAAAATTAGAAAGTCGAAAAAGACAACTTGTTCATCGGTTACTTCATTTGGTGATTATTTCCTGTCATCTAAACTTAAATAACTACTTTGAGGAAGTTTCTGAAGAAATTAAACTATTTTCTATTACTAACTAACTATTTATTTTATTAATGGATGAATTTACGGAAAGAAAAAAACGTCATAACAATCGTAAACTAGATCTAAATGCAATTCACAACTAATCTTAAATTATTTATAGTAAAATCTTGAAAGCCAAACAAACGAAGCTCATTCACTCGACACTTTCAACATTCCAATCCCAGCATAGAACACCAATCTTAATGAGTGTCATTAAACCAAACTAGCACACAATAATATTAGCATTTTATTAGAGTTATTAATTTGCAAAAACAACAGCAAAAATGCATTCATATGTAGAGAGATAAATAAACAAATCAATACAAAGCCAGGCTTTCACTGATGCAAAGAAATAATCGGTCGATCGATGAAGCGTCGAATGCAGAAAATTGAAATGTCAATAAGTGAAGCGATTGAAGTGAGCCCAGCATAAATTAGCTATATCTCGGTTGATCTTGGAGTGGGCTATAAGTGGCAAAACCGGATCTACAGAAATTAATTTAAAATTATATTGAACTGAAGAGAAACGATTTGGAATATATTTCTTACTAATTTGGGTCTAATTCACCGAGGGCACTCACGAACATTTTATCTTTAACGTCAACTAATTTTAACTCGTCCCAAAAGTTGTTACATTTATTGCTGACTGGTCTTAAAATGGTCCACGAAGTATATATTCAATCACTTTTGAACTGAGCTCGAAACAAATACTCAAATTTTGTTTAACCCACTGAAGACAGTCGGCAACAGTATCCCTCGCGAAATCAACGCTAAGGTATCAGTTATCTCAAGTAGACCTCGATTTTTCTGCCGGGTTATCTATACCGGCGATGCGACGGTAACACTATCGGTGTTCATCACAGGCGCGATGGCTAATGAGTTTTCTAAGGCGAAAAAAATTACAAAGCAAAAAAATCATAATGCAAACGAGCTGAAGTTGCAAGCCGTTGTAAACAATGAAACCACTGAAGAGTCCGCATTCGAGGCGCAGATGTGACAAAGTGAGCCACTCGTTAAAGCGTATAAATAAATAGCCATAAAAAGACCAATAAAAATCAAGAGGATGACAAAAAGCAAAACGAAGTATTTATGCTACAACTACAATAACTGCAGTAAAAGCACTTCAAAGACTTGGAGCAAATGCTCGAAATACTGGCAAAATAAATGCTGAACTGTTGTAAGTAAGTACAACTTGAACAGTGAACTGTTGTTGCTGTAAGTGTTGGAGATTTCGTGCGGGACACAACAAAACGGTAGATGACTTCAAATGATTTGAAACTAGTTTTCACTGCAACTACAAAAACAAAGAAGGAAGAAGGAAGAGAAAAGAACACGGAAAAGCAACCAAAAATGCTGAATCAGCTAGAAGTGCGTTGTTGTAAGCTTTTTATGCTGAATTTGTGCTCAAAAACAGCAAAAAATGAGGTTATAATTAAAATTACACTATAATGGTAGTGCTTTCATGTTGAAACAATGAAAAATATGGCCAAAAACATTACAACGATCACTGCTCAATTGGTAGTCTTGCATGATCTTTCACTTTTTAAGCGTGAAATAAAGCGTGCATAATCGTTAATCTAAGTTTAAACGAAATATACAGCGGACAAAATAAGCGCTTAGAGAAGCATACATATGTATATAGTAACATATAGCACAACTGTCTAACATCAATTAACAGCTCTGTCTTCAATTTGCCAACATTGGGAGCGTGTTCAATCGAACAATCAGCTGGCATAATCAAATGGAGAAAGGACAAAAAGAAATAATTGACTTAATTTCGGCAAGTTTGCTGTTGACTTCATATGTAAATTTTTCGAAAAGAGAGCCGAGCTTTACAATAGCAAACAAAACAGTGGCGAATCGAAGACTACTAAAATACCTAAAAAGTAAAAAAGCCTTTCTGCTTGCCTATTGGTCAAATTACGCTCTCTCAATGATCATATGCAAATGATGTGATATGGTGAGGCATGTTAAAATAATTCTAATTATGCCTTAAGTAAAGTCTTAACCAATTTTAAACGTTAACAAATATATTAGCAAGATTTTTTACTAGCAAAATTATGAAAATGTAAAAGATTTAAGAGAGAAAATGTGAATATGTTTACAGGTAGTAGAAACCAACGAAAACTTATACGCTTCAGTAGCTAAGAACGGTGGAGACCGGGTATGGAGAGCTTGATGTCGAATGACTTACCTTCTGTCATTCCAATGCCTTTGGAAGGATTTATATGACTTCAAACTTAGAATAGAAGAGAGAAATTGGAATACTCGTTACTTCAAAGGAACACATCTAAGACATCATTTAAAACGCAGCAGGTAAATGTTTTGGCGCTGGTCCCGCAAGTTCTCTTATTTTCCAATATGTTGGGTCTAAACTAAGCTTAAATGATTGAAAACACCTTTATGTCATAGTTTACTTTGAACTCACCGGAACTATCAGACGAGGAGATATTTGAAGTATCAGAACAGCTCAATGCGAAGTGAGTTGAAGATACGATCGACAGCTGAGCGCCTGAATAATGGTCGTTAGAAGACTGTACTCAAATATTGAATGATTAAAGACACATAATTTGCTCGGTGGGGTACACAGGCAATCTTTCAAGTCTATCATAGCCAATACCGTTATGTATTAAAAGCTTCACAGATTGCAGCGCATTCAAAACGGCGCAACGGTATTTTACTCGCTGTAAATTACAAGGCGGCGAATACCTGAACAAATTCGTTTCGATTGAGAAACGCCAGCGAAAAGGCAAAAAAAAAAAAGAAAATTAAAAAGAAAAGGAAAAATGCTTATAATCACACGAATAAAGACTAACCGAAGAAATAAAAAAAAAAAATGTAATAAAAATCGTAAGACAAAGAGCAACATTTGTAAGCAGAATTATACACCACCGAGAACAACTACGAGAGTTATCGACACACACACACACAACAAAAAACATTTTCTAAACATTTTTCTTTTTAACAGTATTGTTTTGCCTTCGTCGTAGCCAAGAAATTTCATCGACCATTAAAAATGGTTCGTTAGTTTTTTTATTTCTAGTAACTTTTTTCTTTTGTACTTTTTCTGTTCGCCAGCTTGACTGACTAATGGTCGGTCGTTTGCGGTACTCTCGATGGCGATAGCTTTGCTTAGAGCGCGCTGCCTGGCCGCTGGGTTGTTTCATTGAACCTGCGCCGCACAGAGCTAAGCCACATTCACCGCCATCAACGCGCACTCAGCGCACTTTCATGTTGCATTATTCACGCTTTTTTGGCTTAAGGTGCCGCAACATGCGGTGCTTCACGTGCTTTACTCCTACCTCTACTTATTTTTTTCTAATTTGTTATTTTTATTTTTGCTGGCGAGCACCATTTCCCATGTGCGCCAATGCAACGCTGTGCCCTGAACCCATAACCGTGCGCAGTGATGGTTTTGCAACAGCCGCAGCAGCAGCAGAATGCACGCAGCTGTGACTTGCGCTTAAGTGCGAGTGTTTTCATGGAAATTTTCGATTTATGGATTTCCTATGTAAATATTCGAGTCGATGCAATGGGTTAAGGAGAACTGTTCTTGCTTGGGTGGCATGTTTGTCAGCGCTGCTGGCTGTGCTGCGGCACATAATTTGTCTTAAATTGACTGTGCGTGTAACCAATTCATCAATATTTGTGCAATTAAAGAGATTATGGATTAGCGGGAAAATTGACTTGTGGACTTAGCATTGGAGATGGAATATCGTTTGAATAAGAATTGGGAAAATCAATATATTTTCTTGATTTTAGAACCCCATGCATTTGTTTAAACTAAAAAAAAAACTGACTTCACATTTCTATCATAAGAACTTTTTTAAATTTGTAAAGCAAAATTTTATGTTTTACATGTTTATGGAAAAAGGAAATAAGTTGAAAATTCTAAAGATTGAAAATTTTATTAAATAATAATACAATAACATAATAATAACTGAATAACACTTTTTAAAATAAAAATAAAGTTTTTTTTACAAAGCTTTAGAAAAAAGTAAATAAATATCTAAAATCATCAAATCTAAAATATTTTAATTTTTTTTTTATATTTTTTGGAAAAGTATAAATATGTTGAATATCTTAAAAATTCGGAAGTATTTTGTTTGGCCTTTCAAACAAAAGGCAAAGTTTTATTTATATATTTTGTGCTTTTTTGAAAAATATAACTTTTTTATAAAATAAATTTAAATTTAATAATTTCTTTATAAATTTCCTTTGAATTTACTAAGGAAATTTCTGCACTCAAAACATATTTATAAGCTTTAAGCAAGTAGAATTTAAAGTCATAACGGTATTGCAACCACATTAACCTTTGAAACACACATCTCAACAAACTCTTTCTCTATTAACTAAAGTTCGCCTGAAGAATTCATACGACAAAAGCGTTTTTGTGGCCGAAGTGTCAAGAACAGTCTGCAGGGAGTCCACAACAACAATAACAACAGCAACCCTTACCCAAAAGGGAGCAAAAAGAAGAAGAAGAAGAAGCAGCACTTAAATTCAGTCTACAGCGGATGCTTAAAGCAGCCCACGGCGCACATGCATACACACACACACTCGTTCATGAGCAGTGCTTAAAATGCGCGTGGTGTCTGTTGTCAAGCTGTTGTCCGTCCAACCACGAGCACGAGTGGACAGACAAACGGACGGACGGCCGCACAACTGCAACATTAAGTCAAGCGCACGCGTTAAAGCAGATGTGCCAAAGGCAGTAGTACTTCATTGTTGTTGTTGTTGTTTTTGTTGTTGTTTTTGTTGTTGTTATAACACCAAACAGACTGCAGCACGCAGCACGCAGCAGAGAAGAGCGCATAAATGCAACAACACCAGCAAACAACGACTTGGCAGTGGCAGTGGCAGCTATGCAACGGCATATAGCACGTAAGCAGCACATATTTACGGTATATATGTACACACAAACACATTATGTATACGCATACACATTTGTGGCATTCATTGCACTCGAGTTCAAGCGCGATGTACTCACAAAAGCTTTAGAATTGCTGCTATTCTACTTTTCGTTGTGAATTTCTAAAGCATTTGTCGCTTTTGTTGCCACCGGCCAATGTCAAGACACTAAATGGACGCAAAATTTGTGGCATGTGGGCGAGCGCTGCACGCGTGAGTGCTTTTTAGCGCAGTAGAAGGCGTGCAACTGCACGAATACGGCCTCAAGCGCCGAAAAGCAGGCAAGAGATTTCATGGTAACAGATCTGCCGGGCATTTGGTTTAGGAAAAAACTGAAAAACAGATAGAAAGAAGCTGAAAAAGAGTGTATTATCTACAACTCCATCACTTAAAATAACAACAATAAGAATTGCAGCTCTAACAGCATCGAAAAGCAACAACTGTAGCTGCAATGAATGTAAATAAAATTAGTTTGGCACACAGTAGAGGAAGCAGCAGTTAAAAGCCGACAGCGAACAGCGTCTGCTAAGCAGTCTGTGTTGCAAAATTATAAGCGCAAATGTTTTCATTAAGTGGCAACGCTTCACTAGCTTTTCAATGCTGCTGCCGCAAGCTATGGCCAAGCGAGTCGGTGTTATGCTCCACTGCGTGGATGATGCGGTACAAACTATCACATATATATCTACCACATATATACTTCAGTTTTACATGCGTTTGTGTGGGTGCTCCACTCTGTGTGGCGCGCGCTTGCTGCCATAGCTTCATGCTACATGCCACATGCCATACTTTATTGCAGCTTGCAATGTGGCATGCGGTGTTGGCCAATTAAGCGAGCATGACAATGGCAGAATTTAAATTAGGCGGAACCCAAACGATTCGTGCTGCAGCTGTGCGCGCGTGTAGTGGTCGAAATAATTAAAGGAATTATGAAATAAATGTAGCTACATTGCAGCGAGGAAAAAGAAGAAATGACGTAAGAAGAATCCAAAAAAGAAAACTATTTTGTATAAAAAAGTGACTTTTGCCATATTGGATGTGGAAAATAAGAATCAACTCATTATAGATTGTACTGAAGTATCCAAGGAAGATAATTAAGCTGAATGCCCGATCAAAGAGGGATGCATCAACTTTGCATCAAAATTTGCTCAGGTCTAAGTGTTCTCCACACAATCCGCACGTCAAATACAATGAGATTTGCCAGCTCAATAATGAAGACAATGTCATTCTGAAACTTTTTGTCTAAGATTGAAGTCCACTCGCAACAAATTGACTGGAGCTTTTAATTGTGGCTAGCAAGTATTGATCAGATGTTGATCTAATCAGGCGTCCGTTTTAGGAAAAAATATTAATCAAAAGATTGACAACACTCCATCCGAGCAGAAATTATCATCATTTCGCTATGACCGAATTCGGTATAACCTCAAAACTTATAGATAAAGAAACGACCCCTCTGAGGCTTTTGATACTAAACGAGGCTCCAGCTAAAGAGACTTTTAGACTAAATATGTAACCCCTTCGTAAACTCCGCTTTTACTTTAAATGGCAAAATTAGCGAGACGATTGGAACTGATAATGTACGAATGAGTACGAGTGAAAACGAAATGTCTACTCTGAGTACAATGGGAGCATATTGACCACATCAAACTTTCTCATTGAACTCAATCACTCTCTCATGCTTAAAACCACATCACACGGTTATTATACAGGGTACAACAATGAAGCTCGAGGCTCCTTAATGCTATAAATCAGCTGAAAAATGCGTCCAAATTCTTTCCTTGTAAAATAGATCTTTACTATATTAAAGTTTTGCCACGCCTCGAAATCATATTAAGCAAATTTCTATTAATTCGCAAGAGTGGAAATTCTTTACTGAAGGAAAACTTATTAAAACCTCTCGTCAAACGAAATTTTAAAGAATGTGCGTCTCATATTTGCAAAAATATCTAAAAGAGTGGAATAAAGAGATGGTTTGCCAAACTTTGCAAAATTTATTATAAAATTGTGGTCTGAATTTTCCTATAAAACCAATTTAGAGATCATGAAGGGGAGTTTATGGATGAGGGGTCTTTTTGAATCTTTAGGGATATCAATTCTTCCCACCAAAAAAACAAATTTGAAAATAAACAGGGGCCCTAAAAACTCAAAATTGATGTATCGGTCAAGAGTTCTCGAAACTTTGCGTCTTTAGGTACACAATGATGAACGCGTGAACTGTGTGAAATCCAGTAACATAAGTAACAGACTGCAATTTATCAACACGAAAAATGAACAAGAATGAACACATAATACTGAGACACATAATAATGAACAAGAAAAATAAAAATAATATATTAGCTTTGTAGAGAAGTACTGTATTCTTATAATAAATCTTACTATCTATTAGCTGCTAAGGATCTTCAGTTAAAAAAAAAATACCGCAAATTAATATACAAAGAGAAGCGAGAAATATTTTGACAGACATCTCAGCAGTACACATACTCACAAAAGTGTAAATACACATATACATGGTTGGAATATTTTTATTTATTACTGTGTGCCTTTACCAGACCTTCTCATATATCTAAACTCATTACATACGAGTTCGCCTATACCTTTGTGCACTTTTACTTCGCACCACAAATGTAATGAGGCACGAAAATTGATGACTTTTGTCGGCAACTCGGCAACTTTCTAATCATCAATTGAGCTCGCATCTTCACACGAAATGCACTCAAAATAAATTGTTTGCTTTCGCTTTGCTACTTTTGTTGAAAAATTAAGCCAAACAAATGGAGTGTTGTGTGGCAGTTACGTGTTGTATGTAGTACCAAGAACCTCAACGATGAGTGCCATTTAACTCGGTTCAAAGGCAAAAAGCCGGCGTTGTCTTTGTGTCAAGCGCGAAAGCTACTGACATTTATTTTCGTATCAAACAACACCAAAAAAACTTGCTTACGGATTCGTTAATAGTAAAGAAGGGAAGAACAAGCACTTTTGTAGAATGGGGGTACACATATTTCTAAAATAATTAACAATGAGCCAGAGTCATTTCTTATCAATTCAGTGGCAGTTGGGTGAAACTTGAGTTATGCCACTGCTTGTGTCATTCTCTAACAATTTAGGCAGCTAGGCATTCGCTAGCAACAACAGCAATGCTGAGCGTGCCACAAAAGTGTCAAAAGCAAGCCAGGAAAGTCGATTTCAGTTTTCGATTATTAACAGTAGCAGACACTAAGTGCAGAAAAGGCATAAAAAACTGCAGATTTTTTAGTATAAAAAAAACCAAATACTTCACCACCAACAGTCATTTATACATACATATGCATATAAATTCCGATCAGAGCGGTACAAGTGGACCCGCTTTCACAATGCGTTTGCTTAAGAGTCCCTAAGTTTGACAACACTACAAATGACATGACATCTTGTGTGACAATTCATTGAACACCACTTCACTCTAACCTCAATCGCTCAAACGTTCACTGCTGCTGACATCTTTCCCAAAACAAATCAACGTGAAAAATACCGTTATTGCTGCTGTATGCACGCCAGGGAAATCGAATTTCAAAAACAAAATACAAACAAACGCACAGCGGAGTGGGAGGAAGAGTGGAGAGCGGGAGGCACAAAAATTTGCCAATATTCCAATTTTAGCCAGCTTCAATGACATCTGGAATTTTTTCAGCTCTTGCATTTGATGGATAAAATGTTCATTGAACAAAGGGCAAAAAATTCTGGAATTTCAAAAAACAAAATAGCAAATCTTAAATAAAGCTATTTGCCGACAACATTCGCATCCACTGTTCATACACTTCAGTTGCGCTCTGTGCAAAGCCGTTTAACACAGTTGACTTGCGCTGCCCCCACTTCATACAACAAATACACACTTTTTGTTGCTATTGTTGCCACTAGTTGTATTTACATAGTTTTTATTGACGCTCGCTGACATTTTATACACTGTTATACATACATACAAACATATTTATATACAGTGAATGCTCTTACTATCAGCCATTGCCCATTGTACTCTATTCTTCTGCGCGTTCAAAGTGATTATTTGTTGTTGTTGCCATTATTGTTGCACTTGACATTTGAATTTATCATAGTCTCTGTGTTTTATTTTTGTAGTTTCTGTTGTTGCCACCGTTTGTGTCATTATTGTGTATACAAAGCGAATTGTAAGCGTTAGTCACTCACAATTGGAGGCACCTTTGAGGCTTTTATAGTGCCTCGGGGAATTGTCATGAAGTGGTTTGGGCTAGCAAAACAGAATTTTGTAATGACAAGGATAAACAAAAAACAAAATGGTGTAAGCTTTTTTAAAGAGATCATAGTTTTTGTTTCCGAGGAGCTGCTACTCTCCATGAGGTGCTTTTAATACCGTTATTTCGTTTGTGCTTTCCAAATTTGAATGATGCTAATCGAATATTGAAAAAGCATCCCTGACTTATACATTTCACATCTTTTCCTCCACGTTTTAACACCCCAAGATCTAAAAATCCAATTCTAAACGTATAAAAAATATTCCCTGTGGCATAACTCATAATAAACCAAACCCTATTAACCTAAGAAGAGAGAGGCAAAGAGATTTCGACCCTATCTGAAAGCTTCTAAAAAGTTCAGAGAATGTGACCGGCCATTCAAAACCATATTTCGGGTCAGTGAAAAGTAAAAGTTCTAGAGCATACACTCTAGGTGGATGTGTTATATGGACAACGAACCAGTAGAACTGCGGTTTTACTACTGTTAACAGCTCCAATCAAAGTTGATTAGTAGGCAGATGGAGCTGAAAGTAGCCTGGCAGGTATTTTAAACCACGAAGTTTCCCACAATGAGCCAACATTAGCCTAAGTGCGGCCGCTTGCAGTCAGACGTTTCAGCGACCTGCCTTTTCGACCAACAAGCTTACTAAAATATATCAAAGTTTGTGCCGAAATCTCTCCTAGAAATCTTAGTTGCCGCTGTTGAGTCTGACAATAAGGTCTCAATAGGAAGGTGACCCTTTTAGCTGTCATGGTTTGGAACATATCAAAATCAGGTGATCAGAAATGAGTTCAACGGCATGTTAGTATGTTTCCGAAGAATTTTTTTGTCCATCTAAATCACAAATTATTTCGTTGGTGTAGTTCAACTCAAAGCAAGTTCCCGAAATATAGGCGCCATAACCCCTCACCATGGATATTTTTGAAAACTGATTCAAGTTAACTCTATCAAATACCATGGTATTCTTAATCACATGCTTATTTCCACTTAAAAGTATAGTTTATTATCATCTAAAGTTTGCATGACTATAAAAATGATACAATAATAGAGTTAGATTTATGCCACAAAACCTTGTTAAATAAATGTCACTGACCTTGACGACTAGAATTACCGGTTTGCGAAGACAAATCAGCATTGCTAAATAAATGTGTTTGCATATTTGCGGAAAAAACACGACAAAACTGACACTGGGAGACGACTTGAACATAAAAATCATGAATATATTTGATGCTTAATATCCTTGGACTTGGTTAAGTGCGGCGCCACACAGCTTGAGGCGATCTAACTGCATATGTCAATGTGCTTGCGGGTAGTCAGAAACTAAATGCATGTCACATGTGTGTTTGTACATATGTATGGATGTATATATGGGTAATTGTATATGTTGTATACATGTTTGTCTATGTACTGCCGACAAGTTCATTAAAAACGCAAAAAACTTTAAGTTGAAGTGGCAGTTGACTGACTGTCTCTCGCGCACATGTCCTCTCACACCCCCTCTCCCACTCACTTCAGCTATGCAAAGGACAACTACAAGTGCAAGTGCAATTTGATGCCGTCAGCTTGGCGTCACTGTTAACACTTCAGGCCTTCACTTCACCAAAACGCTTGCCGACTGTGAGATTGAACTTCCGCATAGAACTCAAGGAAAAATAAACAAAAATAATAAATGAATGCAGGAGTAAAAGAATAGATGGAAACATAAATAAGACCGAGAAAACAAAGGAGAAAGGTAGCGTAATAAAGAGTTATCCCGCTAGCATTTATCCTGCGAGCAATGTCTCGTGTCAAGCACGCTCATTGACTTTGCTTGAACCACATGGCGTGCGGCACAGCGGCGGCACAGCAGTGGCAGCAACAGCGACAACACCGCAAGCAATTGGCTAAGTAAGCGACACGCAATGCGGCAACGAAAACTCCCACGAAAACACACGAAAGGATGACGTGGATGAATGCAAAGATCATTGGAAATATGCGCGCAAGTGGAAGAAAACCTTACATGTGAACCATGGGCATACACGCGCAACAACCAACGAGTCCCACAACCGACCGCAATTATTAACTGGCAAGTAAACAAAGCATCAGATTAATTTCGAAAATTGCCTCAAACATGCGCCAGCGTAACGAAAACAATTTAAAATCCAATACCACGAAAACAATGCGACAGCGCCTCGCCGTTATTTGTTGTCATATTTTATTATACTATAGTATACAGGGTGGCACATATATATTATTGTGTATTCTTAAGCTATTTTGACAGCTATAAATGTTCACAGGAAGACTCGGTGTCTATATTAACAATCCACACTGCCGAAGCTGACAGTCCAAGAACTCACAACAGATCTTCGGTGTGCTGGGAGGAATGAAAGTTTGGTATAAATTTTGGTGCCAAGGCATTTTCGTTCAATACTTTCTTAGAAAATGTCAAACCAAAAAGTATTACCGAGGCTCAATAAGCGGTTCTTTGTGATCGGAAATCAAAGTTGTGGACTTGGGTGGTGTCACGCATGGCATTTTTATTTAATGCAATTCATCCTCCATTCAAAACTTTAAGTCGAGTATTAAGCAACTCATTCGTAAGATAGTCAGGCATAACGTCAAAAGCTTAATCAAGCAGTCACCAACGGAATGAAGTATACTCAGCAGGGTCATGGAAGGTCCGAGTATTAAGCCGCGATTCTGGATGTTGAGACAGAAACTGTCATGAAGTTTTGAAAGTAGAACTGAAGAAGAAGTGGAAGCTATCATGAAGTCATTCACACATCAATTGGGTCTACGTAACCGGAACCGAAGAGCTTGTTATACAGTCAAGTATTATAAACACGACAGCGTTCTAAAACGATATTTTGAGAATGTTTTCTGTCGCTACAACAACAATAATGAAGTTTGGAAACCGCTATAAGAGTAAGACAGCTTCAAGAATGAAAGCTTGTTTATTATTATTTGTCTATTTTTATTATTATTTATATATTTAATGAATACAACATATGGACCATCCTATGCATACATATTCACATCCTTGCGTGTTCTTTTCTGCATGCACTAAAGTGGGCGCGTCAGTGTGGCGCTCAGCTTGCCATTGCAACCCCGTGAAATTAATGCGTTCAAACACACACACACACACACACGCATGACCCCACACCTCTTTCACAATGCTTTCAATAAATGCAGCAAACATTTGTTGTCGTTTCATTTTATTTTCCTACCGATTTAATCCAACGCAAAGCATACAAAAGCGGCGCATTTCATTCATTCACCCGCTCAAAATTATTTTCATTGTGCCAAAGTTGACTGTTATTAACGGCGAAATTGGCTCTGCAGCGGCGAACTGTGTCTTCTTCTACCCGCTTTTGGTTCTTCTTCTTTTCCTTGCGCCCTCTCCTTATTTGTTGCTAATTTTATTCAATATTAGGAAAGTGTACCAAGCTTCACGGTTGCCTCAGTTACCCGTTTTTGCCACGCTCGTAAATTCATTTGGCGCTCGCTCGCTTTCAGTTCTATTGTCAGTCATTGCTTTGCTGTCATAATTTATTCATTCATATTGTTGTTTCGTTTCATTTTTTTTCATTCTTTATGAATTAATTGCAAAATATGTTTGACAAACTTTATGGGAGCACACGCTCCAAACTTCGAATGATTTCGAGCGGCGCTCACAAGATTGCTGATGTCTTCACCCATATAATTTGGATAAGTACGACTAGGTCTTTAAGCTTTAGTAAAGGCAGAGTTGCAGACACTGTTCGTTTCTGTGAAATCTGATCAAAATTTTTTTAGTGCTAGCATCTATTAATGTTTTCAAGAGAATAGTGCTCTATAAAATTTTATTACAGCTGGAACTTTCTTCGTATGTCAAAAAAGTCTAGATCTGTTGAAACCTTCGGTGCAGATTATGGAGGAAAATTTATTGAAAACCAAGTACCACTAGACTCAGTAGTATTCCCAGAAAAGCTTGATAGCCCTTTACTTTGTAGGCTACCAAAAACTTGCTCTGAATGTTAACAATAAGCAAGAACAGCAGATTATAACCTTTTTCAAGATATGTTGTAAAACTATGAAGACCCCTGTTTCATCTTTGCTGGAGACAGCTTGGTCATTTAGAGCTCGAACCGCAAACACTTGTATATACAATACAATGAAACGCTAGTAGAGCATACGGAAAAGAGAGGGCGTTTCTATTCCCTGATAGGGAACAAAAACCGTCCAAATTGTGCATTAAACTTATTCACCCCAAAAACGTAAAGTGATCACTTAAAGACCTCACCTTACATGAACCAAGCTCTAATACTTTTAAAGAACTTGCATGACTTTGATAGAACTATACCTCAGAAGGAGTAAAAGATTCATCCGACACGAATGAATATTAAAACCTGATAGAGTGAAGCTATTTAATTTTTTTAAGCTTTCCATATGGATTTCGTAGTAGCTTACACCATATTTTACTATTCCCTTAGGAAAGAGATAAGAATCCGATTTGTTTGCAATCTAGAGAAAAATCAAAAACAAATTTTGTGAATAAACTGATATCGACGGAGACTATGACTTTCTGAATATCTTGCTACAAATTTGAATATACTAAGCATACAAGTTTCAGATAAAGACCTTACACATCATGATTTCATGTTGGCTCCAGGTCCGGAACCAGATCTCAAAATATTCATAATTGTAGCCCTAATCTAATAAGCCAAATAAATGTATCGACTTTATGAAGGTGTTTCATCCTAGTTCTCAAAATGCTGGTCCACTATCATTCAACGCAAATTTGGCTCTCTTTTACTTACATTATGTCTCTCTGACCGTCCTCTATTTCGTTCAGTTTAAAAATCTAATTTTACTTCGCTTCTATTTAGCCACTACTGTGCATGTAGCCGAAATTGAATCAAAACAAAATAAATGCGTAAAAACGAAAATCCTCTTCGTGGTAATACCAGAGCCAGCAAAACATCAACACCAAACAGCAGCCAAAGAGAAACGAACAAAGGAAGTAGAGCCACCCCTGGCTTATTGTCTAGGAGTGTACTAGATGTATATGTGAGAGACAAGGCGACGAGGAGTTAACGACTAGTCGAGTATGTGTCAAACGTTGTGAGCCCTGTGGCATTAGGGACAACAGCAAAATAGCAAAAATAAAAACAAGAATTGGAAAATGTAGCCTGACTACTAGAGTTGTCAGATGCCAAAGGCAGTCAGACAGTCAGTCGGCGAAGCTGGCAGCTCTTGGCTATTGTAAGTATATTTATATATATGTGTGTGTGCAACACCCCAGTCAGCTAGCCACCCTTGAGTAAAGCAGGAATGCAGGCGTAGAAACAACAGCTGCTGCTAAACCAGAAATCGTGACGCGTCGCAAAATTCATTCCAGTACTGCAACAGCATGAAAAACAACAAAAGCAAATGTGGCAACAGAAAAAATTGGATCGCAATGAAATAAAATAAATATAAAAACAAGAGCTAAACGTGGCGAAGTATGCAAGTTGTGAAGAGCAAGCAAGCGCCCAAGCTGCGGTGCTGTCGACGAGTGGCAAGGACATGCAGATATTGGAGACACAGTGGGCTAAGGCTAGAAAAATGTGCACACGAAGAAAGAGTTACAATTAATTTAGTGGAATGAAATAAAAATTTATAAATTGTTTTATAAAAACAGTAGAATAAATAGTATACAAAAAAAGTAAGGAAGTGTTGAGTTCGAGCGGAAGCGAATATTACAAAAATGTAATAAAATTTCGGTTTATGATTAATTGGGAGGAAAACGTGCCGATTTTGCCCAATTTTAGTACCAAAACCATGCTATATTAAATGTCGCATGCTCACCCAATTTTATCAAGTTATCTGACATGTGGTCCGACATATATGATATAAAGTCAACTGCATATCACATTCGATATATGGAGCGCAAGGGAAGATTTGAAACGAGACGAGATCTTCATTTTCGGAGGAGAGTTGGCACATATCTGGGATACTATGTGTACCAAGTTTAGTATTTATATGGGAATTAGACGTTCTTTAAATCCAATCTTGTTCATTTTCGAAATGTTATGTGCTGTATTAGCTTGAAATCGTTAGGTATTTTGCGAGATAGGAATATTTTCTTAAAACTTGTCGACAGCACACTCAAAATAATTATTTTAATTGACTTATATGGAGGCCTACTACATTATACTTCCATCAAATCGTACATTTCTGGCCCCATTTTTTAGAGAGTTATTATTACAAATTATTGGCGCAAAAAAAAATAAGCAAAAGGATTTGGTTTTTAAATTTTTATAAATATTTTATTATTTTCAAAAAATTTTTCACGAACGAAGGCCCACTGTGCAGCATAAAATATGCGCCTAAATGTTTCCCTATATACCTATTTGTGCTTGCTCTGGCTCGCTGAAACGTATTCATACAATTAATGCCAGGATTTGGAATTTTTCATTCACCTATAAGCAACCCGCTAGAGCAGAGGGTGCACTGCCACAATGCATTTTTATGAAGCCGCAAGGATAATCGTAGATTTTTTGGGGATGATGGCGTATGTAATCAGGATGTACGCCGTGTGAAGACATTGTAAATATTATGGACACCAGGTACAGGCATTTCACAATGTTTCATTACCGCTTCGTTTCGATTGTGGCGGATTGCTGTGAGTGCTGTGAGTGCATCAAATCAAATCAATTTTCAAATGAAATCACTAAGCCGATCAGCGAAGTCGCGCAAGCAGGCGGGTGTGTGTATGTGTGTATTTTTGTATATATGTGTATGCGTGCGTGTAGGTGCAGCTGTGGCCAATTGTGTTGTACTTCCATTGAGCTACTTATTTAATTGTCACTTCGCTTCATCATTTATGCCATCTCTTTGATTAATATTTGCAATATGCATGTGTGACCACAAAAATGGTCATCAATTGAAGTGTGTTACAAAGCCACAAATTGCAATTTGTTTATTTAACGCTACCCACTGTATGCCTCAGCCATCTATACACTATACACTACAGATTCTAGCAATTCCTTAGTCTTATTTGTGTTTGTGTGTGCTGGAGTGAAGGCAAAAATGTACAGTTCAAGCATTAGCTTGAGCTCGTAAAATGATTGTGGCATTCATGAGCCAATAACCACAACGGATGGCATCGAATTCTGCTATTCATTGCTTTTCTCCTTTCACTATTCCATTGCTATTTTGCTGCGCATGGAAATATCTTTTCATATCGTTAACGAACGCTTGCGTTTTTATGGCTTGTTTGCTTCTAGCTGCCACATGCACGCAATTCCAAAAATGTTTATTATTATTGATTAAATAATAAAGTGTTTGAAGGTGTGCGAAATGCGTGCAATAGTTATAGCGTTGCCACACAACTCCACTTAAGTGACTACCTTCCGCTTCTCCTACATTCTTTTCCTTGCTTGCGCCGTCCCCTTTTGTCGGCACATTCACAAAATGTATCATTCATGATGTCATCTCGTGTCCGTACGCATGTATCACTAGCTACAATGCGGTGCCACCAATTCACCAATTGATTATGAGTCATAAGTTTTGCGTAGTGCGAATGCTCGTTCGTATTGCCTTGTAAAATATTTATGTATAAATAGCTATACACACACACACCTACATTTGCGCACTCATGCAAATTCAATTGAAGTGTCTTTTTTTGTATACCCTCCAAGTCGGAAGTGACCGCTCGACAAAATATGTGCTTTTATGCTATTATTGGAAGCTGTCGACTAATTTAATTACATTTTATACAGAGTGTCAAAAGGACAACAACAGGTTAGGTTTCCTCTATAATGCCCCATTCAAATATCGACGAAATTTCTGGAACCTGTCCTTGATATGCTGAGGCGATTTACTTCGATATCAGAGTAAAAATTAATGTGCTATAATGGTAAATATACAAGAAGATAAAACGATAAACAACAACAACTATGGAAGTTTTTGCATTTCTGTGCAATTAAACAATGATTAAGGCTTCTTCTCCCTTTTGCTAATATAACTACTAAATACGCCCAGTCAGTATATCCTAAGGCAAATTTAATATTAATTATTGCCATAAGAAAGATAGTTTTCGTCGCCTTCAGACAGAATGGACCACTTCAAGGTAATTTGTATTTCGATATGAGAACCTTGGTCGACCAAAAACACAGTGATTGACCTCGCAAATATTTTTCGTCAAATGTTAAGAGTGAGCTGAAATCTCAATTGAGTAGAGTAAATAATGGCTTTAAAACTTGTAAGTGGACTATTAGCGCTATAGGAATAATAAAACACATTAATGGATTACTACGGAAAGCCAGAGATATTCAGACGATCGTTGACTACAAGCAGCATTATTCGTTAGCTAATATTCTGCGTACGGAAGGGCTTAATTCTATGACTTCCGACTTACTGTGCGCTTTCCTGAAACCTATGTACTATAATTTCTTAGCTTATACTCAGGCGTAGAAACAAAATCAGTACAATGCTTGGTATTGCACTAACTTCGAACAATCAATGAATAGTTCGGAAATATCCGCCTCTTTCATGTATGTGTATGTGTAAGCATGCATATCAAATTTTAATTGCCATTTAATGCCTGTAAATAATTGGAATTATTTCGATTTTCGCTTTTAACACCAGCACATTTATTGCCCTCATAAAATATGCATTTTTAAGACGAAGTTGGGTAGTCTACTTTTAGGCGCCCGCACCTTATATACTATATTCGTAATTGCGTATCCGCATATCGATTTCTCCAGTAACACACTTTTTCTCGAAATAAATTCACTGCCATTTACGTGCTCACATTTTATAGGATTGCCATATAATTAAGCCGCCAATGTGTTACTTAATGAAGGAAATGAGAAAAGGCAAGTGAGGCGGTGGGCGCTCGAATGTGTCACGCATACAACAATAAACAATACACAACAACAAAAATATAAAATATAAAATATGGAAAACTAATAACGACACGCAAGGAGACGTAAAATACTTTCAATGAAACCTACGACAACACGAAAGATAAGCAAAGGATTCACAAAGTCATATGTGGTTGTGTGTGCTTACAACAACAATGTCGGACTACGGATTACAGTTAATCGAACTGTCAAAAAACAATGCTTGGGAGAGCACAATGAAGGCTTCCAGACGCTGTCGGTCCGCCTGGTCGTGCTATGGCGTCGTCTAACTGTCGCGCCTACACACACACGCAGCCCTCTAAATGTGTCAGCACCTAATTGCTGTGCGCCCTGCCTGCTTTACTGTGGGCGACCACGTGACGGTGGCTTAATGATAAATTTCTCTAGCGCACTTTTTATTGTTATTATCGTTGTTGCTGGCACTTTCGCCATTAATATTGTTGCTATTGTTGCTATTGTTGCTATTGTTGTTGTTGTTGGAGTAACCGTTATCCCTACTAACTTTTCATTCTTATTTGAACTTCCTTATTGACCTGATGGCATTCAGCGATTTCAACGGTGTTGCGGAAAATAAAATTTATGGCCTTTCTGGCTCCACAAAGCAGAGTTAAATGCGCAAGTTGTGAAAAAACAACAGCAACAACAGAATGTATTGCGAGTAAAATGAGTATAAAAGTTTAGCTTTCTGAAGACAAAGGATCCGGTGCATAAATTTATGCGCTCATCTGTGTATGTGCGTTTGTATACATGCTAAGTCTGTATATATGTATATATATATATGTGTGTGTGTGCGTTTAGCTGCCTTGAATGGGTGTGCCCTATGCCCACATTTCTTCCTAATCTTCCTATCTCCCTTCTCCATCTAACTGTATTAGTTCAATTCCTGCTTGCCTCTGAGCTAGTCCACGCTCATTTTGTTTTGTTTGCTTCTTCCTCATTCACTCTGTGATGACTCATTTCGTCGACGCTGCCAAAAATTGCACACACCGCCGTTGGAGTAACAACAGCAACCACCAAAAGCGCTGCTGGCAAGTGCCAAGGATATGCGTGTGCATCACTTTGCTGGCGCTAATCCGTCGCTGCGTAGCTGATTTCATAGCAAAACGCACACCCTTAACGCTTTTACGTCGAGCTGCTTCCTTCCTTCTATCGGTTTTCTATTTTTGAAATATCCTAGACATTTGACATTTGTTGTTTTTGCATATTAATGTAAAAAAAATTTTTTTTTTATAAAAATAAAAATTCAATCTGCTTTTTTCCCTCCCCTACATATCATTTCATCCTTTTCCGCGCGTGCCTTGTCAGACCTTCAGTCGCGTTTATTTGACATGCGTGGACAAAAATGTTACTTGTATTTTCCAATACGAACAAAAAAACAGCAACAATAAAAGAAATAAAAACAACAAAAGTTTTTATAAATGCACTAACGAAGCCACTTTAACAGCAAGTTATAGACACAGACACACTTGAGTCACAGTTGGCAACCCTAGACGCTCTTGCATTACACAAATAGCTGCTGTCAGTTAAGGCATTTCCAATAAGGATTCTCCGCTCATATCCTTTCTCATATTTTTGCCATATTCATACAGCTTTGAAGGGCAGACCTGCTGACGTGCTTGTTGCTGCTGCTTTTTTATTATGGTTGCAACATTCCCAGTGTGTCCTTGTTGTCACAATTACTTACTTACATATACCAACGTACAGTTATTTGCTTGCGGTTGTGTTGCTTGCCAGCAACTCCGCAACTTGGCGCCAATTTAATGACACTCAATATCGCGTGTTATAAAACGATGAGCACCAATATTCGCGTGAAACGGCGAAATGGAGAAAGATAATAAAAGCGCATAAACACATACAGCCACATATATGTATGTAAGTCGTACAAGCGCAAGGACAAATGTGCTGGATTGTGAAATTCCTTGGTAGTTCGTCGGAAAGTAGGGGCGAATATACAACACGGAAGTATAATTTCAAATCAAATGAATATTATTGTGGCCCTAAATATGTAGGTTTGTTAACCAAGCAATTATTGAGTGGAGTTTTTCGAAGTTATTTGCAGGAAAAAGGAACTAAAATATTTGTTAAATCATTTAACAGTACTTCTACAGCTTGATTAGAACTGAAAAAATAATACAACCATATGTTAAAAAAAAAATGGAATAAAATGTTAAAATCTGTTTACAGTACCAAAATAATAAAAATCATTAAGTATTAGGAAGCTTCCATGAGAGCTTTCATCATTTTAAGCAATGAAAAGAAATTGATAATACTTTTTTTACTAGCTTTGGGTACAATACAAAAAATCGCTTCAACGTTTTCATTTGTATAAACTTCTATTCAATAAAATTACAAAAGGCTTTCATCATTTTGGAAAGCTTTAAATACTAAAAATGTTATGAAGTTTCTGTACGTTTCGTTTAATCAAAATTCTATAAATTTATATCAAAGCTTTCATCATTTTTGGCAAGCTTTTACATATTACCTTCAACTCGTTAAAGTTTCTTCAAAGCTTTCATCGTTTTGCAAAGCTTTTAATAACGAATGAGTTATCAAAAGTTATCTAACCTTTTTATGTACCCACAACTTGGAATTAGCTGACTACTATTAATTATGTTTTTATTTTCGTTTTTACGGGCTTGACTTGTCTCAAACTTCCAGCCAATGTCGGTAAACACAATCATCACACACAAACATCATTTGTCGCATTTGTTATGAATCAAATATTTATATACAAATATTAGTCTAAGCTTGTGCTGAGACGACTTCTTATTATTACGAGTATTTCTTTTCTATTTCTACCTTTCGCCTATTTATTTATTATTTGTGACATCAGCCATCAGGTCTGTGGCCCATACCTTTGTTGTTGTTTTTCTCGTAATTTCATCTAGCATAATTTTTTGTGTCATGTTTTTTTCTACCCACACGATATGAGCCACCGATATAAGTCGCCACCGAAGTCAATGTTGATGCATGCCACAAGGCGAGCGGCAGCGGCAGCGGTGTCGACGGAGAAGTGACGCCAGTGTGCACAAATATGAGGAAAACAATAGCAAACAAATGTTACAAAAAGACGACACAAACACATGTACATACATATGTATATAAGAATACATAAAAACTGTGGTAGATTAGGCCGAGACTTCTGCAGCGCCCATTTCGCTAAAGAGATCAGTCAGAGGCAGAAAGCGGTGCGCAAAAATCAGTAAACTTAAATAAGTGTATACAAAAAATGGCAATTGCTGAAACCCCAAACCAGCCTGATGGAGGTGGAACAAATTTAACAGCTTACAAAAGCAACAACAACAACAACAACAACAAGAACAACAGCAACATAAGAGACATGAAAAGCACAAAGTTGGGAAACGTGCCGGCAGCGGTGAAGCTCATTCAGTTAACCATGCAAAATTCCACATGTTCGCTCTGCATTTGTATGTGTGTGTGTGTGTGGAGTCTTCGGTTACGCTCTTGTTTTCATTACCAAAATTTTGTACGTCTGCCTGAATGTCAATATGCCGGCACTAAACAGCTCGTATGTGTGTGTGTGTGTGAGTAGTTTCAGGCAAGTCGCACAACTTTTTCGAAATTCTAGTTGCTTTCATTTCACCGTTCTTTTTTCGAGGCTTGTTTATTTCAACATTGTTATTGCAGACGAATTTAGCATGCGAATTCGGCTTTGCAAGTGTTGAATTTTAAACGAGTTCGAATTGTTGATTATTTGAAACTTGATGAACGAACTTAGTGCTAGAAGTGAATAGCGGTATTCATTATAACAGATAAAGTTTATACTAAAACTCAGTGGAGGTGTTTACTATTAAAAGATAGACGAAAAGATAAGTTCAAAGAATTCTATTCTATTCCATTTCTATTTGATATGACAACAACAAAAACAATGGAGCAAATATAATTTAGAACTCGATACTTTCAGAGAACGAGAGACTATTGAGTATGCTCTTTTTTATTGTTACAACAATAAAACCTCCTCACAGAGCGGCATGAGCCCACAAAATGTTCATAGAGAGGTCTACTATTCAAATTGTACTTACTTTCGTTTTTCAGTATTATAAGGAGTCTTTGTGGCTTGTGGCTTGTGGTCGTGAGTAGCATTTACTTTCCATGGCTGTCAGGTCTGCTTAGTAAAGGCTCCAAATAAAAACAAATCCGTTTTTACCGAAGTGGAGTGTTTTCCAAATAAAAGCCTTGGCAAAATGTAGATGGGTTTCTCAGCAAAAAGCCATCCAATCCAATTATAATGACATCAAATCCATAGCTAGAGAGATAAAGCTGCTAACTTCACATGAAAGCTTTTCGAAAACATATCCAATTACTCTGCACTAGATAGACGAAGAACCCTCCTATAAATCGGGGGTCTCTATATGAACGGGCTTCAGATATTATGACTGATCTGGGTTAAGCTAAGCAGTTAATGGATCAATGGATTATTGGATCAGACCTGAAGTAGTCTCACAAATTAATGCAATATAATCAACCACAGTTGAAGAGAGTAGAAAAGTAGAAGGGAAGTAGGAAGACCGGTATAGACAAGCACCCCAAAATGTCTGAGCAGTCAAGAGGACATTCATTCTTCGTAACCGTGAAACCACATTTCAATTATAATCGGATAAATGTTCGTATATAAATCATCAGAAATATAATAACCACAGTACCAGTGCATCATATACAGCTGTTTACCAGCTTAATAGAATAAGGAAACATAGAATATTGCAAAAAGTATGCTACTTCAACGGCTAGATATGACAATAGCTATCAAAATCCCCTTGTATTACAACCTGTAGCCAACAAAGCGTGGATAATATCTTTGTTGCCCCCTCAACATTATTCGTCGTTTGACAACGCAAACGAATTAAATTTATTTCATTTTGTATTCTATCGTGGAATCATAAATCCACAAGCGCCTCAAATACAAAATCAATACCTTTCCGCTAATATGAATTTCGCAGCGTAATTACAGAATAATTTCAATTTTCCACGCTATGTAATCCACGACGTTTCCACTGCGTCTGAGGCACATCAAAGGGTGAGTTACTACTTTCTTCAAGTCTTTCATAAGAGTGGAGGGACTTCTTAAGAAACTCAAAGGAAACACAAACTTTTCTATGGCTTTGTTCACTTTCCTGATTTCCCCCTTTTCCTTAGGGGCATTTGAGAAAGAGCGTGTCACGTGCATGCAATCGCCCTTTAACAATTGGGCTGCGTAACGAGTTTTGCTTCACTTTCCGAAAGGCAGTGCATAGCCTTCGTTAGTCCCAGGAAAACAACTACGCAGTATTTCCGGCTTTCCGCTTGTCCGCTTTTTGTACGTACATATGTACTGTTATATATGCCTGTAAATATTTTATCCACCAATTTATTTTTTTCGTCTTTTATTACATTTTATTTACACAATTCGGTCGTTGCTGTTCGTCAAACGGCAGAGGTTTTATTTATGCTGGTTTTGGTTGCCGAACTTTTTGATTATGTTGTCTTGTTTACATGTACTCCAACTCACGGCTGGCGCGACAGTCGGTTGTCAACTTACCGGCACGTCTGGCAAACGGTGTTTCACCCGAACTTCGCCCCAACTCAGCTCCAACATCGCCCCAAAAGTGTGTCTGCTATGGCGCTGTGTTGCGTCTGTGACATTTTGCCGCGCATCCTTTGGGAATACCTGTGTTTTTACGCCCCCGCAATTGTATGACGACACGCGTACATACAAATAGAGAGAGTTGTAAAACTTCACTTGCCTCCGCAAGCGCATCGTATGTTTTTATGCACTACATACAGCCGGTGGCCATAATCACATATACATTCTGATATATATATAACCATTACCTCGTGCGTATGTATGCATGTATTCGGCGAGGTTAACAACACTTGCTGTACCACACTTGCAAGCTGTTACCATTAATTTACCGAGTCTGTGAACACCTGTATACTCTTGGCGCTACATAAGCGCTCTAACATGATCGCTTTACACGCTTTTGTGCCTTCACATCCGTTTTTACAATTATTTTTTCCGTTAGCTCTTGCACAAGGTTGCTTTAATTCAATCGATTATTGTCACCTTCGATGCCGCCCTGTCACGTGGAAGGCTCTTGCATTACAATTTGAGCTTTGTAAGTTATAATTAAACTCTAAGAGGATATTGTATCTTATCTTATCCCTTTTGCAATGTATTTTAAGCCCTGAAGGGGTATGTTACCTACTCCATAACGTGTTCTCTAAGCTAAATTAGATTAGTCAATCGTATGAGGAGCGACCCCTTTTTCAACAGTAAGTACCCACCAATCCGATGTTTGTGAGCAACAATAAAAAAAACCTATTTCGATATCCTTATAAGAATAGCCTTAAGACAGTTTAAGAAGAATACAAAGACAAAGCGTATGACATTCGAACTTGAACAAGCGTATATGATATCATAACATCTCCATAACATCCCTTGTCGATGGAGGAAAGCTTGAAACTTGCAGAACCGTCTATTTATGACACATACATTCATGGGTAGAACAATCTAAGTCTAATGTTTTTTTTTGCGAAAAATTAAATATACGTCTCGTAGGAAACCTCCGAAGTCCGTGGTCAATCACACCATAGCAAAAATTAAGGAAAATTTTAGTAGATTTTATCGAGATTTCTCAGTAGCTGCTCAAGTTATCAGTTATTTAAGTAGACAGTAAGGTGATCGGTGAGACAAAAGTATGCTACTAATTTGCTAAAGTGACGTCAGTAAATATTTATATTGACAAACTTACTTGGCATTGTGAAAGAAATTTGAATTTGGAGAGCAAAAGACGGCAGTGGGTTTATATATTTGAGTTGATTTTTCATTTTAAAAAATATATTTGCAGAAATACGAAACTTTTTGAATGCTGTAAGGAATTTCAATAAATAAAATATTAATAAAGTTTTAAAAAACATAAATAAATGTCAACAATAAGACTGTGGCTGTATCTCTCTCTCTCTCCCGCACTCTTTCGGCGAAGCATAACCAAATTCAATACAGTTATATTTTAATTTAGATAAAATGTGCTTAATAAGTAATATCCACTTACCTCTAATAACTAGAAAATACGAGTTTCAATACACGTTCCAACTACTGAAAAATTCCTCTGTTTGGTTTTTCTTTGCAAAAAAATGTTCGAGTTTACAACAGTTTCATTATAAATGCGCAATAAAAGCACTTTTATTACACTAATTGAATGTTACAACTGGCACAAAGACATAAAAGGGATAATATTTAGAAAACAAAAACAAAACATGGCATTGTAAGTTGTTACTTTTTACAAAAGAGGAGAAAATATTGTTTGAAATTGTTTTCATTTAAAATTTCTGCACAAGCAATTTAACGAAGCGAGTTGAAGAGAAGACGTCTCACACACATGTTTTATGCATTTGATGTTGTGTTTCCTCTCACATATTTTGTTACTCCCTAAGAAATAATTCAGAGCACTTAAAATGGCGACAAAGTAAGAGAAAATGAAAAGCTCGCTTAAAATTTCGTAAAAGGAAAATTAAAACGAAAAAAACAACAACAACAGCCGTACAGAACACAGTTAAGCAATGCCAACAAAAACAAAAAAGCAAGTAGAGTAAATAGGATAAATAAATGAGTGGCGACGCGTTGTGCGGCCAATGCCCTGAAGTAACCGCTCTTAGGAAAATTTTTCGAAAAGGATCAACTACAAAGGCGAGCGACATAGTGCAGCCAAATACGAGTACAACAAAGTAGGACGCGACAGAGCGGCCAACAGTTGGACTGAACAGGCTGGATAGGCGTGTGTGTGGTAATTGTACGGGGCAGCATTCAAACAGGGTGGCAAGGGCGCTCTGTACAAATATGGACTATGGACACAGACGTGGTGTTGGTTCGACCGGTGCCGCGCCAATGCTCACTCACGCTCTGTTTACATTATCGAATTTTATGCTAAGTGCAAAGTAAACGAAATTTTGTAATTTGTTAAATTTTTTCAGTGTGAGCCGGCAATTACATGCAGATAGTAAGCTAGTGTGCTGGCAATTATGTATAGAAAATCAATATTTAGTTACTGACAATCTATGTGAGCACATAAAGCTAAACTACTGTCATGTCATATGGTTGCTTGGATGGCTTGTGGTAGTTTTTGCACTCGGTGGATATATTTTCTGCAAAAATTTGGACTGATGAGCGCTTCAAATGATACTGGAAGCCCGTTTGGCACTATTTAGGAATTCAAAACTTGGCTTGCATTAAAAATTGGGATTGAAAAATATAATATTATATATAGACAGCATGGAAAAATTCGGTTTTAGCTAACACAAATTATATATCGAAGCTATATAAATTATTAGCATATACATTTCAACCATAATTCTCATTTATTAATGTTTAGAAGCAATATCAATATATATATATATAAGCAAATAATTAACTAAAAGCAATTTTATGAACTAAATTTTCTAACTTTACATTATTTTGCAGTTCGCTAATTTACAGTAAATTTTTTACTATTTAAAAAATAGAAAACAATTTTTATTTTTTTTAGTTCGCTTTATTTTATTTTATTATATTTTATTTTATTTCATTTTACTAATTTTACTTTACTTAATTTCTTTTATTAAACTTTTTTTTTCAACTTTGATTTATTTGTATATTTGTTTTAATTTAACTTTTATTTTTACGTATTTTATTTCTTTCTCTCCTATTGAATTTTTCCGTATAAGTTATTTTATTTACTTTCGTATTAATATTATTTTATTTTGTTTTGTCTAATTTAATTTTATTTAATTTTATAATATTTTTTATTGAAAAATTTTTGTTGCAGTGCTTATTGCAGTTACAAAATTTAAAGTTATGAAAAAAAATAGTTCTATTTTCTCGGCCATAATTATCTTCCCAAATGCAACTCGGAAACTTTTTTTTATTAGAAATATCTGACTTTGTTGTGCAGTATTATTTTTAGGGTTCAGATTTATATAATAAAATTTTATAAGATTGTTTGATTATTTGTTTTTATATATAATTCTTGTAACTATTTTTTATTTTTATTTATTTTTTTTCAGTTTATTATACTTCATTTTTGCAAATTTATTACTGTTTTATTTTCATAACTATTGTATTTATTTTGTTATTTTTACTGTTTCAAATATTTAATAAAAAATATTTGTAATTATTTTATTGTTTTTTGTGGAATTAAAATGTGTAAAATTTAAAAAGATTTATTTTATTGCATTGTATCTTTAACTTCTACTAATTATTCCCAAATCCCTCTCTACTCTACAGCGACCAATTGCACTACTGACATCCTGCTGCTGCAGCACATACGCCTTCATTTATTTATTTTCAATCAATTCAGCACAAATATTTAGCAAACATATTTTGTTTGCAAATTATTTCCGAAATGAACACATACAAATGCTTTGCCAAACGCGCCGCCGTTCTGCTGGCTCAACGAAAATGTGAAATATAACCATTTTTTCAACCACCACGGCCCACACACAACAACAACAATAACATTAAAAAATATATATAAAAGCAAAGGAAACAAAAGTGAATCGTTTGCGCTCGTTTAAGCGATTGTTGCAGGAATTTCACACAAAAATGCGCTTTTAAGTCCCTGTGACGCATTCACCAACTGATGACGCTTCCGTCTGCCTTTTTCCGTTTCCTTTGGGCACGCACACATGCACAAACTGCATATCCACCTGCAAGGAAGTTCCCTACACTTATGTAGGTGTGTGTGTGATTCAAATGTATTTTCAAGTTTGTGGAAAAGCGCAACAACAATACATTTGTCAAAAAAGAAGAAATTAGAGATGTAAACAAATGGGTAGGCAAATCCTTTCACAAAGCAAATATGTGGAAAAAAGAAACAAATCGCTTTAGGCTCCACTTGGCCGCTTGGCAGTTGGCAGGTCAGAGGCGCCTGGCGCTGTGACCTTCGTCATGAAGTATGGGAAGCGACGGCGTCTTCTCTCTCCTCGCCAGCCAGTTGTTGTTGTTAGTACGCTGCTTGGCTTTGACTCTACACACGCACACACACACGAAAAATGCACTTTTTTCACTTCTTTTACGGTTTCTTCGACTACTTTGTGCCACACGCTGCCGCTCTAAAGCCAATTATCTGAAACTCCGCTTGGAAAGCACACAAATATTCAAGGCTTCAATTCGCACTTTGCGTGTTTTAATTCAACATTTTGCATTGCCACTTTTCCAAATTTTTTTTTTTTCGTACTCAATAAAGGCAAAACTTTTCACTATTAACACATACACCCATACATACATACATGTATATACTTAATTTATGGTAGTTACTATACTTTAAGTATTGTGCGATTTTTCACTACGTTTTCAGTTAATTCAGCATAAGCGCGCGCGCGTCCGCTTAATATCGAAGTCGGTGTTGAATTGAATTCGCAGCAAACATTCAAGACGTCACACACGAAAATCCAACCAGCCAACAGCTCTTTGAAGGGCAATATGGAGGGAGGGAGGTTGGCTTTTTAACTGGCTTGGATAGTGGTTTGTCAGTGTGTGTTTATGTGGCAAAATCAACCACTGTACAGCAACACCAACAGCAACAACTACACAACAAACGCATGCGCTTACATTTGTCATTGGAACATTGTGGCAGTGAAACACGATAGAGTGAGCTTAAGAATTCAAGTTTCCTTCTGTGTACCCTGTAAAAGTAGAAACTACGCTTTTTTATATTCAAAAAAGAAAGTGAAAAGAAAGTATTCTGTTATAGAATTATGCTCTTGCTAGTCTTTTGTATATTCTCATACTCCTTTGTAAGCTTCATACAAAATAAAGCAAAATATCATCATCGAGAACACCCGGTGTTTTTCTACGGAAATCTAGACTTTGAGCACACCCTGTAGCTTCGTCTAACAAGCAAAAATAGCTGTAAAGTACTGCCACGCTTCCTAAACAACCGGAAATTGCTCTGTAAATTGGAATTTTCGTTCATTTGAATAACATCTCACAATTAAATAACGTACCACTTTGCCCTGATTCTACTTATCTTTGAAATTATACCAATTTTTTTCGCATATAATATTTTCGAAAAGCTGGAATGAAGAAAAATATGCCACTGGATCTAACTTTCTGAAATTGTCTACCTCATGCCGCAAGGACAAGCTGTTACAATAACAAACAAATTTTAACATTGTTTCAACTTTTCGATATCATTTTTGTAGAACGGTTAGTATTTTGCTTCAAAGTATGCGTCAGTTTCGACATATCTTAATTATGGCTATATTTCTATCCAGCGAACATTTTATTGAGGTCTACGAACATAAATGAGTCGCTGAAGGCTAGAACACGGTGGTTATGGACAGATCTTCGTAGTACTTTTGCCATAGCTTTCACTGATTTGAGAGACGCTGAATGGGTTTATTGTGAACTTTTGGCGATACCCAATTTGCCAAGAGCTTTTCTATATCCAAAATGTCAAGACTGATACGCCCAACACCTTGCTTTTATATCTGTTGAGTGTCAACAATTTCGATAAATTTATCGTCAACTCTGTAAGTTCTTGATAAGTACAGCATATTGGCTTCTTTCTTCTTATTTCAAAAGCTCCACATTCCTTTAACTAACTTTACAACTCCCTGGTATTCTAGAAACAACATAGGCTAGTTCAAGCAAAAGAATTTGTTAGTTATGTTTATTTCAATCACGTGTCTTCGAATCCTGTTCATGTCTTAGATAATAACGTAGGGGCCTTGCTAGTGGTATATCTGCTATTGAGAGTTTGTTCCAATAAATTATATAATATTAAAAATACCATTCCAATTAGATGCACAAGCCCTTCTAAGAACTTTCTGCGTTCTTTTTGTGTCTCCACTTACAGAAAATTTTCATCAGAAGGCTATTGATACTAGAAGTACAATGTAGTGTACATATATGTATAAAGTTTAAAATAGTTACTGACATGTTTTAAATTCAAATTGATATATATATATTATATATGAATAAGTACAAGTACATATACATGCAAAACTATTAGTGTTTGTATGCAGATAAATAACCACTTTAACACGTTACAATACCAACACGTGACAAAGAAATATTGTAAAAGCCTAACTCTTGTTGGCAGCAAACAATTGTGAATTTCTTCGGACAACAAAAGGATAACACAATTACATATGTACACGTATGTAGGTATATACCTGTATGAAACATATAGAATTACAGTGAAATATAAATATTCAAAGCCACAAACTATGGCAACGTTCCAACAGAAGGATACTCATAACCATTTAGCCTTTTATAAACCCATATATGAGTATATTTGTATGTATGTACAAGTAAATAAAGATGTATATGTGTGCACAATAGAAGTATTGGCATATAGACAACAAACATTTACAATTAGAGTGAATAGAGCCTAGAGGAAATGCTTTCACAACAAAACTTAATAGCTTTCATCAGAGCTTTTCCATTTTTTATAGAATTTTCAGTAAGTAGATAAAAGGAAAATATTAAAAAATCGTATGGATTAAAAAAATGTCTTGTAGTTTCTTAAACTACTTTACACATTTTTAACAATTTAACCTTCACTAGAGATTTTGCCATTTTCAAAGGATTTCAGAAAACACAAAAAATAATAATAATAAAAAAAGAAATATATGAAATTTAAAAAAATTAAACAATTTTCTAAAAATGTTTAATATTTTAATAACGATTCCTTTTTTAACGATAACGACTTTTTTAACGATTTCGCTAGTACAAAAACAAATTTACTTTGACATATAGTGCCCTATCCTTCTTTACAACCACACACACTTCGCCTTCGCGATATTCCTACAGGCTACTTTACTCTACATACACACAAATATGTATGTAGGCATGTTTTATTGACTTTCATACAAATTTCAGCATCAACTTAAGCGTATGTTATTAAAGAAATTAAAATATATGTACCGTGTATGCGTTTATGCGTGTGTGTGTGTGTTCATTGGTCCTTGCCCACAAGTGCCAATTTCATAATCGCTTTTGTATTATATTTCACATTTTGTTGGTTATGTGTTTAGACTAAACGCTGTGTTTTGGAATTTATTCAAAACGTGTGGAAATTGTTGGCGCCACGGCAATACCGCAAAAAAAAGTGGGCTTCACTATAAAACGATTGCGTAATGAAATGGTATAATGTGCGAAAAAAGGAAATGATGGAATACCTCGAAAATAAAGTATTAACTACATTTTAAGCTTAATATTTTAAGCACTTAAAATATTTTTCATGGATGAACTATTGCTATAAGGAACCAAAAATTAATTTTGTTTCATGCCAGCTCCTCGCGAGGAGCCTTCCTGCGCTCAATATCATATACATTGATAATATACTTTGTTTCAAAAATATCGCCAATTTAGCTGTTATTCTCTAGTCAGGAACAACGACAGACAAATCGCTTGCCACCATCATTAATTACAGCTTACACTGTAGCTGGTCGATCGTATATGAAGCAAACTCATATGAAGGATTTCTAACGGCAACGATATATGCTCGTTGCGTCATTTATTGTGTCTCCCATAATTCCCAATACAAATGGCGTAAATTCCAGGCTTCCATATATAATATATATACATATACATAAACACATACATTCATACACGCATAGATTTCACGTGAAACCGCTGTGAAAGGCCTCCATCCATCCAACCATCAAACATATTATTTCGGCTTAATGACGCCTAAATTGTCGTCGAACAACTGACGCCATTACTCCATTATCCCCTCCAGGAGTATGCAAAATATGTACTACTTTCCTGCTTGCTATGTGTGAGTGTGTCTGAAAATGTAGATAATTTCTTGGTTAATTTGTGTTAGTTGCGCTTTTGTCACCATTAATTGGTAGTTAGTCTTTAAATTTATTGTCAGCACCGACGTGTACTGCACATATAATAAATTACCGTTAATTAAAGGTAAGCAAAGCGCTAATAAATGTTATATATGAAACATCAAATATGGCATAAATTCCACTGAAGAATAGTCTGTAGCAGAACTTCGGGTCATTCGAGGCAACTCGATTTATTAGAGAAAGTTTAAAGAGAAAATCTTATAAATCCAAAAATTAGGTTTTTTTACCGCATAGACTTAACGGTTTTCATTGCTCTTTCCACTGTATCTTAACAAAGTTAAGATCATCATCCGTTATGACAACATAGCTTTTCTCAACCCCATTCGTTTCTACCTAACCCGAACGGACCAGGACTTTCCTATTTGGATCGATTCGATAATGGAAACATTTTATTATATTCGCGGACCATTATCAAACCGCTTAGACATACGATTGAAAATAAAAAAGTTGTCAATGGTGTCGGACTTAAAAACTGGGGTCTCCCAATAACAGGGGTGTAGATCCAATAACACGTAGTTTTTCTTGTTCTTATTCCGATAATCTAAATATCAACCATTTAATAAAAATTTAAGTTCAAAATTAAGGGTTATTTTCAAAAGGTGCACATTAAGAAGAAGAGCTTTGGTTTTGAACTCAACAAAGTAGGCATGGCCGCGAGGATTATAAATACTTTCGAAGAATACAATAAGAACTTACGTATGTTTTGAAACAGCGTAAACAACCATAACCGATTTTAACACCAATTTTTTAGTTGATTGCTGCTTCGGGCGATATTTATAGTCTAAGGACGTCAGGAGAAATGTATACACGCTGACCATCGCTTATAAAGCTTAAGTGACTGTGATCCCATTAAAAATCAATTGTTGACAATGAAACTGGCTCGAATTGAAATGACAATGAATGAAATGACAATTGTTGCGATGAATTGTTTCCGGAACATTTTCATAAGTAATAATTTTAATTCTCTATTTTGACTATTTAATTAGATTTACTAAAAGCTTTGGTTTAACATTGAGTATATATAAGACCTATGTGTGATTTTTGAGGCATTAAACTAGGAAGAAAATTGAAAATAGGTGAAAATTCAGCATTATAAATATAGTCGCGTACATCTAGCGAATTTGAAACAATTGGCAAAAGGAATTTTAATTTTATTTGTACATTGACCTCAAAGAGATGATTTCACTCCATTTCCTATGGCATATGACGTTATAACATACATATCCCTATATACATATATCCTTTACGGAAATACAAACTATATGAAATTAATGTAAATGCCTTTCTTGTAAACAAGTTCACTTTGGGACTTGGAAACCACTTTCATGCGTAGTATTTACAGTTGTTCCAAGTATGAGTATGTAAATTAAATGATTGCGTGCGTCACATGTCCCCATCTGCTTAGTGGATCATAAATATTTTATCACACTAGTACCATGAGTATTTATTGAAGCCTTCACAAAACAAAACACTTTTTCATTTACTTTACCTCACATATGCTCACATACACTCATACACTCATACACTCATACACTCACATACTTCGCCATGTAAGTGGGCAAATTGGTGGCTATGATGAGCACAAACATATTGACTGCGTGGCTGCGCGCAGTACTGACCGCGTAAATTTACGATGTCTGAAATGACAGTTACCAAATGGCGCGCGACGCGCTGTCAACTTTTCCAAGAATTGACATACTGCCACAGGTGTAATGGTGGCGTTGAGCTATTTTGCTGGGCGACTCTTTATTTATATCTATTTTTATTTTGGTGACGATTTCGAATATATGGTGATGAGTATGAGGGGTGTACTTGTATACAAGAATCGGGATAGAAATATTTGTAGACACATGCAAGCATATAATTATATATTAGGAAGGCATTTTTTACGATTAAAGACTTCAAGGGAATGAATAAGAACAAGTAAGTCACAAAACCTTGGAAAAATTGATTGACAACTGCCTCTGGGAAGTATATGGCTATTGAAAACTTCCAATGTGAGGCATGAAAGAATTGAATAAGTATATAAATCGATTCGAGGGCCGCCTAGGAGTTTTATAATGGTTATGAATACTGAAGAATATTTAATAAAAAGTAATATATAGAATGAAGATAAGGTTAGAATAGTTGATAGATACACAAATCTAGGGCCTTAGTCAGCAAGAGAACACGATTTTATAGTAGACAACGCGATTTGAAAACCGAACAAAGACCAATCTATTCTATCATCCAAAACTTATAAAGTTTGAAAACCTTTTTTAAATGATAAAATCTAAGCTTTGGTGGTAAATTTGTTATCATAAAAGTTAGCCATTATTTTTCATTCATTTATAATGATCGCTTACCGACCTGTTACTATTAATATTATTTAACCCATATTTAATACGGGACCCTGATAATTTCATCCCGATAAGTTAATCAACTTGCGCATAAACCCTATTGGTGGGCAATAGACCGTAAAACCGAAGAGACCGAAATCAGTAAATTCATTATATGACTGCTAGGGAAAAATATGAATCGATTTTGTTAATTTTGGAATCAATTCTCAACCACTTTATTATCCTCACTTCCTATTATGTTTCTAAATTTGATCTAATTAATAGGGCAATAGTGATACCTACGGTAAGGATAAAGGGCACACCCGTTATTATCTTATAACTTTTATAAAAATTGCAAACATTTATTGGAAATCTCTGCACATTTAACACTCTTTATTTTTGAACAGTTTTCAGGAATGTAAAATTTCCTATTCTGTCACAACTTACCATTTGTTTTATTATTTCTAGGTCGTTTAACAAATACTTTTCGAAAAAAATTTTATTTGTGAATTTGTGTTCGTTCTTTAATTGTTCAATCTCACACACATAACCTAAAATGCGCAAGAGCGTGCGTCAAACATTAGCCAAACTTAGAGAGAAAATCTAAAACTGCAACAATTTGTCGCTACAATCTGTTACATAAGTGGCTGTCATTAAAGCAAATTAAAATTCATAACAATTTCGTGCAACATAAAAAGAGTTTGCTTCGAAATTGCACCAGAACGAAAAACTTAATTTCTAACTAACGGAACTTTCAGCACCAAATGCTAAACTGCGCAACTTCTCCCAACAATTTTTCGCCCACCTTTTTTCATGCCACCAACCCATGCAATGTTCACAATCAGTTCACGGCAATTTGCCATTGCCTGTCGCGCACTTCCGCGCACACCCTGTACACACACACAACTTACTTTCGCTTACACCCACACAATGAGCGGCAATTATACCCGCTATTACTTACTTACTTACTAACAAATTAAACTTTCACTGCGAATAAATTGCAAAAAGTTATGAATTATACGCAACTTGCCACTTATTGCCCACGCTTGCCACCGTGCCACCGTGCCACCACCGTTCACCGCCCCCTTGCCGGTTGGTAATGCAAATTCCCCCATTTTTTTAGGATGTCAGCACACCAACCGGCGACGGCTGTTTCGATTCCTACGTGAATATTTCAATATGTGCAACAAAAGCAATAGAAAACAGTACAACAAATATATCATGATGTCATTATTTGCAGTTGTAGCGAAATAAATAAACATTTTCAAGCGCACAAACGCACACATAAGCAATAAACGTTATTAGCAGTAGGTGCATTTTCATGCACACATACACATTTACTCATATATGTGCGGATAGTTGTGCTTGGAAGGACTGTCGTGGCCTTCAGACGCTTTGTTCTTTTCATTGTCATTAAGTGCTTCCTGTTTTTATTGCATACTTTTCAGCTCATTTGGCATACTAACATGTATGCTTCGCTCCATTTAATATTTGTTGAATTTGTTGTGTGTATGTGTGTATGTGTGTATGCGGGCGTGCGCGTGTGTGTATTTTAAAGTTGACCACACTCGGTTTTTCTTGCATATTTAAATTGCTAATGAAGCGCAATAAATTTGCTGACAGCAAAGGCCCCCTTTGACATTTGAAGTATTTGTGCGAATTCCAACATGTCATTGGCAAAAGTATTGACTGTATGTGTATGTAGTTCTACAAACTGCTTAAAATAAATGGATTTCACAGCTGTTCCAAAATAGGTGATTTTTAATATAGATGAATAGGTGAACCCTAAACTACAATACACTAACTTTGTACTATAAGAAAAAGAGTTCTGCTTTAATAATCTTGTTAGTGCCAGAAAAGCTGTCGCTACTTGCAGATAATGTCAGCAGCTCGCTTTCAAATTATCTATACAAACCTTCCTTTATGCTTCGATAAATGTAAATAAAATAAAACCGAAACCGAAAGTTTACGAAGATGATACTATAAAACACCCGAACACTGAACTAAAAATACTCAGAGTGAGTTGACAGTTTAGAATATGAAAAGCAGTGATATACGCCTTGGAATTCAACTAACACAACTGTCTACTTATCTGGCAGGAAGTAGGAGACGGAGTTCATTCAATGGGAGGGCTGGCTAAGATTGCCAATACCGTTATATGGTACCCGCTGGTTTATGAAGAAGCAGTAAAATTCTTTTCAAGACATCCTTTTAACAAATTTACTAAATCAAGCCCTTGAGCAAGTCAGAACACCAACCAAAATCTTAGAAGCACTCGAGTCGTCTTGTCAGCTCCGTGTAGTTCTTATACAACTAGGTTCTGGACATTATTTAGCGTTAAGCTCTTCCTTATCCAGCCTTGACTCCAACAGACCTAACGTATATCTGGCATGTCACGAGTAAAAGTTCCTTCGTTCAAGCACAGTCGAAACAGCTCGTTTCCTCTATCTGCCATTAGATGTCTCTGATGAGAACGTCCGAAAACACCCGGCTTCAGTTCGGGATTAAATAACATTTACAACAATAGCAATATCTAAATAGTATTCATTACTGCAGTTCAGCTATTATAACGGAGGCCTGAGCCACACTATACCTTCCAATCACAAACATACGGTTCCACACGTCAAACTTTGAGATATTGTTCTGAGCGAGGGTTAGTTTTAGAGGTGTTGATAAAGATTTCAAATGTCTTTTCCATTCACTCGTTTTTGTATTGAGCTTGCAGTGATCCATAACTCGAAATGAAGGATTGGGTTACGTCTATAGAGTTTACTAGTTCGTAGTTGCAACCTAGCAGTTTTTAAGGGAAGGAATATGCCTACTAGCAGTTCCCGTAACTTCCACTAAAGAGCTATTCTAATGCGAACAAGCGATTAAATTTATCATTTATGCTATGTCTGGCATATCTCTCGGTGGGGATGGAGTATTTTCGCTAATCCACAACGATGTACTGGATAAATACAAGTCTGATAAAGGCAGAAATAAGGTGTAGAGATCTCTTTGGTCACGAACTAGTAAGTGATATTCATGTGAATTTACGAAAATTGAGCTTTCAATGTTAATGAGTTTTACTGCGGAACAATAGACTACAAAGATACATGTAGTACCTGTTCGTCTCAACCCATTTTGGTTATTCGAATTATGAGCTTAATGCAATATGTACATATACATATCAAGCAACCAAGGTCCTTTTTGCACACCAAAACTTTTGCCTCCATTTTCCAATAGGCATCAAGTTCGTTTTATTCCAAAATGCTACATTTGCTTTGCTCTACTAAAAAAAACTTAGGCAATTGGTTGGAAAATATGGAGCTGCATTGCATAGTTTTTGCCGCTTCCAACCTTTCACGAGCCACATTTTCTCCTTTCTTTTTTTCTTTTTGAACTACTGAACACTCCAAAATATAAATATAACGAATTCACCGTTGTAATAGCCAAATTATAAGGTAACCCACTGCAGCCAAGTATTATATAAATACAAATTTGAACTCAACACTTGAGCGCCAAAACCTTGCAGGCCAACTTATACCTTTCTCTTTCCATTTTTTGTTCGCAAAAGTATGCATATGTGCACGTTCCGTTTGTATATGTGTATGTGTAAGAGCCACAAAGAGGCCAGTCTTTGCGCGCACATCAAACCTGTCCGAAAACAAACAGACAAACAGACAAATAAACCAACGAACCAACAAACCAACAAACGAACCATAAGAGCCAGGAGCCAAAATATGAAGGAAGGAAGGAAGCAAGAACAATTGGTATATATGTTTATATGTTTGCTTGTATGTGTGTGTGTTTGTGTAGCGTTGAAAAGACAGTTAAAGTTGCGCGCCAATTCAGGGCAATAAATACTCAAACCCTTAGTTAGCCATTTAAATATATACCTATACATTTATATAGATACACCTATGCGTGTTTGTCGTCACATATGTATGTGAATATATGAATGATAGCCGGTATACGGTTATGCGCCTTTAGGTATGTTTGTATTTGAAAACGAAAAAGAGAACCCAATTGTACCCTTAAATAAAACCAAATACGCAACATTCTTATAATCTCGAGATGGTTTGTAGAACTACCAGAAATTTGCTTCCACTTTCGAAAAATAGCGTTTTTTAAGCATGGCTTTCTGGTCTGAAAATTCCCTTACAGTCTGATTTTTTGACTGACCTCTTTCCGGTGGGCTGAAGTATTCGAAAAGTAACTATTTATTTGTTTTTGTACACTTACACTTGGTAAACGTTTTTCGGGAGAGGTAAGCATCTATGTGGGGATCCAAAATATATTCTTTTTGAGTTAACGTTTCCATTTTTAATCTTTTGAGCCATAAAAAGATGTGTTCAACGAACAAAGCCTTGTTTTAGAGAACTTCTTCTATGAATACCAGTTCAAAGAAGGTCAAGATAACTAGGAGATATCCTTTCATCTGAAAATATTACCCGAAACTTTCAGACCAACTTTCTGCGTTGAAAGCACTGAGCTTTCTTAGTTCTCACAGAGCTGAGAACTATATTTTACAATCTTGTGATATCCGAATCTATATCCGAACTACCAAATAACGAGGCGGACTAGTCAGGACAATCTGCTTTCATACACTTCACCATAGGAGAGCAAAAGCAAAAAAAGGACAGAGAATTCACATGCGATTTGTTTCTAGATCATGTAACCTCGCTTCTAGATGATGCCTCAACAGTACAGATTTGGACCGTTTGGTTACAGAAAGCGTACTAACCATAAGTCCATAATATCAGTCGTGTTCTCGTAAAAAGTTCTGAGCACAGAAGCTTTCAGGGAAGTAAATATCATCACCTATTTTCAGTATTTTAGCCATAAACTAAAGATCAGCTGTACCATCCTACTGTGAGCGAATCCTGTTGAGAAAAATATTAAAACTAGTCAGAGGACTATAATCTTCGACGACCAGTTTTTTGTACTTAGAAAACAGTTTTTGGAGGCAATTATAACGAGTTCTCTCACTAAAGCTCAGGGGAATGTTGGTTTGCGGATTAAGTGTTAATTCGAACTATTTCCAAAGGAGACTAGGGTTATTCTAACTTCTAATACAACTAGAATTTACACCTATGCGTCCAATGTACTCCTCTATCCCATTTGTATCGGCTTTTATTTGATGAATCAACCCAAAACTTCAAGCTCGTTTTTCCAAATGGGTGGGAATTACAACAAAAACATGCATATCTGACAACGATACTCCAAGTAGAGTCGCAGGCGCACTCACAGTTGTAGTTGTAGTAATAAATAAGTGATACAGCTAGTAGTAGTACCAACACCGCTGTCTCCTTGTACATATGTATCCATGTGTGTGTGAAGCTTCATGTGTGAATGCTAGTAGTATCGAAGCTTGCCGGTTGGCTGCAGCCGTTTGGCGCCCACTTTGCATTGTGCCAATGCCACCATTGGCATGGTCGATGCAAGGCAACGACAGGAGTAAAGGTTCCATGGCGTTGTTGACGGCGGCGACAACGACTTCAGCGCGAATAATAGTTTATTAGCGGACACATCTATGCATGTGTGTGTGTGTGTGTGTGTGGGTGTGTGTGTTTACGTGCCTATGTGTTGGCTGTTGCATACCGTAAGGCACTAACATGTTTTCACCAAAGTCCGTTCATTCAGTACGTTACTAACGGCTCAACGAAACGGTTTCGTATTTTGGGAGCGGCGGCGTGAAATAAAAACGAAATACAAGTTTCGCTTTTGGGAGAAAAGAAATTAAAATTTATTACTGTTTGTTGGATAAATAATTGAGTGAATTTCTTTCGTTTATGGAGTGCGTTTGAAATGTTTAAATGTTAGTGTAAAATGTGATGATTTTTTTTATAAAAGAAAAATGAAGATTTTTTTGCTGTATATCAATTAATTTGTTTTTTTTTTTTAATACCTTATAAATTCCACAATACCCACAGGGGACGATAAACAAATCTGCAAGTAAAATTATCTATATGGAAATGAACAGCACAAATGAATTATTTTTTGATGAAATATAAAAATGATGATGATGATGAAAAATGAAAAAATATAGTATCAAAATATTGTATTTATAAAACAGACTTTAAAAAAAAATAAGCTTTCTAAGAGTTTGGCTATTAAAAATACAATTAGAGGAAAGTGGAGTTACAAAATTATTAATTAATATTAATTCATAAAAACGTTTTCTTGTTTTCCTTGCTATTACTGGTACTGAAAAAAAGTTAAGAATTCAAAAATTAAAAATTAAATAATTTAAAAAAAATTTTGTTTAATACATGAAAGTCTTCCTGTAATTTATTTACCAATCGAAATACAAAATAACAAGTAAATGATGCATTAAAAAATTCATAAAAATTAACTATTTCCATTGCAAAGCTAATTAACAGCAATTTAATCGTTTAGAAAAGAAAAACATTTTTAAATTCCTGAATTGAAAAAAATATATATTAAAGATATTAAAAAAATACCAAACTAAAATATGAAACAATAAAGGAATGTGTAAACAAGTATAAAAAGGTTCAATATAGATGGCTTAGTTGACAATAATTTAGTCATTTAAAAAAAGTTTTCATTTCAATTTAGAAAAAAGTGGCTAAAAATTATTTCTAAAAAATATTTATTAAGAACTTATATTTTTCATTGTCTAACATAGCCTAACAGAGATTTAGCTTTTAATTTTTATAAAGCAAAAATATTCAATTTAAAATTAAAAAAAAGAAAATAATAAAACAAAACACATAAAAATAATTCGAAGTGTTATATCTAGACCATTTTTAAATTTTTGAAACGATATTACAAGAAAATCAAGCTAATACATCAAAAAAAAACTAAGCTTTTTTGCAAAATTAACAATTTAAAATCAGTTAATTTATGTTTTTAAATTTATTTGAAGAAAAATAATTTATATAATTTAGTTTGAAAAAAACGAAAATTTCGGCAACAAATGAAATAAAAAAATTTCAGTTTTTCGAAAAAAATGTATTGAATATTGGATGACCAAGAATTTCATTTAAAAAAATTTTATATATAAAATATAAAAAATATAAATATAAAATATATATTATATGTATAAAAATAACTAATAAATTGGCCAAAAAAAAGCGCCTGGAAAAATATTACTTCATAAAAGGCTCATTTTCACATACCTAAAAGCACATTATTTGCCAAAGCGCCATATAAAGTGTCAACAGCTCGCCTTAACCTTTGCGTTTCTTTTCAACTGGATATTAATAAAACAGCAGTATTCTTTCCCACACCACTGACAAGCGTACAAACATACCCACATACACACATGCTCAGGAAGTTTGACGTGTCTTCGTATGCTTTTAATACACATATGAATATACTGTGTAGACATGTTTGCTTAATCATTTAATTATCTCAATATGTATAATTTTGCTTTATATTGTTTTGTTATTTTTATTTTTATTTTTATTGTTTTTGTTTTTATTCAATTTCTTTTTGCCAGTACGAGTATTGCTATCTATTGATTTTATAGCTATTTGTGTTGTTGGTATGCAATTACTGTGCATTCGCAGAAACTCTACATACACACACATACATACATATAAGCAAACAAATGCTGAAAAGTATAAAGGATTATCATGAAACAGCATTATACTTGTGTGGGTGGAAATGCAAAGAAAACATTGCTAAGCTAAATTTTGATTAACAGGCAGACGGCAAATAGCTTCTATCACAGCTGGGGAGCTGATAGTAAAATTTTCGTGGCAGCACAATTTTATCACACTCGCAAATATACATTTTTATGACATTTATGTATGTTGAAAACGAGTTTTTAGGCATTAGCATTTTTAATGGCGAATGCAGTTCATGGCTGAGAATATTGCCAACGAGCGTTTAAAACCGTTTAATGTTAATGCAATTGTGTGCTTCTACAAAAAATATTTCAAAAATATGCAAATGAATGTGTGCGTGCTATTAAAAGGTCAATAACTTTTTTATTTTTTGGTTGTTATTATGGAAATTATCTTTTATGACTATTAGTTCAATTATTTTATTTATATTTTGCTGTATTTTTGACAAAAAGTTAATCCAAACTAATATAGTCTTTGATTTTCAAATAGGCTAATCTACTTTTAAGCGCACATAACTCTGTGAAATAATAAATCGCCACCATGCAATTATTAATTTATCAATTTAAACTTCTTTTAAAAACAATTTATTAAAATTTAATACAAGAGTGTTGTGAATAATATTCTAAAACAAACATTTGCATTTATTAAAAACGAATCGCAATTTTTAATATGTATTTTTAACAATAATATTGGAAGTCATTCAACATACTCTAATTTAAAAGTTTAGATTTTTTTTTTTGAGAAAGATGTCAAATTTTCAAAATTTCGAAATTGTGATTTTTTTTTAATCTTGCAATAGTTGATTATGTTGAAAGGTTTCAAATATTCAGTTTTCGAAATTGCATTTTTTTTTTGAATTTAAACTATGCCAATATGTTGAAAGACTTCGTATTTTTAAAATATTCAATCTTCGATTCCATACCTTAAAAAGCTTTAAGACATGTTTTCAATTGTTTCAAATTATAGTTTTCTGAAATAAAATATTGAAAACTGTTTATATAAATATCTAAAGCGTACAATTCATAGACCTTAAGACTTCATAATATTTTTTCACATCATATTGCTTGCTATCTGAGCATGTAGTACCGTGGAGAGATGGAAGCTGCAATAAAGAGAATATATTACAAGCGTAAAAAATCATGAATACGGCGGAATAAAAAATTAAAGGAATTAACATAATAAGAAAATATTGCCTAATTTTAAGCGCAGAGATAAACTTTATATAATATAGAAAAGGCTAGTTTCAAAGAATCTTCTAGAATTCGACTAAATGGTGAATTAACCCATCAACATTATTTAAAACAAAGAAAACACTTTCTTTTCCGACCTGTTTGGTTTTTGGCTTTTAAAGTTAAATTAAAATATATTTTTCATAAATCTAATCTTAATTCTTATATAAAATATTAATTCTTCTAAACACAATGGCTCTAAATATTTTCTAGATATCTAAATATCTGTATTAAAGCTTAAGATCCTTACGAAAAAATGTCGTTCCTATCGCCATCCTTGCGATTAGAGAATCTCCCAAATGAACCCATTATGACACTCGACCATATACCGGAAGAAAAACGTTACAACAAAAATAATATTGTGGCCAAATGGTGTGCGCCAATAAATGGGAAAATGTATCGCATCGAACTAGAACATGGAACAACCACAGGTCGACGAATGATATGGGTAAATGGAAAGGTAAGTAATACTAAGGTAAAATATGTTAAAACCAGTGATTTCTAAATTGTAAAAGACAAAATGAAATCTTTTGGACAAATTCTTTCTCAATAAAATTGAATAACCTAAAAATAAACATTTTCAAAGATTTTGGAGTGATACTTGTGGAAAAAGAGAAATAATGCGCGTTAATTGGCTGTAATTAAGCGCTCTGACTCTCTCGCTGGATAGAGAGAGAAAGCACGCGTCAATCAAACAATGCCACTCATTCTTTCGAAAATGAAATATTGTGTTGATAAAAAATATTAATAGAGATGTTTATTTTCCCACCATATTTCCAGGAAGTCCTGCGTCGCGACTGGATGTTCAAATTGGTGGGTGAAGACTCATTTTATATCGATCAAGCGCGTTGCATTATACGTGTCGATCCAGCACCAGGGTTCAGATACCAATACTCACTCTATATCGATGGCAAACCGCACGAACAGTATACCGACGAGCTGACTAAGTATTATCGACTGTGGTTGGTCAATATAGAAGATAATGAATATCGTATAATGCTAGAGTTGGACACGATCAATTTGTATGTGAATGATCAGTTGCGCACAGAAACGGTGAGTGGTAAAATGAGTACTCAGTCTCTCTACTTTAACAAAATTTGTTCGAATTCTCAGGGTGAATTCGTCGATGGCGGCACGGATACCAAGTTTATGGAGGATGGCAATGAGTTCGTTCTCCAAGCACGCTCGAGTGGCAATAAATTGGATGGTTTGACGCACACCCTACTGGCGAATGGTGAAGTGATACCTGAGGCTAAGATCATAGAAGTCATGCAAGAACCCTTCTCAATTTTATCATCCACTTAATGTGTGAGGGGTTTGAAGTGGCCACCGCTGTGAATTGTTGTTTAAGTATAAATAAAGTGATATGATAGCGTAGTGCTCGTTATGTGCTAAAAATTTAATGAGTTTTAATTAAAATACATGATAAATGTTTATTCGAAATAAATAATGGAAAAAGGCAATTGAGATTTTATTTTGTATTGAAGTTATGTAAATATTACTGAGTACACTATACAAGTGAGGTCGCTATAACTGGGAAGACTGTAGTCTAGTCGTTTAGCAGCTTGCTAGAGAAACCCCGGGATGATTCGATAATAATTTTCTTCTAGAGTTGCCATTGAGACCAAGAGCACGTTTACTTGTTTAACGGAGCAAGTAAATTGAAACGAGGATAATCACAATAAATATAAGAGAGTTCAATAGTTTCTCGCGAAGAACACGGGAATCTGATATTGGTCAACGTATTCAAATATTACTTTTCGCTGTTAAAGTCAGTTTTATTATTATTTTACGATTTTGGAATATCTAAATTGTATCCAGAGGTGCCGAATTAGCCATTTTCTTATAATTCGTTCGAAAGAAATTTCTATACAGCCTAAGGATTTCCAAAACTTAAAACTGGTATAAACAATTTATTTTAGCGAATAGAGGTCATCAAAGCATCTCTCAAGTCAGTCGGGGTTAGAGTGGACTGCCAGTACTGCCTAATTTTCAAAAACTGCTTACGGATTTCTTATGTTTATACAACAATAACAACAGTAAAATGATGACCGGTAGGGCGACTTATGTTGGGCGTGTCAGAATTGTAGGAAAGATACTGCAAAGAATTTAACACGGAGGCTCTCTGAGCTTTTAACTTTTTTCATAGTCTCTTTTTCTTTCAAATGCTTTGAGAGATGGTCAAAATTTAATTATTTCAAGCTCATAAAAATAAAAAAAATTTTCACCGATATGGAGAAATATTTTTTGAAATGCTTCCACAAAGACTTGACCTAAAAAGTTTCATACAGTGCTCATTAAAGCGAAAATTTCGGAAGAAATACGCTCTCTGAATAATTTCTAAAACTCAAAGCCTCTAAAAAGCATGTAATCTATATTTTCCTAAAATAAAAATTATGAATATTATTTTTATTAACATTCTTACCCTCACCCCGATCGAAACATCCTTTTGATATTTTAAATTTTTTTTTGTGATTTTTATTTTCGTTTAATTTATGTATGTAAGTATATATAATTAGTTCTCAACCTTGTTAGTTGTCTTTCATTACCAATTTAAATACTTTTTGCTTTTGCTTTCTCATTTTCGTTCTTGGTTTTGCTAAATCGAAAATTTCATAACAATACATATAAAGACCTTTATTATTTTGTTAATTCTCTCCCTCTATATATATGTATATATATATATATCTATGTGTATATTTAAGAATTGTATGCTTGAATGTATATATATTTTTCGAAATGTGTGTGTTGGTCTTTTAAATATATAGTTGATCGTAGGTATATAATTTAATAATTTTATTTTACTAATACAATAATAATAACTAACACTATATAATAATAATATAAAGGATAAAGATATCTGGAAATGAATATACTATCACATACGAAGAAGTACGAGTATGCTTTAATACACAGTTAAATAGATTTAATTTAATTAAAATTCAAAGGCATGTCAGCAGCGGACGAGTGAGTACATCAGGTAAATAGTGTGTGCAAAAAATATGACTATGAGAACGACGATAAACTTAGTTACACACATACATAGATATTTAAGGAATACTGGCGATATCGTTCGAAATAATTCGTTTTATTTTAATGCAACAACAAAATTCTAATGTTTTTTAGAATTCGTTTACGAAAAAAATTTCGAAAAACATTTCAAAAATCCCAAAATTTTCGGAAATTTCGGAAATTTCAAATTAAACAGCACTGCTCTATAAATAAGGCATACATTAGACTCAAACTTTTGGGAAAACATTAAACACACTTATTTACTGAATTCTAACCTCAAAAGTTTACTTTATTCGTCAGTATTCGAAAATAAAAGTTAAGTAAAGTTTTTCGAATAATCGGGATTTTAGAACGTTGTATTAGGCATTTGTAAATAATACGTTTGCTAACAATGTATCCTAAAAAGTTAAGAGACTTATAATAGCTCAGCATTATGCAAACAAATTTCGAATATTTACTCAGCATATGGAAAAACATGTAAGTACATTACACATTGTAAGCCCAACTATTTCTTCTTCGATTTCGAACACATTTTGTCGACAAATGTAGTTTTAATCGAAGAACTAAAACATATACGAATGAATCGAAAAACCGAAATTGGAGCCAGTTATCAAAAATCTTACCTTTTTGTGAAATCCTTTCAACTTTTTGTTTAATAAAATTACATTTTTTAATTATAATACTATTTAGTTTTATAAACAAATATTTTTTGTGCATAACAAATTTTTAGTTTGCATGAGTTGAGACTCGGATATAAAATTTTTGTGTAACTTTTTAACTTAGCCTTAACTAAAGCCGCATTTATGCAAGTCATATATGAGAGAAAGGGTGTTAAATCTCTAAAATTATATTAAAAAAGTAGATTTAAAAGGTTAGTTTGAGCGAGGTGGGTTTGCAAAAATTTTTTAGATAAAATACGTAAAAAAAATAAATATTACAAACTCACTTTGAGTATAGCGATTACATACAAACTTATTGTATTTATATAAATTTTATAGCAACAAATTTTACAAAACATATTATTTTAAATTATTATATGCGAACTTAGAAAACATGTGAAATTTTTTAATTCAAAAAATCAACTTTGAAAGAAATTAACGCTTAAAATTAAACATCCCCTATAAATGTGTATATGTACTCGTATGTCTAAGCATATATACATATATGTCTTGCATAAATGTGACATTATTACATTTCAAATTCACCACCTTCCGCTGGCAAAAGTCTCAAATAATAATGTTGACAACTGGTGCTAACAAATTTGTTCTTCCTCAAGGTAGTATGGTGCACACACAGACACATTGTTTACCAAAAATAAAAAAAAGCATGCATGAGTGTATGTATGTGAGTGTGGAAATTCACCTTTTACTTTAACTATTTTCGGTTTTAGAATTATTTTTCGAACTTAATTATCGAGTTGTTAGCATAAGAGTATGTATTATGTAATTGTATTTATGTATTCTTTATGTCTTAGCTTAATCGAAACATTAAAAGTTGCTTTAGCACTGCGCACTAAACTTTGATTTTAAGTTTTGTTTTACTTTCAGTTTTGTGATATTTTAATTTTATTTTTATTTTTACTTTGTTTATCTTGTTTCTAGTAAGAATAATAATATTAGGGGTGTTGCTTCTTTTAGAATATTCATGTTTTGTATTAATTTTACGCTTAAATCACTACTACTTAATTAAATTATTTTCATAACATTGCATGTGTGGGTGTATGTGTGTATGTAATTTACGTATAACACAAAAAATTTGTTAAAAATACAATTTATTTGGGAGAAAATTTTAGATAAATATAAAATAACACCACTTTAAGTACAGTTGGAATGTTGCATTACGCTCGCTTTCGAAAGTTTCGAAATTTTCGTTTTTTCGAATTAATTTTGCAATGCATACATGTGAATATGTGACTATTGAAACATTTTATATGCATTTGATAATGTGCAATTTTTCGAAAACACACTCGTTTTCAATAGAATATTTTTTGAATTTAGTTTATTTTGCATGTTTAGTTTTCAGAAACGTATTTCAAATAGAAAAACAAGAAAAACGAGAACGAAAATATATCTTGTTTAAGAATCGTCGTACGTGTACTGCTGCAAAACCTCTATTATAAGTAATTTATTAGATTTAATGAGTTTGAATTTCGAAAAATTAACTCGAAAGAAATGCTCTAAAGGCAGTCTAGTTGACACGAACGGATTCAGTAAATTCAATTTATTGTTGTAATGGTGAGTAACACTTTTCGGAACCTCTCAGAAGTTGCAACAATTATTTGGATGCAAAATCGACTCTTTGCGATTAAATGGACTTTGGAAACGTCTTTACAATAACTATTAGAATAATCCATAATCCTATACAACAAGTTTTTTGACTACAATAGCACTTTCCAAGAATTGTTAGAAGCTTTTAAGCTCTTACAATGGACAATACAATCAAATACATAAAGAATAAATTTCGAAAGATTCTTTCGCACATTGGACATACGTACTTGGACAGCTGTCCGAATTTTTGAAAAATTAATATCGGTTGTTGTGGTTGGAACTGTATAAGCATGCCCAAATAATTTCAGGCAATGCTGTTGTGGTAACACCTCTTTTTCGTACATAAACCAACTTCTGCTACCGACCAAAACCAATCGCTTTACGCTTTGTGGCACTTGAAAGGAACAGCTATAGACATTACATTACTAATACAGCAAAAATTCAAGTAAATAGCTAAAAAAAAAAAAAAAAAAAATACCGTTACAAAATTTTTTGATTATTGCAAATTACGAAATTTTCAAATCAGCAGCTGTACATATGCGTACATGTTGTGTAATATTGCATCAGCATTTTCAAATAATGTAATACATAATAATATTTGCGTTATTTAAATTGTTTTAGAATTTACTTTCTTGCTTACATATTAATATTTAGTAATAATAGTAGTTTTGTTGTAGTCGTAGTTGTAGTACAATACATAGTTTTATTTAATTAATTTGCTGTTGTTTTTGTTTATTCATTAATTTAGCAATAAATCTAGACTAAAGTACCATCGTATGTGTGTATATGAGTGAATGTGATTGTTTTAAAAAGTAAAATATTTTGAAAATTCTATAATAATTTTCACATAATTTCTTTTCTCGCGCTAATTGTTTTCGTTTTCTTAGTTTTGCGCGCTTGCCGCTCGCTCGCTACAAACACACATTTCAATTGCAATTACATAATTACTTGGCATGCCTTAAATTAATGATTTTTGTTTTTGTTTTTAATTTTATGTGTATGTATGTTGTGATTTTTTGTTAATTTGCGCCAACGTGCTTTGCTAAAATGTCATAATATTTTATTAAGTTGTTCGTTTTGCGTTTAATTTAATTTTTTTTTTCTTATTTTTCATTAATTTATGTTTTATGCTAATATTAAAAAACCTTTCAGTTGCATCTTAACATTAACTGCCACTATTTCCGCATGCGCACATAATTGTTGCGGCTTGTTTTTCTTACAAACTTCCTATTGACCACTTTATTTATTCTTTTTTCTATTTAACGCTCAGCACCTTCAATCGCATCAGTTTTTAATTTTCTTCACTAAAAGTGTAAAATTTTTTGTAATTTTAGTTCAGATTTTTTAGTCAACAGAGACAGAAGTCACTCTCTAATTGCATATACTTTTCACTGCTTTCTACTACTATGCATTTGCACACATTTCCTGTCATATGCTAGGGCTAATGAAGGCATATGTTTTAGCTAGAAATTGATTTTGGGGCGTTGCAAATTGAATGCTAGAGCATTTCAAAATATCCAAGCTGCATTTAATCGGAGATTTTGTTAAATGAAAGCTTACAAACGAACAAATAAGGCTTACCTATATGCAAGAAACACAAATGCTTCAATATTTCTATGCCGTTGCATACTTTTCAGATGAAAGCGCAAAAATATACAATTAAGACCAATTCTACTGATTTCTGCGTGTCAAATTTGCCGAAAAAAACATTAATTTGTAATGCTGGTATCGAAAAGTACTTTGACTGCACACTTTCTGTACACTACAAATATTGTTGTTGATTTTTCAACTGCATGAAAATTTGCATGGAATATTGCTAAAATTCAAGATTATGCTAAAAATTACGAAATGTATCAAATAATAAAATTTAATAAAACACATATTAAAAACAGTGAATATCATTTTAAAATATTTGTGCTTAGAAACAGTACTCTCGAATTTAAAACTAAGCTTTGCTTCCGATTTTAACGTTCGATCTGCAATTCAGTTCTTTGGAAAAAACCTTTCTTGCGTATTGAAGCCATAAAAGTATGCAAAGGTTATTTAATTTTTAACTTTCGAATTTCTTGCTTGGAAAAATTTACCAAAACCTTTTTTTGCCAACAAGGAGCCCAAATATATGCAACGATTGTCACAATAATTAATACGAGGTAAAAACAGTTGAACCTAAAACCATGATTTTCGAACATTGAAATTCAACATTCGAATTCTTCTCCTAGGAAAATTTGTTAAGACCAATCTTAAGTAACAACAGCACGAAGATATGTAACCATTTTTAAAATCGTAAAATCGAACTTGCTGTCCAGTTTAATCAAAAATGGAAATATTTTCTATATATTTGGATAAAACATAGATTATTAAGTGAGAATGGGTGCTAAATGGGTGTTAAACGCGAAACGACCAAATTCATAAGAGTGGGTCTAAATTGGACCAAATCCATTCTTCGCTTCAATAGTTTCCGAAAATTGTTAAGAAATATTTGTTTATATTTTGCAATGCGATATTGCCTATTTTTTTAACAAAAACTCTTGCAAGTGCCTTATTTTTGCGAGCAGTATGCTTCATCGTGGGTAATATGACGCTATTAGATATCGCTCATTGGTGTTATCCTCTTTCGCCTTTCCAAAAAACCTACTTGCTGTCTAGCTAACACATACACACACATACCAAATGCATATTCGAATTGCTGTTGTTGTATATTAGTGGTGTAATTAGTAGTAGTAATTGTTGTTGTGGTTGCTGCTATGGTTGTTGCACAATTTGTTCGTTTATTTTGATAGTGTTTCATCCTCTCTAGCTGTTTTGTTGTAATTTATTTTGCTGTTTTTTGTTTTTTTTTTTTTTTTGTATTTGTATTTCTGTTTTTGTTTTCTTACTTTCATCTTTAATGTTTACTTTCACTTTACGCTTGTCGTTATTGGTTTATGATTTTCTGTTTTCTTGTTTTATTGTTTACTTTTTGTTTCTGCAATTTTCTTCTTTATTTTAATTTAATGGAAGGCAAAACATGTGCTGCAGTAGACTTTTATTATTATTAGAATTATGATTATGATTATTATTGTTACCGTTATGATGATTATTCTGACTATGATTGGGATTCTGATTTAGTGGCGGCATTTGTAGATGCTGCTGCTGTTGTTGCTGCTGCTGTTGGTGATGTTGTTGTAAATGTTGTTGTTGCTGCATACGAAGATTCGTTAGATTATTATTAGCGGCCGTTGGTGGCGGTGCGTGCAATTGCAAAATACTTAAATCATCAGCTACTGAGTCATAATCACTGGAGTCCTCGCCATACAACTGCAGGACAATAAGAACATAGATAAATTTGAAAATAATTGAGAAAGCGAGGGGAAAGAGTAAAATTGTACACTTACACGCATATTATAGGGATGCAAATCACATGACTCGTGGTGTCAGACGCAATCCTCCAAAGACATCAGCAGCGGATTCACATATTCGAATCCTTCGAACTCCGACTGATCTATCTTATCAATGACGCGACTGTGAAGCGAACGATAAAACAAATATTAAATATTAATAAAGATGTATAATAAATAATTATAGAAAAAAACAGCAATTATGACAATGAGATGAGATTAAAAATTAAAAATGAAAAAACGAATATAATAAATAATTCTGCTTTAAGGTTTAAAAAAGATAGTTGAAAGAAAACTTCGTGTCTACACCAATACTAACAACAATTGAGTTACTTACTCATCATCGGGCGTCAGCTGTACAGCCTCCTCTGTGAATTCGGGTGGGAAATTGGCTAGATCTCTGTCAGAGTCTAAGCGTGGTTTGAATGGTGGCGAAACTTGTTTGCGTTCGAGCTAAAGTTGCACGCATTTTTTCAATGGCAAATGCATTTAGTGAGTGCCAATTATTGATGGATTGCATAGTTTGATGAATTATGAATGGATAAATCGGTGATTGGTGGAAGAAATTGATATTCGATGTATGTATCACGTGATATTTCCAATAGTTTGTTGGTTTGTGTGGCGCAGAAAGAAAGTCGCAGGCAGAAGAAAAGAAAATCAAATTAAAGGCAATTGGCAAGTGGCAAAATAATACAAATAAAAAATGTTTAAGTATAACTGCGAGATGTAAAATTTCGAGAACTGGTCGCAATTGAATAAATATCTCTCGTTTCGGAAATTGTTTTACTAACAGCAGTCGATTCAAAAAGTGTGCCAATAATATATTTATAAAGTAGGCTGCTTTTTCATTAAAATTATTTTTTTTGGGTAAATTTTTTTTACCAAAAATAATATGCAGATTATAGCTGATTTTTAAAGTTGGGAAGGCATTTGTATATTTTATGTGTTTCCTTCGTTTGTTTTCGTGTTTTTTCTTATGAGAAGTGTTTCAAATGCATTTGTAAAATAATGATGATCATATTTTGAATTTATGTAGCGCAGTTGATAAAATGTATAAAATTTATTTTGAACATAACCTTAAATAAGTTTTCAAATAGAAGAAAGCACCTAAAAATGGAACAGTAAGCGCTTATATGGTAGTAGTATGAGTATGCAATAACACTTGCTTAATATAAGTATACCTTAATGGCGCAAAATCTATATAAATTAAGCCAAAAAAAAATATAAAAAAATTAACAACTAATTCGGTTGTTTATTAACTTTAATAAATATCTCTTAGTATTTAACTGTTAATAGAAACCAGAGATGTTTTGAATTTCGAAAAGATCAAATTTGTCTACACAGAAATTAATTGAATTATTTAATTTTAACACCGAATAAGTTTTTTCTCAGAGTAGATATTCCGATGCTAAAAGGTATAAAAATTAAAACTTTTTACTGCTCTAAACGATTATTGGAATAGAGAACAGACCTGAAGTGAAAATCGTTTCAACATGTTTTCGAAAAATTTTGTGGAATCGAAACGCCAAACTTACCAGAATATTTATCTTTGAAATAGACTATTTAAATAAATTTGAGTTGTTTTAATCACTTTAATAATTAATTAATAAAAATATTACATTTAAGTTATTTGTAGTTTAAGCAGAAAAATATAGTGCTAATGAGATATAAAAAGGGAAATTATTTCGAAAATCTCTTAAATTACTTTACAGTACCATGCAGTTATTTAAACACTTTTAATTCTTAAAAATTTGTTAAAAATAATATTTTTTTTAATTAAGTAAAAAAGTAAAAAAAAAGTAAATTAAAATTTACTTTTTATAAAAAAAATAACACAGAAGAGTTAATAAACGCTTATTTTTTTAATAGCAAGTCAGATAGAGAAATGGCAAATTCATAAAAAAAATTTATTTGAAACTCATCACTGACATTTTCATACAAATATACACTTTTTAAAACTTGAAATCATTTTTTTATAAATAAACATTTTAAAGCTCATAAATAATTTGTTTTATTATATATATATAAGAGTTATAAAACACACAAAAATTTTAACAAAAAAATGTAACAATAAATTTAAAAAAGTATAAAAAAAAGCAATTGAAAAATTATGACAAGCGCATAACCAACCTCACACGACCCATTAAAAAGACTTACGGATCATCTGGCGTCAGCTCGGCTGGTTCTCTAGTAAATTGCGTATCAAAATGTGTGGCCATATATGGATCGCCAGGATCAAATGTCGGCTTATATGGTGGTTGTACTTCCTTTTGTGCGATCTTAGTAGTACATATTTAATATTGTTTTTTTTTTTTTCAACATTCAAATGAAATAAAAAGTTTGCATAGTTAATTTCTAAGATCAAAAAAACAAAACGCTGCCAAACCAGACAAAAGCGCAATATTTTGCTTCCTAATGCTTTAGAGAGAATATTGAATTTCGAATTTATAAAATTTCATCTTTTGAATTTTGAATTTATAAGTTTTAAATAAAATAATGTTAATGGTACAACCATTACTGCCTTTAAAACAGTTTGCTTTAAACTTCTGCTGACTTCTTCCTTAACTTCGCTTTCTTCAATATACGGGGAGTTAAAAAGTAAAGCTTAATATATTTTTTAATCATATTTAAAGTCATAAATATATAATCTATTAACCTATAATGTATACATAAATATCTAGTACTATAATCATCAAATTTCACATATACAATCCGTATTAGATTCCTTCTCAATATTATATGCAGACCCTACTGCTCACACCAATTCGAAATTTCTTGTTTACACTCGCATTTTGAAACCGTAAGAAAACCACAACCACAAATTAGCTACCAAATTACTTACCATTTCCCAGTCAATACTCTTGAAGAATGGATGATTCACAATGTCCATGAAAGCGGACTCACGATGGCAACCCAAGCGGTCAGCTGGATTTTTATTAAGGAAACCTTTCAATACAGACGCGGCTTTGACGCTCAGCGAACGCGGTATACGTATGGTCTTTTCCAAAATCACTTGGAATAGATAATCTTCAGTGTTCTGCGAAACCGAACCGAAAAAAAATTCGTCAGCATTTAAGTGGTATTTAAAGTAAAATGACATGCACTTACTTGATCGGGATTCTCCGATGCGCCTGCTATATCGAATGGACTACGGCCGGCCAACATCTCGTACAATAGCACGCCCAACGCCCACCAGTCCACTGAGAAACCATAGTCTTCGCCACGCAAAATCTCTGGCGCTATATAATTGGGTGTGCCGCAGAAGGTGGAGGTCGTGTCACCGGGACGTATACCCTCCTTACACATGCCATAATCGGTCAACTTAATGTGACCCTCATGATCCAGCAGCACATTGTCCAACTTCAAGTCACGATAAATGATGCCTTTCTCATGCAAAAAGTTCAATGCCAAACTGATTTCGGCCGCATAGAAGCGCGCATGCTCCTCGGGTAGACGACGTTGTCGTTGCATATGGAACATAAGATCACCGCCGCGCACAAACTCAATCACGAAGAAGAGCCGCGACGGTGTCTGGAAGCACGAATGCAAACCGACCAAGAACGGGTGATTCGATGCCGTCTCGAAGACATGCTTCTCCGTTTGCACCCAATCGATGTCCTCATCATCGGTAACGAGCGCCTTCTTAATCACTTTCATCGCATAAATACGCCCGGTATTCTTGAGCTCAACCATCAAGACCTTAGCATAGCTGCCACGTCCAATGACACGTATCAATTCGAAATCGTTTATGGAATATTGCCGTTGTGTGCCCGGCTCCAATTGTTCTTCAATATTCTGATGTTGTTGCTGCTGCTGTTGCTGTAATTGCCCATCATGCGATTGTAGTTCGAGCGCTGCCAACGGATCACAGGCATCCACCATGCCACCATGTCCACTGCCACTCGCCTGCGACGCATAATCGGGTAGTGGTGGCAACACCTGCGGCAGCTGTTCGGCGAACGCGTCATCGCGTTCCTTGACCAACGGCTCCACATGCTCGTTGGTGCAGTGCTTCTGTACGAGTTTATGGCATTTTTTGTGCACCAATAATTTGCATTGTATGCACTTGAAACCTTGCCGTCCCAAGCCCCAGATGCGATCCTGACAATAGGCGCAGAAGGCGCGCTGCAGGCGAGAGGTAAGAATTGTCATTAATTAGCGCATTATCATCACTAAGTGATGTACATAAAATACTTACTCGATTGAAGCGTTTGGCTTGGAAAATGTGTCCGTTGACTCGGTATAGCTTGCGCCATCTGCGTGCGCCACGTCTGTAGATGCTGCCTGCAAGTGTGTGGAAAGTGGTGTGAATGATAACATAATGGGAATTTGATTAATAAGTTATGAAATTAAAAAAAGTAGAACAACAGCAACAATATGTGTGTTTTGCACTTACGATCTTCGCCATCACAGGACAGGCCAGGTGCAGAAGGTACATTTGGAAATACTGTAAAACGTGAAGAGAGAAGAAAGTGAGATTTATTAAAAAAAAAAACCAGAAATTTCAAATTGTTTGCAGAAATTTTTTTAAAATTATTTAAATTTCTAATAAATGTATATATATGTATAAGCGTATATTCTTATACTTTAAGAGCACACACTTCCACAGCTTATTATTGTTGTTACATATTTTTGTTGAAAAAAATGCATACCGTAGAATACTAGTATTACTTTATTAGATCATAATTCTCCGAATTACTTAAAGCATACAAAATAAAAATTTAACTTATCGAATGAAGTCAGCGGGACGGGAAGAATGAGCGAGAAAGCACTCTCCGTGCACCGCTGATAATTTGCTTAATGAACAATCGAAAAAATTAATTTATGGAATTATTTTTCTATTCAACTCTATACATTTCTATCAACCCCATTCCACTTTATTAAACACAAACCATGAGATTAAAGAGTTTATTTCCTATTCATTGACTCAGTATTAATTAAACGGTCAAATTGTCAACTTCCTTCTTCAATACAAATGCATAAATTAATTAATAAAAAGACAACAGGCTACATAGATACATATATACATACAAACAAATAGCATTTGGTATTTTTCACTCATGGGGCGCATTGTAACATGCGTCTGAGTGCACCCCATGAGTTTCCAACTGTCTGTGAAAATATTATTGCTTGACTTAATGGAAGAAAGAAGTCAAAACATTATTTTGAAAAATTTTTAAATTATTTAAATTAAAAAAAAATTCTCGCTTAATAAAAAAGAATCATTATACACTTAAATAATAATGAAGATTTTTAAAATACATTTACGCACGGTGTTTATTTACTATTAGTAAGTTATTTTTTATTATATTTTTCTTTTTAATTAATTTTTTTATTGTTCATAGTAACTTTTAATGCCTTTATTTTCTTTTATACTATATTAATTTTTATTTTCTAATTTCTAACATTTAATTATTTATTTAATATTAATATTTGAAGTTACTAACACATCCATATAAATTAGACATAATCATCACATAAACATTTTTTTATTCATTATAAGTATTTTTCACAATTTTTTAAATTAAAACAATTGATTAATAGCACAGCACTAATAAATTTTTTTGCTTTTTTTCAAAATTTCGTCATTTTTACAATTATTACGTCATCTTTTTCGGCATAATTCTTTTATTAATGGGTTTCGTTATTAATTTTTAATTTTACTTTGTTTACTAATTATAACTGCTTACTTTTTTATTTCACCATTTTTAATTATTTTTATTTTCTTGTTAATTTCATTTATTTAATAAAAAATTATCTAACATTTTTTTAATTATAACTTAATTAAATTTATTGTTTTATTAATCAGTTTATTTTACTCTAATTTTTTGTAATGTTTTCGTTTATTATTTTTTCAATCTATTTTAATTATACATTTAATTTATATTTAATTTATTATTAATTATATATGTAACAAAATATTTTTAATTTTTTAAAATATAAATCGTATTCTTATAGAAATGTGTCTTATGTGTCATAATATGAGCAATTCTAATAAAATTATATCACGAAATACGCGGAAATGATTACCGATTACTTAGTTAAAATCTAGTAAAGTAATTTTCTTTATAAAAAATTGCAATCTAATAATAAAAAGTGGGCGCAAAATCAAAATGCACACAAAAACAAATTAATCACCATAAATGTCAATAAATTTAAAATTCATAAAGCATTTTTTGCACACTCAGAAGGTAAAATTTTGCATGAGAATTTCAGAGAACATTAATAAATAAAATTTTATGTAATAGATATATATTAAGTAATTCATATATAAATTACTTTCAGTCGTTGTTTTCCAATGCACAATTTTACATCATTTGGCATATAAAACAATAGAATCAATAGTCGCTTGAAATGAAAATTGCGCCTGTATGACAATCTTATCAACCAAACACACACATCAAAACACATCACCACACACAGAAGAAATGATAAACACAGATAGGCACGCAGAAACACACACACTTCACACAAATAATGGTAGGTACTTATAGTTAAACATTTGCAGGTGATCGTTTGGAGGCGTCCGACCGGCGAGGAGCGCTTTAGCACGAGGTAGTTAAAAAAGCAAGCGTTTTACGATGTTGTGGATTTGTTTTGATTAAAATATATACATAAGTGTGTATGTGACCAATATGCATACAGAAAACTGGCTGATTTCGATTTTTAAATTTCCACTAAATATTCTTCTGCGCGAGACACATTAAAGTCAGTCTTTAATAAATTTGTTTAATTTTATTTCACACTTCTTTTACACCGCTACACAATACACGTGTATATACATACATACAATGTGTGAGTATGTGTGTCAGTTGAAAGAAAAATCAAGTTTTCGCATTGTTATCTGCGCCGAGGCACATTTGCATTCATATGGTAAACACTTCGCACCAAATCACGACCGTTAGGATCACACACCGACGACTTACGACCCCTTGCTTCCTGCTAACGCCGACAACAACACACCGGCCGCCGATATTTGTAACTGAAGTGGTCATGCAAAACTCTATCAATATGTACCTAAGCTACAGAAATGAGAGTTGCTGGCAGTCTTCCGAAGTTACGGGAGCGTACGAGAGTGGAACAACACACTTACATATGTATGTATTTGTATTAATTTTCATTAGCCTTGTTTGGCTTTGAGTATCTTTACAGTTTACCACAATCGAACGCCATTTATTTGTCATTGATTTCCTTATCACTATATCAACGAAGACTACAAACAACGCTACATAGTACTCATTCAAATGTGCGCTTTGCTCTCAATGTGTACTGTTATATTTTTACCCTCATTTGTGTATATGTATATATATATATATATATATATATGCCCTAATGTGACTTACCAAACAATTGAACAATTCATAAATGTAAGTAATAAATGTGGGTCCGACTTTTTGCGCGGGAGTGTGTAAAAAGGATGGAGAGAGGAAGCGCGGCGCGACAGTTAAACATACACTAATGTGTCTTTAGAGTTGCAGACGCTGCACCAGACGTCTGTGAGGTTTTCATTTACAATCAGTAATTAGTTAACCAATTTTAAGTTAGGGCAACACTGTATGATTTCATGCCGAGTACTTCATGGCAGCTGAAGATATTGAAACTTTGCAGAATAATCAAGATCACAGCTATAATTTCTTACACAAAAAGATGAACAAGAATTATGTGTTATTTTTGATCATAATTTATAATACTCTACTTTTATTGATCTTTAAGCCAAATATGTACCAAATCGAACTTTAAATACGAAATTTTAAACTTTTCTCTACTATAGCGACATCTAGCTAGAAAATTTCCAAAAAAATTTTTTAGAAACACCTAATATCTACAATAATATACATATTTAAGTTTTCAAAACAAAAAGCATATACGATTTCAGCTACAGCGCCCCCTACCGCAGGAAATTTTTCCAAATTATATAATTTCAGTTTTTCAATGTCTCAAATACTACCCAATTTGAAATCAATATTTTAAAATCAAAGCGGATATACTTTCCAAAAATTCAAAACTTTTAAAAACTTTAGATGATATTTTAAAGAATTTCATTTTATCATCAAATCAAATTATAACACATTTTTGCAGTATTCATTTAAATTAACAGCGCCATCTAGCGACTCGACTTATATTTTTTTTTCAAATATAATTATCACAATATATCAGCTACGAGGACCACAAAATCAAATATATTGTTTCTCTAAATACTGAGTTTAAAAAGCAGTAATATTTCTATATTCTAAAGCACTAACCACTCAATGTATGTTTTCTATAATAATTATGGATTTTATCAGTCCTAACGTTCTCCCACGAAATTCTGATCTAGGCTACCGAAGACGCCCGGTTTTATATTCATACAAGACTAATACATTTTCAGCATTCTCAAAATTCGTTTTGAAATACTAAAAGTTTTAAAAATGTTCATAAAACAAACAACCACGCATAACCGATCTGCTTTTTGACTGACCCACGTGCTCTTGACTTAAATAAATTTCACACACAATTTTGCTGTCTCGACTTTTCCCAAAGTTTCCCAAATACATGTACATACAATATGTATTTGCACATATTAAATTTAGCATTAAATTACCGTTGTTTTTTGTTGCTTTCTTTCGTAACTGTAACTATCAGCGGTCAATCGGTTCATTATTCCCCTCTTTTATTGAACCAAGGTCATTTCAATTGCGCGCCCAACAACAGTTTTGTCTATTACTTGCATATAAAAAAAAAATTATAATATTGTAAGAATTACTTGATCGATTGCTGCTTTGCATTTGTTGTACTTTATTTTAATTTATAGATGCTAATAACGGACCGAATGAATATCTGATGCTCCAACGAATTTCCGGTTAATTAAAAATTATTGCAACTGGATTTGTGTGAGTTAGGTAATTTTACTTGGGGTGTCTGTTTACGAATGTGGGTGTGCATTTATGAAGAGGGTTGCTCAAGTTGAGTTTAAAGTTTTTTGGTTTTGATTGTGTGTGTAATAAAAAAAAAAATTATAATAAAAAAATAAAAAAAATAAAAAATAAAGAAAAAAATAAAAAATAAAAAATAAAATAAAAAAAATTAATAATGAAATAAATAAATAAACAAATAAAAAAAAAGAATAGTAAATAATATAATTTATTTTACTAATAATTATTAATTTATTTAACGCCAACTACCTACCATTTATTATTCACCAAAAATTTCTCAAAAATAATAAAATTCATCAATATACCCAACTTATGAAACATATCCAATTATCCTATGCAAACCAGATAATTAATATCAGTATTGATTAACACAGTGCTGAATTGAAATTAAATTTGAAAAAATACTTTCAACAATGTATTCAAAACAAACGAATTTTAGTTCGGCAAATATTTGAGTTCATAAATGCATGTAGAACACTCGTTTAAGCATTTTACTACTGTCACTTTAATTGATGTCTTCCAATGACAGCATACAATATCAATAACAAACAGTAATTGTCTGCACAAGTGCCTAAATTAAGATGTTATAAGATGGCGAGACGAAAACGATCAATGAGCAACGGACATTGGATGCTTAGTTGAGTATGTGCAAAACCTATATACATATATTATATAATATGTATGCATGCATAAGTGTCGGAGCACATTAAAATACGAATATATGTGTGTATGCTTGCATTTAGATAACCCGTTAGTACTAGTTCAATCTTAACCCAAATTGAACAATAAATTTAATGAAGGATGGAAGTTTAGCTTGCAGAAGAACAAATAAATGGGAAAATAGACAATATAGGAGGCATATAGGAAAATTAATTTAATAGTTCTGGAAAAATAAGGATGGAAAAAAATATCAAAAAAGTTTTAAAAATGTTAAAAAAAAATTAATGAAAAATATACGAAAATAAAAACAATTTAATGATTTTCTATAAATAAAAGATGTAAAACAAAATAAAAACAAACAAAAACAAACATAAAAACAAATAAAAAATAATTAAAGAAATGTAAAACAATAAAAAATTATTAAAAAAATGTAAAACAAAATAAAAATAAATATAAAATAAATTAAAAAAAAACAATATAATTTTGGAAAAATTAATGAAACATTATAATTTTGGAAAAAATTGATGATTTTCGAAAAATGAATAAAATAAAATTTATGATTTTGAAAAAAATAAAAATCTTTTATTATTTGAAAAAAAGAAAAAAATAAATAAATATTCACTAGTTAAAAAAAAGTTATGATTTTGATAACAAAAAAAGAATAAAAAAGTATGATTTAAAAATATAATAATAATAATTTTAACGATTTTGTAAAAAAATTATTATTTCATAACTCATGTGAGGAGACAGTGTAAAAAGTTCTGGACTTTAATAACATGAAATAAAGCAACATGAATAAAAAAAACAAAAAAATTGTAGAAGTAATTTTCTCAAATATATTAACCCATTGACATTTGTATATAAGTATGTTTCTGTATCCTTTTTTAAACAATTTTCTATAAGTTTTATTTAATAAAAAAAACTTGATTCAGGTGAGAGTAGAAAGATTTAAAAAAAAATATAATTTTGCTTCAAAACATTTTCTTGAGCTCATTTTGCAATATTTTCGAAGGTTTTGGAAGAAAAATTTGTAACTTAAAATTCAAAAAACAAACAAAAAAAAAAACATTTTCTAGTTTTTCTCAAATGCTTTGTAATCCTTTCTAATTTCTTAATATAGTAAAAAAGATTAATATTGTATTTTCAGCACTAATTTTTTTTCTATTTTTTTTTTTTTTTTGTGTATTTCGCCATATTTCACAGATACTAACTTCCGCCACCGCCGCTCATGAAGAACGCTGACGTTTGTAGGCCATAAAGAGACGCAACTTCACAAATACCACTCCACATAATCATCATTGGCGGCTGCGCGGGTGCATGAACTTTAATCCCATCAGCGGCGCAATGACCGCAAAGCAACGCAATATTCTTTAATGCTCTCTTTTTTATATTAAAAAAAAAAAAATTATTTTTAGTTAGCACAATAACACTTTACAAACATATACTTTTGCTCATTAAACGCGATCGTACCCAGTGATTGAGGCGGGCTGGACACTTTGCTGTAGCAACAAACACAATGAAATGTAATCCTTCACCGATTTGCTATTAGTTATTAACTGCTTTTGCACTTTGTTTTTTTTTTTGGTTTTTTCGTTTCTATTTCTGTCGGCTTATCAGCTGATTTTCACACTCAACACTTTGTTGTGACTGTCGGTGGTGGATTCCCCATTCCCCTTCGATATGTAGATAAGACTTTATTGTGTTTACGATCTTCGTTTGGCGTGCGCAAACAATAACAACCTAGAAGAACTGTTCCTCTTCTTCTGCTTCAACATTTGCACTTTCTACGCGCTGCGACAACGTTACTGTGCGACTACGCGCACGAAACACGCTTACTGGAGACTTCTTTCCCGTCAACTAGTTTTCAATTGACACAATAATCGAGCATAAACCCACCAAAAATGTAGAAGTAAAATGTCACAACACAACAACAATAAGTAAAAGCAATCAAACAATAAAAGTGTCGCCAATACAAATTTCGTGTGCAAAGGCAGTATGCAGAAGAGAATGAGCGTTAAGATGGCACACAAATAAAAATGAATTGAAATTAAATGACAACGATGCTTATTCACATCCATATGTGTGTTTGTATGTATGTGTTGACTTGTGCGGTTGATGATTCTATTCATAAGAATTTCACTCAGTCGAAGGAAAAAAACAAAAAAAAAGGCCGCACAAATTGTAGACCCCTCCCCCATTTGTGTTATTTGCTTTTGTTACTCAAAAAGAAAAGGCAAAAACCAAAAAGATATTTGAATATGGCGGAAATTTTATTTTAAGACACAATTCATATCGCTTCAATGGTCACCAACAACTAGGAAGCGCAGATATGCTTGCCAGTGCTAAGGATTGAGTGCTTTAATGGCGTTCCGAACCAATTGCCGAAATTGCAAAATGAAGAAATTTGACAAGTACAGTTACTATTGCGATTAAGTTTCAAATATAAATAATTAATATATTAAATTATTTTGAGCTTAGCATTACTGCTGAATCATCAGTCTTAGCAAAGATACAATTTTTTCATGATAAGATAGATTTATATGAATGAAGGCACATACGACCTTGAAAGTATTATGGAATAAAATAATGATTTTGTGCTAGGTAAATCGTGGTTTCAAATTCTCATCACTTTCATAATAATGTCAAGTGCGGTAGTTTCCGGGTTAATGCTTCCACTTTGCCACAAAACAAAACGTAAATTTATAAGATTTTTAATTTTTTAACCCCTGCTGTAATAAAAACAAAAATCAGAATGCACATGCTTTGTAAAATATAATGCGATAAAGAGCAGGGTTAATGTTTTAGAATTTACTTTTTCATATAAAATTATCATCATAATATAAAAACAAAAGTTCTTGCAAGCCAATTCTTGATGAACATTTTCATGAAATACAATCAAAAAGTAAGTCGAGGGTTAACCAGTCAAAAATTGCTCTTTACACGTTTTCAGTTAACATTCTACAACAAATACACACTTTTTTGTTATTAGTTTTTAACCCACTCGAGACTAGTTCAAACTGTAACTTTTTCAAAAAATGTCAAAATGCCAGACAATGCAAGGGTTAATGCGTCGAAAAATTGCTAGTTATAGGTTTTGAAATAATATTTCTTAGAAATAATAATTTGTTTATTATATTTAACGATTTATAAATCAATTTAAAATGCGCATGCTCTATAATATGCCATTAGGTACCGCTCGAGAGTAAATATTTCAATCTTTCTCACATTGCTTTATTGAACAAAGACATTATAGCATATTTTAAGCAATAAGCACAGTTTTAAAGCGAATTTTTTTAAACCGAAGTTTAAATTTTCTTAACCCTTTTTTGATAGAGAGACAATCTAAGGCTGTCGAAGGTTAATGTTTACCTTACCGAGAACATTTTGGATATTTTTTAATCTATTAAATCGCGTTTGTTCCGACATATACAGGTTCAACATTTTGTACTACAAAAATTTTTCTCGTTGAACCGCAAAAAAAAATCATTATTTCAGGCACAGCACAAACACAAGCAAACACACTAAATGTTTTCAAGTGGTATAAGCACATACTTATCACAATTACACTTGGCGACGTTAGCACTTATACATATCTTACACATATCTCCCCACACACTTAAATACGTACGTACATACCTGTTGCATAGGCTGGTTCGATTTCTTCTTCGGAATGCAAGTGTTGTTGCTGTTGTTGTTGCTGTTGCTGTTGTATTGGCACAGTCGGTATAGGAACAGGTATAGGTAGACGCTCATAGTGTATACATTCATGGTGATATTGATGATGATGATGTCCATTATGTATGGTACCGAGTGTGCTGCTGCGACCACCAACACTACCGCCGCTGCCACCGCTACCACCCATGCCGCAAACATTCAAACCGCTACCCTCACTGCCATGCAAACTGCTGCGATGTGTATTCTCCATTATGCCGCCACCCATGCCGACGACATTGATGCCAACAACGCCGCCGCCGCCACCACCACCGGTGGGTGGGCCCATGCGACAGCTGCCGATAAAAACGCTACCACCACTACCACCGCTGCCACCGCCCGAATCATCAGTGGTGGTGGTGGTGGTGTTTGTTGTTGTATTCATTGTATTATGACAACGACTAGAACAGCGCCCCAACGAACCGCTGCCACCGCTATGATGACCACTCATACCAACGCCAATCATGCCCATGCCCATGGCCACGCCAACACCAACACCAACACCGCCACCGACACCGCCGATCATATGGGCGGCATGACCGCTGCCAATGTTCATGCCGCCAATGCCATGTACACCACCACCGACACCAATGCCGCCACCAATGCCGCCACCCATTGTAGAGCCGCAGCCTTGACTCGAGTCTGAGCCCGAATCATGACCCGGACAAGCACCAGCCGAACCGGGTCGTGAACCGATCAAACTCATTGTGGAATGTGGCGGCGTTATCGATGTCGATGTCTGCATATAATGATGCGTATAGGGATGCGGATGCGGTACATCATAGTCGCCGGTATCAATTGCGCCCGACAGCATGCCGACGCTGCCGCAGGTGCTAGCGCCACCGATGCCACCGCCAATACCACCAATACCACCAGCGCCCATCAAATGTCCCATGCTGCCTTGCAGACAGCCCATGGAGCCGTGCGCGCTACCGGTTCCACCGACGCCACCGCCGCCACCGCCATAGCTACCGTGATGACTACCACCATGAATACTACCGTGAGCGCTACCGCTGCGGCTGTGCAGTGAGACGCCGCGCGTCAACGTGTTATTGGCCGATTGTATGGATGAGACGACGGCGCCGCGGCACAATATATCCGACAGTTGATTGGCCTGCAGACCGAAATATTTCGACTAAGCATATCGTAGTATCATAAAAAAGGGGGTAACGAAATGTCGATGATCGATTTAGATGATTCAGATGAAATTGTTGGCCAAAGGTTTTTTCATAATTTTTTTGTTTTTGTTTAAGTTTTCCAATCGATGCGCGCCGATGAAGGTTGACAATGAGGAATGTTGAATCCATGCAGCAATTAATGAAATGTTTTATTGATATTGAGTGTGCGTGCCTATTACTAATGGGTTCTTATATTCGATTAAGTCTAAGTTATAGACGGATTTGTGATTTCATATGGAATTTTTACTCAATGCGTTATAAATGAAAATGAATTCAAAAATGAAGATCCATTCAGTTTCAAATGGACTCCGAGGGATTTTTGCATTTTTTTGAAAAGCTTAAAATCTAAACCGATTTTCTCAAATATTAGGACCGAACCAAATTTTTGTCAGAAAAATAGCTATTTTATTGCATTAAGATATCTCACAAATGCACCGATATTTTCGTTAAAAAACTCATAGGCACGGAGGTCTTCATATATCGGCACATGGGAGCTTGAACAGATATAGTACCATTTGGACCAATTTTAGATGAGAGTTGTCACATGCCAGAAATATTAGTTGTGCTAAATTTTATTCTGATTTTATTTCTTCTAAAGTATTAAAAAATTTTATAATATGGAAAGTAGGCGTGGTTGTATTCCGATTTTATACAACCATTACCGTATAAATGAATCACAAATCCGCCAAATAACACTTTGAAATTTTAAATCCACTAGGCATATATGAAGGCGTTGGTGAGCAACTACCACTATATTGCTGGTGACTTCTTCCTCTTCTCCGGCACATGCACTTACCTGTGGACTATCTAGGCGGTCCAATGATTGCCGCCGCGACGGATAATCATCCAAATTGAGTATTTGTTGTGCGGCCGGACAATTCTTATTCGAGTGCTGATGCAAATGCTGTTGGGAAGATGTTAATTGTGGCGGCGGTGGCGGTGTAATCGAGCCGCATGGACTACCCGGACACGGACTGCCCGGGCAGGGACTACTGCAACGACTGCGACACGTTGGACTGTAGCATAGATTCGCTTGAGTGCCGGATGGTGTGTTCGGGCAGGTATGCGAATTGCCACCGCCGCCTCCACCGCTGCCGTTGCCGCTATTACTGTTATTTGCCGAGGCCGCGGCGGCTGCTGACGCATTTTGCGTGTTGTCCTCTTCTTGTTGCATCAAATTCACCGGTAGTGGTGTACATTGCGTATTGCGTCGTGGTGAACGACCGCGGTCCACTGTGGTGGCGCTCCAGTAACCCCAGGCCATGTTGCGGTCAAATACAGTTGTGTGTTGTTGGAGTTATAACAACGTTAATTCGGGGTAGGGTAAGTGTTGTAGAAAAATGTATTTATTTTTTTTTTTATTATTTTATATTTACTGCACAGCGCGTGTTTGTTTCTTGTTTGTTCTTTTTAATCACTGTTTGCCTTAATCACACTTTTGCTTTTGTTAACAACACGATTTTCTATAATAAAAACGTTTTGCAACAAGCAAGGATAAAGCAGCCTTTAAAAGAATTTATGCATTTCTTTAATATTTGTCATGTTATGCATGTCGTTCTAAAATTCTCTATTTCTAAGAAAATCACTCATACGACATGGTGCACCAAAAATTTCTACACTATAAATGTTACTCATACCACATGTAGCACACAACAATCGCAGTATTTTTTGTGGTTTTGCAGAGAGATTGGAGTTAATTTTGTATATGCAGGATCAAATGATATTAACATTTATTCATGAATAATTTGAAACACTCAAGTAATGAAAATAAAAAGAAATATAAAAAAAGATTGTATGCGTCAAGATGTTGTAACACCCAAGGCCGTCAGGAAAAAAAATATGCGATCTCTAAAATAACTAAAACCTTTACTCTGTTATAAAGAATATTAATGGGCTCTAAATTGCATACCAAAAAATTTTACAAATTTGTCTAGAGGTGCCGATTAAATTTTTTTAATTTTTATCTAAATTTTTCTTTTTTGTTTTCGTTGTTGGAATCTAATTTTTATGGCGTTTTTAGTAGCAAAATTTATTTTTAAATATAATTTTTTAACTTGTTTATTATTGTTTTATTTTATATTATTTAATTTTAATTATTAACATCACTCATACGCCCAGCGGTACTAGAGAGAACTCCAAAAAATACGCCAAAAATAGTCATTTATAACAAACTTGACTGCAGTCACACCTTGCTGGCATGTGACACCATAAGAAATGTCGAAAAAGTCAACTAAGAAATACAAACAACACATAAAAACTGTCGAACAAACAAAAACAGATGCTATCCTGCAGCCCGTTAATTTAGACAACAAAAATATGGATTAAGCAAAAATAAACAGAAAATAAAATCTAAAATATATTAGGTGCCTAACCGGGTGGATGGTGTACCTAAGAAAGAGAGTAGAGAGACAAAGAGAACGAGAGAGTGTTTTGAAGGTATTGAGAGAGGGAGAGCATAGCATAAGGAGTTTAAAATAAGAGCTTGCTCATGAATTAAAGTAGCACTGCCCGTTTTGCAAATTTTAGGGCAACAGGAACACATTTTAACAACGCCTCAACATAAAAAGAGTAAAAATAGGAGATCAAAACCACTTCTCGAAATTATGATATATTTCTTAATTATTTCAATTAAAATTTTTCTGATTTTTATAAGCACTTAAAAAAAAAATTTTTTTTATCATAATGGGAGAGGCGGGAGAGCAGACCGCTGGAGAGAGACTTTGTTGAAAACTGTGAGCGCCTACTACGCTGTAGGAGCTATGCGAGAAATGAGCGGGCACTCATATGCATAAGATACATAAGTGTTTGTTCAGCTAGAACTACAGCAATGAAATAAATTAAATATACATTTGATGCAAGTTTCACAAATTTTCAGCGAGTTTCCCCAGAACTGCTCAGATATTTCCCTATTATTAACATGTATTTCACGCAACTTGACACTGCGGAAGTAAAAATTAAAACAAAAAATAAAAAAAAATTATTATTTTTTTTTGTAGAAAAAAATCTGAAGGTGTGGTCCATCAATGCAGTAAAATTTATACTAAATATGAAAATAAAGAAAAATACTTTTCCTTTAAATTTAATATGAGAAACACATAAAAAATATTGTTTATTCAAAAAAAGTTTCAAATAATTTTCACATTTTAATAAAAAATGTAACTACAATTTAAATATTCACCAAATTTGTTCCATTTTCCTAACAAATTGTTTAAAAAAATTAAAAATTTTTTTTCTAATATGCATTTTAATCTACCTTTTATTTTCATTTTCATTTTCATTTCATTCATTTAAATAGCACATGTATAAAACGCCAGCAAAAAGGCTGAATTCCCAGGTTTGCGATTCTATTGACGTCAACAACGTCGACAGCAAAACGCCAAGCGCCAAAGGAAGGACGCCCAAGCACTTAAAACAGATGATGTTGGCCAAAATGAGTGAAGCGAGAAAAACAAAAAACACTTACACTTACCCACACACAAACAAATATACACAAAGGGCAACCACGACTTTCAACCGTCAAGTAAATACAAATATACTTGTAAACATTGGTTAGAAATTTTGTATGCAAACAAATAACTTCTGTCGCAGATTTCATTTGTATGCATTGATTGGTTTGTGTAAAGCGAAATTTTTCCAGACGAATGCATTTAAATGTCACTTCAATCGTATGTACTTATAGGCGTATCTTATAAGGAAGGTGAAAATGAAATTTAAAAATTTGTTTGAGAATTTGCGGAACTTTTGAGGGATTTAAAGATAGAAATAGCTTTTGAAATGTAATAATATATTTTTGAAGACTTAACGCATTTTTGGTATTATTTGAAAAAATCGTAATCTCACCCAAATCAGCCTTCAATGTGAAAGAAAATTACCTCATCATAATAAAAATATTTTTAGCATATTTATAACTAGTTTTCGAAACCTGAGTCACCATTAATATCTATTTAAAAAACTTGCATGAATTTTTTGGACTTATTCGAAAAGTATAGATGATCAGAAGATCTTTAATTGTAGCAGAACGGTACCACAGAAATCCTGTTTTATTACCATAACATTACTATAAATCTTTAATGATAAGATTACACACAGAATTTTTGCATTGCAATATCTACCAAGCTCGTAAGCTTTACCGTGACTTTTGATTCACGAGAACTCGCAAAGTTAGCATTTAACTCTCAAACTGTTTTTTTTTTTGTTATACGAGAGGAGGTCTATTACAATAGGATTTGAAGTTTCTACCAAAATATTATGAGACAACAGAACCACGTTGTATCTGCTGTTTATATTATTTGCTAAAAAAAAGAATTCCAGCAAGTGAACTATGCTATTTTTTAAGAACTTTTGATACTATAAGTAGTATATTTTGTTCTACCTGAATGAATCAAAATAAAATTTACATAAAAAATTTAATTATTTGAAGCTGGGTTTTCGTGAAAAAAATTCTATAAATCCTTCATTTTAATAAAGATAAAACAACAGGACGATGTCACATACGGGCTTCAAAGTAATCGATTTATCATTGACAGTCTTTCATAATTGTTTTACCTCATAAATTGGAGCTGTATAATGAACTCCAACTTTATATCCTACGAAGTCTTTTTGCGATAAGGCGAAAAAGCCAACGACTGTAGTGATCAAAGAAAACAAAAGGTTACTTCTATAAAATTATATATGAAATTTTATAAATAAGTTCGCAGCCGCTCACGATCTCAATAGTTGCTTCTTGCTTCTTAAGTGCAGAACAATTTTGGAAGCAAAGGTACCGGTAATGCCCTTAAATCTACATTCTGTATTTTTTAATACACTGTTTGAACGAAATAACCAGACAAACAAAATAATTAATCTACATAAATATGTTCGGTGTCCACTTCGGAAATTCTTCATGTTATTGATGTGACCCTATTACGTATTTACAAGCACCCACAGAGACACTAATATGCGCTAAAAAATATCATCTCATACCATGCATCCCAATGGGATATCACTTATTTAAGTGAATATGAAAACCCACTACATTTTCCACCAAAACCCAGTAGGCGTGAAGTGTGGGTTGTATTGTAAAAGTAGAGATGTGACATTTAGGAACCGAAAAGGTAACGAGCCAATATGCCATTTCGCCGACGGGGGGTGAGAGGGTGAACCAAATTGTATCGCTAAATGAGCGCACAGGATAAACACGGCGGCATACATACAAACATACAAACATATGTGCATATATTAGTAAATATACATATTAGTAAATATAATACAAAAAGCGATTTGTACATTATTTATGAGGAGAATACAGGGAAATAAGTAGTAAAATGAATAGTGAAAACGCCAATACAACGATCAAGCTGAAATTTAAGCCGAACGGCAAAAAAATTTGCACAAAAATGAAACAAACAGCGGCAGAAGAGGACCACTACTGCGGGCACTCGAGCGTTCCTTCTCAAAAGCCAGTTACGATTGAGATTTTTTGTTGTAGCTTTTCTGTTTTCTTCTTAATTGGAAAAGAAGGTGAAATGCTCGTAAACTAAAACAGTATGTGAGCCATAAAGGTTGTGTTGCGGTTGGCTGAATTGTGGAAAAAGTAATACCTTTTAAATAGAACGAAGTGTTTGGAGCAAAAGAGGCCAAAAGAACGAAAAAATATGAGTTGCGGTGGATTCGGTGAATCGATTTGCAATTCGCGCAACCTAAAAGTGCTGATAAAAAACCGTGAATTTAATATGTAGTACCAAATGAGATAAAATGAATTAGGATTCATAAAATAAAATGTAATGAAATAGGTCAAATAATACTTGATATAAAAATGAATATGTTCAAAAAATAAAGAACATAAGAAATCAGGATAAATCAGCGAAAAGATATTGCAATTTCAGACACTGAGAAAAAGAGAATATAAAAATTAAATTATGTGTTTAAAAAACAAAAAAAAAACATATGTTAATTTTATTTATATATGTTTATTTTTTTACATATATTTTTTAACTTTTTCTTTATTCATTTTTTATTTCATTATAAAATTAAAATCAAAATTTTGAAATAAGCGAATACTTAGCCAAATAGTGTAATAAAATTAAATAATTTCTACCCCAAAAACAAAAAAAATAAATAAATAAATAAAATAAAGATAAAAAATTATATTTTTTTAATTTGTGGTAAAACAAATGAATATTTGAAATGCTAGAACTTGAACAAAATAAAAATGTAAGTTAAATTATTTTACATTAAACACACATACAAAATTTTGTTTCAAGTTTTTTCTTTCTAATTTGTTGTTTTTTTAATGTCATTAATTTATGTACTTTATTTGTTCTTTTTATTTTATTTTTATTTTTAATGTTTAATGTACTTTTAGCAATTTTAATTTATTTTATCTTATTATTCTATATTTTTCATAATTTAATTATTTTATTTATTTATATTGCATTTCTCTTTGATACATAAATACGATGAGATAAAAATTAATAAATTCTTACAATTAAAACTATATTGTTATTAATTTTAATATATTTCCCTATATTTTTTCCTTATTTTTAAATGTTTTTATTTCTATTATTATTTTTTTTTTGGAATTAGATTTTAGTTCAAAATAATTCTAATTTTTCATATGAACCAGAGTGATGAAGTGAGGACCAAGTATCTTTTACCAGCGTGATATCAAGAAAAGAATTTATACAAATATGAGAAATTAGATACAGTCCTCCCTCAAACTAGTATTTGGGGTCTTCAAAACCTGCCAATATGAAAACAAATCTTTAAAATGGATGAATACTGTATGAATAAAAAATGTTAAAGAAATAGTTTAACGAATTAAGACCTGCGACGCACGTCGACAAATGTATTCTTGAGAGACATATCCATGAGTTTGAAGTCTTCATAAATAAAATGTTTCACACCAGTGTCGAAAATTTCAGATACCCAAATAAAAGAAATGAGTAAAACAACATCTTACATCAACGAACGAAAAATAATATTTTATCCAATATTTTATGCCTTCAACAGAAAAGCTCGGAGTCTTAGTGCCAAGAGATTGTTTTTAATAGTGCCATTTTATTTTTTATTTTACAATGTTAAATAAGTTAAAGCTGAAATGTATGCTGTAGCAATGTGATTACTTGACAAACTGAACTAATTCTAACTCACACTTCGTGTTTTAGTTTGCAAATTTCTTACAAACCAGCACTGTAACAAAAATCGATGATTTTCAAAGTTACTCGAATAATAAGTGAAAGTTTTCGAAAATCCGCTTACTTTTTCGAAAATTTGTACGAAATATTGTACGATTAATTAGTGTTTAAAAATTTTTTAAAATTTACATGGTATTTACAAGCTTTTTTCAACAAAACAATTTTCGGAAAAAATTTTTAAAAATTCTCAGTACAAAAAAATAGTTTTTTATGCTATCAACTGGCAATTACAGAAAAACGCATACATATATGTACAAATACATATGCACGAGTATGTAAGTTTGTGCAAACCTGCAGCAGCATGAGCAAGATTACGAACTCATGTAGCCGCATCCAGTACTAAAGTCAAGGACATCTTTGGTGATAAATTACAACCAAAGAAGGCGGAGGTCAGTCGACAATTCCAAATGCTCTGCAGGCGGACAACAAACGCGCTATTTGAGGGTGGGCTATGTGCTACAAAGGTGAGTGTGTAAATTTATTTGTTTGAATGTATGCTTGTATGTATGTATGGAGCTTGCGTTGCGTTGTAACACTCGGTACAAATGAACGCGAAAGAAACTTGATTTCAAAGTAAACGCCCAGGGTATTTCTGCTTTAGCTGTGCCTGTATTATAAATATATGAGATATCTGATATGATTTGACAGGCAAGAGAAAGCTGCAGTGGGATTATAGCGAAAAAATAAATACTATAGTGTGAGGAAATGCACTTAGAATATGTAAAACTGTAAAATAATTAATTTCTTTCACTTTTTTTTTTAATTTTTGAATAATTTTCTTTGGATTGCTTCACTTATATTGTCTTGGTGCTTTAAATAACACATTAAAAATGTTACGTTTCACTGCATTTGAGTTGCTGGGCAAGTAAGACCGTTTGCCTTTTATTTCTTTATTCATTTTTTATTTTTATTTAATTATTTTTTTTTTACTTCTGCAACGCGCTTATGCAAAACCGCCATCGATTAGCGTGAAAATGTAACGAAACGAAAGCCGCCCGGATATCGCCAGACACAAACGCACAAGCACACGCCATTATATGTAGGCGATATATAAGCATTGCACAGCGTTTGAGACAAACAGCCGAAAAGTATGCAATGCTTGAAATTTTCACCGAATTATATTTAATGTTGCTTTTTTCATTAATTTTCCGCAATGTTCTTAGAATTATAAGCACTCTAACCGTACAATTAAGCATATGAACACTTCAACTTGCTGCAACGCCTAAAAGTAGGCACTGGTTATAATCAATACACAGCTACACCAACGCAGGCGTGTTTTCTATTTAATTTGGCACAAATAATTTTGAGTAAAAACGAATTTTTCAACAAAAACTGCACTGCACTCACAGCGGTATATTCAAGAAAAAAGTAAGTATTAAAAACCACACAAGAATTTTAGAAGTATACCTCAATAAAAAAATAAAGCCAGTATCGGTGTATCGCAATTTGCCCCAAAGCGCTCACGAAACGTCCATTTTCAGCTGAAACCCGTGCGCGAATGTGCGCCGATACGATTGCACACGGAGTGCCTAAGAGTGCTTTTCGGCACATAGCGGAGAATAGGCAATGGTGGCCAACAACAGCAACAACAACAACAACGAAAACGAAAACAACAAAGCTAAAGGCAACAGCAGCAACTTCGCGAGCGCACAAGCAGGCGCCTGCCTCAACGCTAAGCGTATGCGTGTGTGTTTATAAGCGTGTGAGAGCTGCTCTCAGCACACATTTGCTATGTGTGTGGCTGTATGTGTGTGGGTGTATGCGCACTTTTAAGGACATGCATAACAGCAAAAAAAAACAAGCAATAATAGAGTAGCAAGCAAAAGAACATTGAATTATTCAATGTCAGTCAGTCAGAGCCAAGTGGCAAAGCCATCAACAACAGCAAACACACACACACACACACACATACAGCGCAACTCATTGCGAGCCACAGCACTCCACCGCAAGTCCAGGCGTGTTGGTGAAAAGCTGCTGCAATTCAAATAAAACACTCGTCATAAAGCATTCCGTCTGCCATTCACGCAGTAAACGCTTATTGTGTGCGCTGCTCGCGCTGGAACTGAGCGCATGGTGCGCACTCAGTAAAACCAGCTTGTATGCTTGTGTGTGTATGTGTGTGCATCTTTTAGGCGCTCTCCGCGATTGGCATGTCGAGCGAATTTAGGCAAACATATGTGTAATTGCATATACAAATATACATATGTACAATATATGCATGTGCATATGTGCAATTGTTGTTGTATTTGTTTAAGCTGCCCACAAAGCCGCAAGCTCGCCTGGGCGTTTTGTGTGGTTCATTGGAGGCGACGGCGACTAAACAACCGCCAGGCGAGCACAAGGTGCACTGTCGGGAGCGTTAAAAGGTGAAGTGTATGCTGCCGCACACACACTTACAAACAAACAAATACTCACACTACAACATTATGCCAGAAAACTCAATATGGAAGAGGACGCAGTGGCTACAACAACACGAACAACAAAAGTAGTATACAAGTATGCAAAAAGGCTGCAGGGAATGAGGCAAAACTTAAATTGCAGCACAAAAATTAGTCACAACAAAAAAGCGAAACAAACAACAACAAATACAACGAGACCCAGCGACAGCATGCGAGAGCACGACGACAAGGTGAACACAAAGAACTTTGAAAGGACCGCGAGAGTCGATAACGGAAATTCCTTTCCTTTCCTTTCCTTTTTTGCCAGAGAACACATGCATACATACATACATACATACATACATATATGGCACGTGTGTGCATGTGTGTTTATGTCTGTGCTTGTGTGTTTGCATGGGTATGTGCGCTGCATTGGCAGCCAGCCAATACAAGTTCAGTGTGGCACCTAAAAACCAGAAATATTCAATGCAGACGCATAGTTGCACAGCGTGACACACTTACCAGATGTTAGGGGTACGCATTTCTGACCGCTTAATGTCATTAAGCTGAATTAAGGTAGCTTTGAGATTTTTAAACACCACTAAGTTTTTTTTGTTTTAAAGAAATTTAATATTTCGAAAATTTGTCAAAAACGGGGCGAACAGTTGGGTATGAAAGAGTATCATTAAGCATGCCAAAAAGAAATTCTAATACTTTTCAAGATATTATTAGACATTTTTAATAAAAAAAAAAGTTTAGTAGAAAATTTCTAAAACTTAAACAACACTTAAAAACTCTCTTAATATTCCATCTGAAACAACTGAACATTTTTTAATGCTATTAAATACATACGCATAAATAAATTAGTTTAACACATCTTTTCACTGAAATACGAAAATAAGTGATTTCATAAAGTGGTTAAGAATTACAGACGTTATTACTAAACCAACGAAAGAAGTCTTTAGTCATGTTTTTCCAATTATTCTAGGGTGCCCATTGATATTAACTCACAAAATGTAGAGTTGTGGAAATGTGGAGTCAAAAAAAAAAACCAAAAAAACGAGGTACTGTCAATGGAGGTGGTCAATATTGGTATTCGAAGCACAAATGATAGGGTCTTTTATAAAATGTAGATATAAGGTGACATTGGTCTTCCAACCTGAGAACACCTTTTCAAAAAAATCAAAATTCAAAGTCCCTGCTGATATTAAATAGAAGGAGGACGTTTCCCACAACAGCTGGCTCCACGATAGCGAAATCGAACCGGATTTTATACGCCCAAGAGCTCTTATTTCGAAGATCTAACTCGGCTTGCATAGGTAAGTAAGTAAAAAAAAACGATAGGAACTTGATATTAGCACGTATGAAACTAGTACTGAACCAAATATTTATTTGCGTGTATTTCAAAAACAAGAATTTAAGACGAACATTACAAAATCCTTAAAAATGTAATTGTATCCTAAAGCATAATGGCAACATTGACCACCTGGAGCTGTCGCAGACATGTAACTATGTTAAACACACAAATATACAGACGCATTTTAAGCGGAATAGGGGATAATACATATAAAACCCGGTCAGCTGAGAGCCTAAAATTTAGTATAGACGAAGTATGTATAGAACGGATTATGCGTGGGAAGGAAACACGAAGGAATCGCTCCGTTTCATTGCTTGCTTCTATTTATTGACAGCACGACGGGTGTTCAACTCGTTCGAGACATGCGTGCAGTGGACTAGAAATTGAGCGCGCTCACATACCAACTCAAACTGGCGCTCTTTGGCACTCTCGCGCTCTCATTTCAAAAAGCACACTCAAATGCGGCTGACTTCAATTTTCACTTGCACACCTGCAAGTTGCTGCTGATAATATAATTAAATATAATGAAATACACGTATAATCGCCACTTTGGAGTGGATTTTCGACAAATCGAAATACATTTAATAGGTATTATCGACCAGCTAAAAGAAAGTACATATATACACACACATCACATATAGGCATAGAAGTAGGGCAGAGCGGGGTGGGGAGTTTGCAAGTTTCCACTGCGCAAAGTGAGACCTACAAAGCGCTACAATTTGCTGCATGCAACTGCACCCAAGTTACTTTGATTCATGGAATACCGTTACTACAGTGAGCGCCCCACGCCCAACACAAACCGCCTTAAAAATAAGATAGCGACAACGTTTTAGTTGCGCCTTTTCTTTTTTTTTGTAGTAAACTTTGTTGTCATTGCAAGTTTAAAAGTTCCTGCCACCACCCGGCTCTCGCGCCCCTCCCCTAAAACTGAAGGGGTGCAAGCATTGGCGGACTTTTGCGCGTCGGGAGCGAACTCCCGAGTATAGCCATTAATAATGCAATGGCATGACACGACGCATACAATTTCGTTGAGGCAGGCAACGGCAGAGCTCAGCTGCGGCACTGACAGGATAATCGGGAGACAAGTGGATGAGATATGCTGAACTATAGAAATTGAAACAATTGAGGTTAGCAGCAGCAGCGACAGCAACACAATGAAAAAAAAAACAAAAACAGCACTAATGCGACAGTTAAACAAGCAAACAAATATGCAAACACACACACACGCTTGCAACACACGAACACACGAACACTTAAGCACATGTGTGACTGTATGTGTGTGTTAACTCGCAAAGTGCATGGGACGGAAATGGGTAAATGGTTTAATGCAGCGTTAAATTTAATCGTATCCCACTTAACTATTGAGTGGAAATAATACAATCAGCTGGGGATTCAGTGAGTTGCTGGATTTAAATGTAGACAAGATTAATTGGACAGTTTTGAAGTTGAGTTGAGTTGAGTTCAATCACAAAAAAAAAACACAAGTATTTTTATAATATATACTTAAAGAGTTTAATTGCTTTAGATTAGATCTTTAGAGGCTTATTACGACCATTATGATATCGCTCCCATGACGATCGGGTCCACATAACCGGAACGTTGGCTGACTTTTATACAGCCAAGCACTGGAAATTTTTCAGCTTTTCACATTATATTATTGTGTATATTACATGTGTATCGCCGCCCTCGACGGCAATTATTTCCAAAAAATATTTTCCCAAAAAAAATTTGCTTTTCTGTTGACCATGATACATATGCAAGCATGCCTTAAATGAAAACCACATTGGCTCATCATCTAAATCGAAGTAGGCTGACCAAATTGAGTACTTTTTGTGCAAGTGCTTCGCTTTGATTATTAGAAAGTGAGGTTTTGATATAGCCAAGGTTCAGATTTTAAATCTATTTATTTTTAAAGTTATCAGAAACAGCAAGCTTGAGTCTCATTTTAAAAATATTTTCAGCTTTCACATTATATATAACCAGCGAAAGACTACAGTAGTTATAGTCTGCGCATAAAATCCGTGGCGAAATTTTAATGTAACAAAAGGTGAGTCAGCTGCCAAGCTATTGTATTTTTAAATATCCTTCATCACATAAATTATTAAACGAAAAACCGCTGATGACACCATTTACGGGCGTTTGGCATAAGCCATCGCAGACAAGTAACAATATGAAAACCTATATACATACATGTGTAAGTATGTATGTATTGGGTTGTTCGGAAAGTCATTTCGTTTTTTCCCGCCAGAGGACTTAATTACGTTTTTTCGAAACTAACTTCACACTTAAGCCCCATAACCATTATATGTCATGAGAGCTGATATTGCAAGGCTTGTGTGTGAAAAAGTTCTATTAATTCTACCCTGTAGTTTTTGGTTGGTGCCTTTTTAAATATGGAGAGCAATAAGCAGCATTTTCGTCATATTTTACTTTTTAACTTCAGAAAAGGTAAAAATGCTGTCCAAACGAGAAAAAAATTGACGGATGTGTATGGAGAAGGCGTGTTAACAGTACGCCAGTGCCAGAACTGGTTTGCAAAATTTCGATCCGGCAATTTTGATGTCGAAGATGCACCACGGGATGTCAAAGGAATCGTTTTTTTTTGAGCTTTTGCCGGACAATACAACGATTAATTCAGAAGTCTATTGTCATCAGCTGGACAAATTGAATGATTATAAATATATATAACAAATATTTATTCATTATACGAAAACTGTCTTTCATGTTCCCCAAAAAAAACGAAATGACTTTCCGAACAACCCAATATTTTAATGGGGAGAAAAGCGCGATATCAGCACTAAGTACTTACATATTATGATGAGCCTTGAGGCCACGAAAACAGCAGAGACTATACGCTATAACAGGCACAGGAAAAAACAATCCAAAGCAAAAACAAAAACAAAAAACAAAAAAACTGCAATGTCAAATGATGTGCAAAAGTATAAAGGAGAAGACGAGCAATAAATTACTAAGAGGGTAATTATAAATAAAATAGGGCGATTTGAAAACAATAAAGAAATTGCTAGGAAGATAAAGAAAAGTCATCGAAGAATATGCTTATAATTCTTTATTTCTACATATGACAATACAAAATATAAATATATATGCATGTATTTATGTGCTCGGGCATAATTTATGTGATACTAGAGCTGTGTTTGTCGCAATCGCTACCAAAGTACTAAACACACGCTCCGGCATACTTATGTATGTATGCATATAAATAAACCCCTATGTGTATACTATACATTCAGCTCGAGACAAACATGCCCCATGCTATAAACATATATTTTAAATTGAGTTTTCAACACTCAACAAAACCAGTTGAGGAAAAGTCATTTGCACAGCGCTAGAGTGGGTGGTAATTGCTTGTAATCTCACTTTCATTTTAGCCATATAAGCGTTATGTGCCCGTTACATTGTTGTTATACTCATATGCATATACATACGTATGCACATACATATAAGTAAGCATATAGTCGCACACATTTGCACGTACTAATAATTTAAAATAATAGTTGCAGAACTGAAAGGATTCGTGCAGTTCGTTATTTATATAAGCATATTTTATAGAACATTGCTTTTAAGGCTTCAATTTTAATGCTACGCGAATACAAAACAAGCTATTACATTAAAATATTTTTTTAAATGCTTTTACTTTTTACTTTTTTTAAATACTTTTTATTGTTTAAAAAAATTAAATGCATACGATATAAAATACATACGGACGCAGCTTTAACTAGAAAGCAATGCTTTGATAGATTTTTTTTTCTTTTTTGCCTGTATTAAATTTATTATATAGATAATACAGTAGAATTTAAGCCTCTTTTCTTTCATATTTGTGAAAAGGTTTATCACAAGTGCATTTTCACAATAGAAAATAAATTTCAACCACTTTCAATCAATTTCAGTTTTTGCAGCGGCTGAACATTACAAAGTTTTTCTTGAAAAGAAAAAAACAGGTAATTTTCGATGAATACCAAGATCATAAGACAACACACACATTTCATCACACTTTAAATTACATCATTGCACAAGCAAACTTAAAAATTTATTATATAAACTTATTGACTTTTTATTCGAAATATAGAATGTATTTGCAAATTATATGATCTAAGAATGCCACCAAAACATGAGCATTTTTAGCATTATAAATCTTGGGTATATAAGCCGAGAATTCAATAAATAACTTTACAAGCAACACAGCATGTGCATTACACAGTTTTCTCCAAAAAGATAACATAAAATGTAAACAACTTCATATAACAAATAGATATATGTACAATAGAATATCTTTTCTAATTTCTCAATATCTAATATGTCAAAAGTCTTGGCCTGCCCAAATATAGAGTCACAAAATAAATTCGACATATGAATTAGTATGTATGCAAATAGAATTATTCTCAAATTTATAAAGGAGGAATTGTTGCAAGCTTTCTGACAGTTAATTGTCAGAAAACGAATTACAGTCGCACACTTCAATTAACACCTTGAGCAATTGTGGTAAAAGAAAACTGTCACTAACTTTAAATATCTAATAAAATCCAGTAACTTATGTATGCAAGCAAATGTAAATGTTATAAAGAAAACTATTTAAACTTACGCGTATAAAAAAATATTTCCATGAACTGTATTTGTTGGTGAAATGAAAGAAACTACATAAAAAAAATACAGATAAAACTGCTGATATCAATTCGAAAAGATAACACACTTGCATACATACATACATACGTACAATATAAACAGTTACCAATAGAAGCAGTTTTTATCTCCAAAACTATAACACTAGACTTCTGCGCATAGGAATTTATTAATATGTATTATATTGTAAGATTTCGGATTTTCTAACGAAAGCAACAATAATAAAACTAGTGGAAGTGGATACCCGCGTTTTTCCACACTTTACACTAACTAGCTTACATAAATAATAACTTACCATGTATAACCAATTCAGAATCACGATTTATTTCATACAAGCGTATAGCTTCATCCAATTCCATTTGCGTTGATATCGTACAGGGATCATTCTCTTCGTCCACCCATTTTATGGTGAAGTGCTGCAAAAATATTTAAAAATTTTAAATAAATATTTCCCAACAATTTTGTGTGATTACTTACTTGATCTGATGGAAAGCGGCATATGCCGCGTATTTCTTGACATAAATTCTCATACGTGATATTTTCATCTATATAAGTGATCATTATTTCGCCATTGTAGGCAGTTTTGACTTTAATCTCATTGGTGGCACTGTTGGCATTTGTGCCGTCCGGAATAATTTGCGAAGGCATTTTCTGCATTTGTAATTATGCCTTAAATGGATGCGTATTTCTTTGTTGGCCTGGAAAATGCGTAGTGCAAAGGACTTGTCTCTAGGATGATTAGTTTTTGGTTACAAATGAACAATAGCTGAAAGTAGTTTAATTTATAAATGTAATTATTTATTATTAAGTTTTTCTATTATTCCTAGAGATATTTACATACATTCATATACAGATATAACTTGTAATTTTTTTTAAAGCATATATTTTTTGCGTCAAAATAGCCAACTTCATTTTTTCGCTTAGATTATTTATATTTCTGTTTTATTAATAGGTTTATATTTTCAGCATAGTTTATTGCCCACTGTAATATGTATACTCTGCTTCTATGTCACTTTATATATATTTAAAGATTCGAGTGGGCGATAAATACATTGGCGCTAGCAGCATCCAACCTCCCTATTTCAATGTGTATATATTTAGGTACAACAACAAAAATATGAAGATGATGTTGTTGAAATATAAAATGTAAACAAATGCGAGAATCCACAAGTGGTCATTCGGGTAATGTAAATAAATATGAACACGAAAGCGCGGCAAGTCACAAGTTTCAATTGAATAACTTTGTACGTAAGGAAATTGAAATATTTTTAATTATATTTTTTTTTCGCTCTATTGTTTATTGCAAGTTAATTGGAAATTTTTGCAAATGAAGCACATTTCAAGCAATGTGGCAACACTTGCGGCAGCAATTTGACTGCCCTTCATTACTGCCTTTCGTTGTTGCGCCAGCCGGCGCCAATGAATCATGCAACAAGTTGATTTCATTGAAATGCCTCACTGTGCTGACGCGAAACAACGATATTTGAATGATTAACACATTCCACATATTAGTATTTAGTACAACTAACACATGCAAAGTTAATTAATATATATTTTAACACATTTCATCGCAGATAAGTGGCGATATGCGAAAAGCTACAACCTTTAATTATTTGCCATTGCAATACCTCTTCCAGTCAGCGTGGTGTTCCACTTAATTGATTGCATATTTCGCCGTACATTGACCACTAGTGGGATGATAAAATAAAAATAAGTCATAGTGCTTCCGATCTTTTTGTGCTTCTGTATACTTTCTAGCTTGTTTCTTACGGCTTATTGGTACTTATATCACATTTCTCAACGCAATTTCGTTCTTTATAACGACTTCCTGCGTATTAACTGCAATCTACAACACATATTTTATGCGCTCGTTCCACACCTCGACTATGTACTTGGCCAATATGTATATGTATGTATGTGGACGTACTTGGTTAACTTGCCGTTTTAGGCCAGGTCTACTGTTATTTCACCTTTTTTCTACAAGTTTTTTTTTTACCTTTCTTCCCTCTGCATACACTTCTTTACGTTCACATTTGCCAGTTACTGCTATTACATGCGACTCTTTTTCTTTTTTTTTGTCATTTACAAATTTATAGCGAATATAATCTCAAATGTAATTAATTCGCATTATTACTATTTACAACAACACAAAACAAAAACACAATGAACTCAAATAAACAAAAATAAAATTAATTAAGTCTTTAATTAGTAAGAGGCCAACAAATTTATTTAGTTTAATTGGTGGTGAGCGGCACGACAACCGTAAACAAGATAAAACTTCGAGTGCGCGAAGAAAAATGGTAGATTTGTAGAGTTGCCAGTTGATTTGAGCAAAGTTGCATGCCAATGGCATGTCATTCCACTATCGAAAAATAGTTAATATTGGGTTCAGTAAAGTTTAAAAAGGTTAGTGGGAAAATATAGATATTGAAAAAAGGTGAATAATACTCGACAAATAACCGTTATTCGGTCAACATTTTCTTTACAACTTTTTCAATTATCTTAATTTTTAAAATTCTCTACCAAATGGGGAAAAGTTGTTGAAAACAAACATTTATTGTGGCTGTTGAACTCAATGCAATTTTATTAGAAAAGAAAATATTTGGATACTACTTACATATTCCTATATATATTATTTTATGTCTTCTTCCATGCGTACGTTTCATAATAGCTATTGAATTAAAATATCGTACGAGAATAACAATTTAGTTATGTGTAGTTGGCAACGCGTCGCAGACAGTCGGACTTGGCACCACTGTTTTCTGGTATTTTGCTTACCACTCTTTCCTCGTTTAGAGTTGTCAGATTATTTCATCAGTCCGAAAAATTCTCTCTTCTGGAGAAGTTCATGTTTAAATTTAGTGCTTCGTGATAACAATTCATATTCTCTTATTTTCCATGAGATTATCTATTAGTTTGGAATTAAATACGTGTATTGTGTATTAATTGTATATGTAACACTTAATATTTGAAAAATTAAACAAGGAACAATTTAAATTTGTATTTGCGAGACAACGTAATCGTGAGCTGGACGTTCGCACGGGTACGTACGAAGACTCCAAAGAGTAGATAAATAGCGAAAGCGTGTGCGATATTTGTAAATAACAGAGAAGAAAACGTACTTGATTTCCTCCAATTTTCCGGAGGCCAAACTTGTGAGCGTATATTTCGCATTACTTGCACTGAAAAACGCAAAGAATAGTAAAGATTGAAATTTCTTAAAGATATGTATTTGAAATTACCAGTAGGGTAGAAGATAATAACGTGCGAGTGTAGCAATTTAACTGAAATTTTCCACTGACGGTTTTGTGCCAAGCGTCCATTGCTAACCTTTGTCAACAAGAGATTTAATAGCGAGTGCGTACAAAAATAGACAAAATGATTCGCTTGAAACAAATTTAAGTGAATTCAAAATAAACCATTAAAATATATAAATATAACGCAACTTGACGTCACAACCACTGTTGCTGGGCTAAGAGAACATGTGTGCATTTATATATTATCAGAAAATGTGTGGTTTCTTTTTGAAGTGTTTGCCAAAATATCGAAAATAAATTAGAAACATTGTTGGTAAGTGGAAATAAATACTAGTTATGCAAACAATCTGCTTATCACATAGATATATATACTACATATGTATTTATATCGTATGGGCATTACTAAACGCACTCCACCACTCTACCCAGGACGTTTCTTGGCTATATTTGTAATTTACATAAACACCAACTACCCATAGATAGCTAAGACTTTCAGGAAATTTCCACTGGACATCTCCTTTTCATGACGTTTGCAGTTCGCTATTTGCGGCTATGGTTCGTGCCTGAATTGCTCTTCCCTTTTTTGTTTTGATATTTTTCTTCTATTTTGTTTCCATTACTTTTTGTTGCAATCTTCACAACTACGACAGCAGCAGCGGCAGCGAATGCTGTTTACGAAAGAATGCAGGCGGAGAAAATCGATTTTCCTCACAAAAAATAAACGACGAAATAGAAGAATTATATATAAACACATGTGGGGTTATGAAAGTGTCGCAATTGTGCCGTATTGGTTGTTAAGTCACTTGCAGATTTCAGGAATATTTTTTACATGAAATAATATGAGATTTTAAAGAGTGTTTTAGAGATAGGAAACACAGCTTTAAATATAACTTACCGCTTTATAGGTTTTGTCACACTTATCAACATACATTATGTAATAATTTCACTCAACGTCTAAACGACAATAATCTTCTATGGTAGCTACTTCTAGAAGTTTCAGTATGCCAGCTGTTTGCATATAATTATACAAATATTAATAGGTGAAAATTGATACTTATTTTAAAGTAAATTTTTAATTTTAGTATAGAAAACGAAGTATATAATATGGGCATTTGGAACCGTCATTTTGGTCGCCCGATACTAGTATTCGAAATTCGTTCGGGGTCGTGAACCTGGAATATTTTATATATATGGAAGTAGCGTTTGAGGACCTCTCATCGAATTTCAATGGCTAAAAGTGAAATTGCATCAAAAAGTAACGTTTTGACAACTAGGATTTAAGTTTATGTACCTGCAAAACTTCATCTTTGGAAGGAATAAAGTTAAAATCATACGTAATAATACCTTTAGACATATTAAAATATTTCGCTGTAACAGTGATTTGAAATTGTACACTTGAAAAATGATGTTAAAAGTTTTACCTTTTTACATATGTATACCTGTAAAAATATATGAAACTCTGATAGTAAAAACAGTCAAATAATGTGTTTTATTGGTTAAAATATTTACGTATGTACATATATATGACTAGCTCACGTGAGTAATACACTTTGACCTTCACAGAATGTCACAATTTATGCAGAGCCCCAAGATGTCCTGCGAATTGCCTTAATTACACTCTGTACGAAAAGAAAGGCTATCCCTAAGAATCTTGTTCACCCTTGTTCTTAAAACCGCCTCTAACCCTTTGCTTTATATTTAACCAAATGGCAAAAACAATTCACCAAGTAAATGTGTTGCTAAGAGCAGATTTAGATTTGGAGAAATCGATCAAATTCATAATGTGCAAATTTACAACAAATACGAACAACCGTTACAATGTAAAGATAAATGAACTTTTTTTTGTCAATATAGAGTAGGCAACAAACCAGCCGACTGGTTGCCTACTTCTCCACATGTCTGCACCTTAAATATGTACACATACAATTATGAGTGAAATTCATACTATCATTCCTGTTTTTCTGGCACGTTACATTCAACGAACCGTCAGCCAGTCAACGAGAGAATGAGCCGATCGATTGTCTAGCCCGGCGGCAGTTCAGTATTGTCTGCTTACATCGTTCGTTGTCTACCATAATATTCATAGGTATTGTGACTGCATAACGAGTGCAACGTTCCCAACAACAATAACAAAAACAGTGTGATAAAATAAACAAAAAATAGAAAAAAACAATGAATACAATGCATTAGATATAAAGTAAAAAGCCTATTAAGACCTATTCTGTAACGCTGTGATTTCATAAATCAATACTATTTATAGGGAGACTCATGAACGATACACCCAAACCAAATAAACTTCTAAATCTATAATGCCTTAAATATTGTCTGTAAATTAAATTTTTGTATACTTGTAGTAAGTTCACAAATCAAAAAAAATAAATAAAAAATCGTGACCGGTTATCAACACCTGCAAGCTACGCTAATTATAAGTTGTCCTATATGCCACACCCACTAGTTCACTGGCTCACGCCAGTGTAACACCTCATTATTTGTAGTGTAGCGCATCGACTTCAAACTAGGTAATTTGACTCGACACCTCACAAACTAACCAGTAATTGGCTGACTGGGTGGGGTGTCGGTTTAGTGTACCTTTAAGGCCGATTAGTGCGAGTTATCGATACGAATCGAATTCAACTTTATTTGCTCTCCCGCTCTCACACTCCCTATTATGAAAATACAAGCTCGCTCTCATTGCAGTTTTTATACGCACAGATACAAACAAACATATGCAACTTGCTTGTCAATTCATTGATTGTTACTCATTTTTCACATTCGTCATACAGTTCGTAACCAATCGTTTGCATAGTTCGTGTATATTTGTTCGGCCGGTCGGTCGGTCGCTTGTCAATGGTGGCCATGTGAAGCTCATTGCACTTTGTGCAGTAAAAATGCATGTAACTTTTTAGCCGGCCTAGAGTGAGTGAGTGCTCTGCCGCCGCTAAGAGACCACAACAACGACGAATTATTCACGAACACGCAATGCTGTCGAACTTGGTCAACGGACATGCGTACAAATATATGCGACAACATTCTTATGAATCCACCCAGCTGTCTGGTAGTGCAGTTTGTGCAACACAGGGTGCTTGAAAGAGGAAAGAAAAAAATCAGAAAAGAATAAAACTTAAATCTAAGTAAATGACTGAATTCAACTCCCAATGTTATATTGAAGCATTTACACTATTAATTACACAGCAGCATTAACCCAATTCTACAATACACAAAACCTAGTCCTCTAATACTAAGAAAGAGACCAGCATTCCTTGAAACAGTAGAATGATGTTAACTTGCAACGAAGTGGGTACAACCGATCTTAGAAATCAATCCAGCTTTGCACAGTACACTTTTCCTTCTGCTGAAGTGAAATATAAAGTACGGCATAGCTTTAGCGCCAAAATATATGCTATGTTTTCAAAAAATGTTAATATCTTTAGGCGGCATCTTAAACTACTTCTAATTATGATGTGAAGTCTAAATATTTAGCGCCCAAAAGTATATTAAGCAGAACATCGTGGTCTCTTTCAACTTCCGTTTCCGTCCGTAACATAAATATCACTCACTGAGCGAGTGAGATGGGCATACATATGTTAGAATCATCAAGTATGAAGCCCAATTGATGAATTGGTGAAATTTGTAATAGTGATCGAGTTTTAGTTTTTGCAGGCATCTGCGCTCAGCATGTCGGCTATTGTTTGAAACTTTCGCACATGCCTAAATTTTCTGTCAAAGGTGGAGGTTTTCTAGTTTTTGTGCTCATCATTGCAAGGAGAAAACTACTACGACTTTCCGATCCAAACAGGCTTCGATAGCCGAGAGGACAGCTCTTGGTCGGATAAAACCCCTGTCAATTCCTGTAATGTAGAACCGGTTCTTGGGAATTGAGAGCTTTATTGCACGGTTAGAGGGAGAATTGCGGATCAGAACAACGCTATATATTTCAAAGTTGCCTTTCCGATGAACCCTGTATTTACTTGCAATATTTGGTCACACTTTGATACACATTCACATGTTTGTTGTTCATTGCCGGCGCGTTGCTGTCGTCCGCTGACCAGAACCACCACGAACGACATAGCTTAATAGCCCATATGTATGCACAACGCACGACGCTATCGCATGGTCGGGCTCATTCATGTCAGCTCTGGCTCTCCGTCGCTGTACAATAAGCGCGCGCGTGCTCACTCTCAAACGCTTTCTGCAATATCTTTGACCGCATGCATGTGATGCCTGGGTCTACTGCAGGCATATTTTCTCTACCAATTTCTGTCTGCACTATCCACATTATTTATATGTACATATGCGCGCTTGTGTTGTGTTGTTGTCAATACTTAAAATGCAACTTATACGGTGTTTTCTTAATTTTTAATTCTAGAATTTTCCCGACAACCACCACTCTGAGTTTGCATTCGAAAGCGTACACACGGCGCACTACGAAGCGAGCGAGCAGCAGCAGCATTCACGGCGAAAACAAATTCAAACCGCATAATAATATTGGAAATAGTCAACTAATGAAGCTTGTGACAGCGGCCAATGACCAGTGAGCAACAACAATAACAACGGTGTTAGCATTTTCTTGCAATTCAACGAAAAATCGTATCTGTGTATGTGAGTGTGTGTGAAATTTTAACTTTAACAGAAATTGCAAAGAAATTTTCACGGTTAATGCAAAATAAAATAGAAATTCCTATAATTTGACGTTTTAAGTTTTGACTCTTCAAAAGCTTATACAGTTAGAACAAATCGGCAACAAAATGTCGCGTTTAAGCAAATCGAATTCGTCTAAAAAAGTGTCGATTTTAAAGACTAAAAAGTTTATGTGATATTCGTATACATTCGAAAGTCATACATTCGAAACAACAGCAACAACAAGAAAAATAAGCAGTTATTTAGCGAAAACGTCGTGCAGTAGAAATACTGCGTATATTCAGAAGAAATTGTAGCAAAACGCTAAATTTGACCCAACACTGTGTGGTAATTTTTATAAACGGACTGGGCGCTTTAAGGAAATATTGCGAATTTTATAGAAAAAAAGTTTTGAAAATTCGAAAAATTCAAATTTCATAAAGAACTTTAAAATTAATTGAAATTAAAAAGTAAGTTATTCCAGCGACTCAGCGTGAAATCTGCAGTAAGCTAACGAAATCAGCGCAAACAACAACGAAGCAGTACGAAAAGCTTAAAATTTTGTTTTAAAACATTTTTTGATAAAAGAAAATTTCTGAAAAAATACTTTTTTGCACCACTTTCAAACAAAAAAAGTGGAAAAGCTTGAAAATTTGTTTAAAAAATAAGCGAACGCCTTTTAAATTGCACTGTGCCCCATCGACCCTAGAACTACAGACGCGCAATACATTCCATATCTGCAAACAAAGCATATAAGAATCACACAGGTCTAGCGCAGAGCAAACACTGCGCGACAAGGGAAACCACCAAACGCAGCTACGGAGACAGCGGTACGTGGGCAGAAGAAAAAGAAGCAGCAGCAGCAGCAACAGCAGAAGCAGTTCAAGTGCAAATATCAAGCGACGCGTTCAATAACCAAATAGACGCCTTAAAGTTGAAAGACACCAATTGCCGTCACTGCCTAATGGCAAGTTCGCTAAATAAAACGAGACACAGGCGCAGATTGACTGCGATCTCGTTTCTATCGAATATTTCATTAGATGGCACACATCGGGATACTAAATTTGGAGCAACAATTGGCATTTGTGGCGACGCGGCTACAACGTACAACGCAACGGCAGCGGGATTACAAAGTGGCGCAACGACTGGCGGCGGCATCGGGTACGGCAGCGGCGGCGGCGGCAAGCAGCAGCAGCAGCAACACTTCAACTATAACCGCAATAATCGACATCCACGACAACAGCATCATCAGCATCAGCATCATCAACATCACTACTATACGCAATATCATGCGAATGGCGGTTGCAATGTGGGTAACGGCAACACCGGCGGTTCTGGCATGCACGCACCATCGGCCGCCATGTTTCTCGCCAATTGCGATGATGCGCACATGGACCACATGGGTGGTGGTTGTTGTGGTGCTGGTGATGGCGGCGGCACTGGCAGCGATGGCTGTGCCGATAGTGCCGGTAGCGCCGATGGTGATGGGCATTTTAGTGAAATTGAAAATATGGGTCAACACTTGATAAATGCACGGCCAGGCAACGCTTACAAGGGCGATGGAGGCATTAAAGCAACAACAACAACTGTCGCAGCTAAGTCGGCAGTCAAGCATATGGATAAATCTGCTGATGACTACGACATCATCAGCGGCAGCGATGGTGGCAGCGGCGTCGGTGGTGCAACTGTGAGTGGGAAGCGCAATGTTAAGCGACCTACATCGAGTGGTCGGCAACAGTGCAATCATAATTGCAGACAAACTTCTAAGCACGGCACAATGGGCATTGCCAGCAAGCAACAGCTGGCTGGCGGCAGCGGCGGTTCGGGCGCCGAGAGCGGCAGCGATTCGGATAGCGTCAAAATACCAATGAAAGTTTCCAGTTTGGGTGCTGGCATACTAATGCCATTGCGTGAAAGGTGAGTGCAGTGTAATAAACTGTTATCACTTTACTTTGAATATCATATTGCTAAACGTGTATATGCGAGTTATTGGAAGTGTAAAGCTTTCAAGACCCGTGTACGAAGTAATATACCAAACGTCGACTGTCCACAAATCGGTGTAAACCGGATTTGTCCATTTCACTAGCGTGAGGGAGAGAGGGAGAGAGAAAGAGAGAGCCAGTTCAGTTGCGGAGTAAAAATTAAATTTCAAAGCAAGTATACCGAGAAACCTGCAGTGAGTAATACCTAACCGAGGTCGTATTTGAGCTAGCGTTGCCACGCGAAAGTAGGGCGACCCTTACGCAACTTTGTTCTGACTATTGTAGCAGATTAAACCTACACTTATCCAATTTAGACTCGGATATACCCAACATATATCCTGCATGCAAACAGGCCGCGCTTGACACTAACCACCTCTTTGCATGCCCAGTAAAACTTACTCATCTAGCGCCCCTTTAACTATAGTCAGATCTCGTCGAGACAGCTCGTTTCCTGCACCTACCGTTAAATAAGCTCGATAATAACTGACTTATTTTTTCTCCAAATAGGGTATTAGATATCCGTTACAACACTAACAACAACAACAGAAACCTGCTTGTCGTTGATAGTCTAGTATTGGGTCTCCAGTCTAAAGGACTTCATAGAGATTCCTTTTCGGTAGAATTCCACACAAAAAATGAATATCTTGAAACAACGAGAACGTATTATATTTAAAACTACCGCAATTCATGGCTCTTGTCGGCCAAATTCGGATCCTGAAAGTCTATATATGTAACAAAGAAAGTGAGTGAAAATAGTTTCAAGTTCTGGGCAGTGGTTTAAAACTGATTTTCATCAAACACCTTTTTAAAATTAATTTTGAGAAATATTTTAATAAAAATTATAAAAAAAAAAAGAATTTAAACTACCGAGTTAGAAGGCAGTCTTAAATGGGCGTATGTCTGAATGGATGTTCGTCACCGTTTTACTTTAATTTTTCCATTCCTTTGTTAAGCGTCAAAATTCGCCAATTATCCAATTTTGTATAAAATCACCAAATCATTATCCGCAGCACTTGCTAAATATTTTGAGGACTCATTCAAACACTGCGTATAATTGATAAGATAAGGAAGAACATGAACAAATTTAATAAAATTGGCATCAATTTCTGCTTTCCAATTTCATTTGTTAAAACCACTTAAGCTTTAACTACTGAACAAAGACTGAACTCTCAAAATTTCCACTTCAATTGTATATTTGTTCGATTGTAATGCGAGTATTACGTAAATATTTTTTGCTACCGTATTTTTTTCGGCGAAACAGACGACAATGTGGCAGTCATGTGCCACTTGACGATACGAAAATTTGCGCTTACCGACATAAATATAGAGGTGTATGTTTGTTGTGGGTAAAATTGATTATATTAATCATACGATATTTATTTGTTTTCACTACAACATTCATTACTGTTATATATTTGCAATAATTTGCTGGCTCAGCGTCGGCTGCGCTTTTTTCATCGTACGATGGCATAAGTACAGGCTTTCGTCATATTTTCCACAGAGTTGCAATCAAATTCAATAAATTATGAAATTAGAGTGAAATGTCAAATGGCCTTAAATGCTGAATGCTAATATGTATATAGGCATGAGTGTGTCATAATTCTCAATAATAGCCCTGCGAGAAAATTAAACCTTTTTTTATTTATATTTTGAAAAATTCTTAAAAATAAAAGTTTGTAAAATTTTTTAAGAAGTTAATTTTGTAAAAAATTTAAAAAGTAAAATTTTGTAAATTTTTTAAAAATAGCTTTTTTTTAAGTTTTTAAAAATTGTTGCATATTAAATTTTATAAAATTTTATATTGTTACAGAAATTATTTCCAATAGTCAAATGTTTTATAGAACACTGAAAATTTTATAAATCTTTAATAAATATTAGAAAATATAATATATAAATAATTTTGTAATAAACTAATAACTTATAATATAAAAAAATATTCATAAATACTCTCATTTAATGTCGCAAGTATAACGTCATGATATTCGTATCAAGCTTCTCTCAATTAAGAAATTTTTCGCTTCAACTGATGACTTTCTTGCAGGGTATATTTGCATATTCTACATTCAACTTGATATTTTATTTTTATCTTGTCTAAGCGGCGGCGTAAAATTCACATGAATCATAATTGACGCCGCAACGCATGGTAGGCACGCGACACAACGCCAGTCATGAAAGCGATTAGCTTACTCGTATTTAAGTCAGCCGACAACTCACTGGGTGGTTGTACTTACACACTTCCGCACTTCCACACTTCCAATACTATAGATGTACATACTTATTTACATACATACGCACTTGTAGGTGCTTGTTACTCAGAGTGTTTGTATCACAAACACTCCGTTAATAAATGGGAAAATCATTTGACGCTTTCCATTTCAAAATGTTTACTTTTAATTTAGACTGCCATTTGTTTAAATCGCATATTTCCTATTTCCTACACAAATGTGTGTATGCGTATGTGTTTCGTTCGATTTAGCCGCTATAATCCATATATTTGTTTATCTGTTCTTAAATAACGTATCACGTGTTTTGTAAATATACATTTAAACATATGTTTATATGTATATACTCATGCATGTGTGTATGTACTTGTATTTACATTAAACTCAAGCTAAATTTAGCTGCAAAATTTCGTTCAAAACTGTAATACAATAAATTAAAAACAAAGCGACATTCATTGTGAATTAACCTTATATGCTATATATGATTATATAGCATTTTTTTATGGATATTATTATTGTTTATTTTTTGGTAATAAATTCCTCATGTAGCATTGATAAACGTAGAAAACGGATATATATTGTATTTGTATTATATGTAATGACCCGTGGAAGAGCTTAGAAAGCTCTCGTGAAGAAGTTTATCGCCCATATTGATTTATCACATAACAATATTTTTTGCAGAATAATCCCTTTTGGACAAAATTTTTACCACGCCTATCCAACTAGAAATCGATTAATACAATTACTAAGTACCAAAACTCAAGTCATAACGTTTTAAAATTTATATTACAATAACTATAGATTAAACTGCAAATAAACACAAACTTAAAAATGTTAGCATATCTTTAGGCGCAGTACCTTTCTTCTTTACAGTTATGAATTGAAACCTTTTCTGAAACCAATAAAAAAGCATTATATTACAATTTTTTTTTTTTTGTGTTAAAGTAGCAATATATTTAGCTGCAAACTAATTTCACTTTTATAGCATACTTGCAGGCGCACAAAATATTTATTTTAACGCAAAATGCATACATTTGCACAGTGGATACTAAATCACTAAGTTTGACTTTTTTTAATATATTTTTTTACTTAATTCATATCAATTCAAAATCAAGTCCGATTTTGTTTATTTAGCTGAAAATTCCGCAAATCAACACCAAAATCGGTTGAAATGTTGAAATGCCAAAAAATATTTGCTATTCAAGTAAGAACTTTGGCACTGCCATAACCTTACGACGTCAAGCGCATTCATGAATATAGAAAAAATTCGAAATTTTTGTGAACACTTTTTTGTTCAATGACGGCCAATGCACTGGCGCTTGACAGTTTTTTCACTCAGAATTTTTATTTGCAGCCAATTTTCATGGGCTATTTGGCGCATTGGTGCAAATGAATGTCACATACTTGTACTTAGGTAAATGGATATGTATACATGCATATATGTATGTAGATGCATGAACGTATATGTGAAAGTTTTTGGTTCTTTTTAATAGACATTTAAAAAGACATCAAAATAGACGTTTAAAAATTATTATTCTTATCCATTTTATTTAAACATAATTAATTTTTTTATTTACATAAAATTTTATTTTTTTTGATATATATGTGTTTTTTAATAATGTTTTTTTTTAATAATATTTTTAGTTAAATATAAATATAAATTAAAAGTAATTTTTTTTTATAATTTTTCGGGGTTTTTTAAATTTTAAGCGTTTCTAATTTGTCTTTTTGTTGATCAATCAATTCGCTGCCCTCAATCAAATCTGGCCCTCTTAAAGTGCATTTTTCAAATTAATTTAAAAATAATTTCAGTAATTGTTTGCTTTTTCCGCTCTAAACTTTTCAACATTCTCTTTTATTTGTTCTATTTTTATTGTTCCCTATTATATCGTCGTTAATACCGTAATTCGTTTCAAATGGAAGTGTGCACGACGCGAGTCTGCATATACGTTGACTACAAGTACCCGTTAGACCGTTAAACAAGCAAAAAAGACAGCAACAACAGCAGCAACAATACAAAACATTTGCCACAAAATTGCTAAATTGAATTATTTTATTCAAGGCAATTTACTCTCTTGAGCACAATGTTTCGCACTCTAAATTATAAACAACAATACGCAAACAAATTTATTTACAAGTCCCCGCACGCTGGCACTTTTTTCAACAGAATTTTGTATGTATGTATGTTATTTGCTTGTCTGCCTTTTAACAAAGTGCGCCAAATTAGCAAAAAAAAAGTTTAGTGTCTATTTGGCTCGTTTATTTTTAGTTAATTGTGCTGAATATTGCACGTTTTTTCGTGATTTACGACCGGTTTGGTCTTTGTTTTCTAATAAAATTTTAAATAATTTTTAGACACGCTAAATGGCAATCAATCAATCAGTTCACTGTAATAGGGGAAAGTAATCGGGTTTTAACATAACTGCATTTTGTTTTTTTAGCTAAGGGATTTACGACATTGTGTTCTGTACAAGAACTCAACGACTCTTAGTTAGCCCTCGATCTAATGCTTAACATCTATCACTTCAACGTCTGAGGCATTTCTATATTTTTGTGGTCTGGAGTCCTTATCAAGATTTCTTACTATTTTCCTGAGTGACTAAAGGCACAATTTGATAGTAGCTGGGCAGCTTTGGCTCTAGAAACCAATTGTTTTATACCATTTGTATATATTAAGTCCCTAAATTTTCGACAAAACTTCGAGAAATGGTCTCCTGTAAAAAGTTGCTCTCTTAAAGCTGTTACCCAAAAGCTACAAGGATCTTCTTACTATCTGCTGCACAAGTCCCTATCTATCTCCAAAAATCTTTTAGTTCTACAAATATAAGGTAACGTAACATATCTTAACAATATTTTTTCTTCACATGGTCGTTTCATTGCTAATTCTCATCGCTTTCATAGCCTCGCGTGAACTGGGTGGGTTGGGCTACCTGCCAATAGGTCAACAAATTTCTCCACCCGTTCGTTTCGACATTGTCTTATTGCAGTTTACAGTGTCTACAGCGACAAAAATAAGTCGAAAACAAAAACAAAAATAAAAAATAATAATGTAAAGCAGTATTAAATGAGCACATGCAAGAAGCGTCTCTAATTGTTGCCACATTCACGAGCTGCAACATAAGTAAACAGCAAATTACATTAGCTTTACAACCTCGTAGCGCTGAGGCGGCGAGGGTCTTTAAACTTCCTTGAACTCGTCAGCCGCGCCAAGCATTGCACCGCACTGAATACATGCAAATATGCAAAACACCAACCTAGCTACCTTCCTAGCGGCATGCAGTCACAACAACAACAATGATACGAACATTTTTCGTCGTTGCAACGCTGCCAAATGGAAAATTTTCAATAAAATGCAATAAAAAATTACAAAATTCAAAAAGCTCTCATGCATTTTTCTAATGCTTACTTAACTCTCTTTCTGTGGAAACGGAGAGCGATATAGAGAGCGTAAAGCAGCTGAGTACAAAGTGCAGTTTTGTTGTTGCTTCTGCTGCGCTGTAAAAGCGCATTGCCGGCATGACTGTAGTTTCTTCACTTCTCTCTACTTTTTGTTGCTGTAATTTTCTTATTTGCTCTCATTATTGTTGTAGTGTGGCAGGACCAGGGTTTCGCTGCTTCATTTCTGGAAAGTTCTATGGCGAAATTTCCAAAAAGGCTGCACAACACTGTTTTCGTGCCGCTACACCGGCGCGCTCTCGTCTGCTCACCAAATTTTCAATGGCTCAGCAGCTGGAAACGTTGAACTCTTTAAAATATTCATCTGAATATGTGGTGCATGTGAGCGTTTGCCGTGAGTGACATTGATTTTCTTTCTGCGGCACGAGCAGAATAATATTTTGTGCCCTAACAATATGTACCAGTGCATGGTACATTGCAACTAGTTTTGAACTAGTGGATCGCTGACAGACCGAGGCAAGATTTGACCTTGGGTTCTCCTACAAATTGAACCTTTTAACTCTTTAAAATTAATTTCCTAAAAACGATGACGATTTCCTAAGACGATTGGCATGATTTTGCGTTTCCATTTCATTCCTTTTTTTTTTTTAAGTTCTCAATTGATTTATATAATAAAGAAATTCGTATAAAAAATACGCCAGTAAGCTCATCTACACCGACGCCCTTTAAAATCAACAAATTCCAAATGGTCGGTATAGTTCAATTAGACTGTCTACGACATTTCTCTGAACCACAGCGTTGTATTTACTACCCTTTACCGTTAAGTGTCAGCGAGTTGCAAACAAACAAACAAAAAGAAGAAACAATACAAAAAAATAAAACCAGAAACAGTTTCAAGCATTGCCTCTAACTAACCCAACAGCAGAGTGCACCACACCCTTCTACGCAAGTTCACACCTGTGCTATAGTATACATAGAACCGCTAAGTGCAATATTATGCGACTTGCTAAACATGGCAACAGCTGCTCTAGACTCGTAACCAAAGCAAAAAAGTCGACTGTCATCAAAGCTAATGAAGACAACGACCGACACGATTCTTTAGGAGAGCAAACGAGCGCATAACCGTTGTCGTTTATCGTTTTAAAAACTGTCAGCAGCAGCTGTGACAATGTTGTTGACACCAACTTGCCATATACAATTGTTACATATTTATTTTGGCCGACTTTACCAAACATGACAAATTGGTGATTGTCGACAGACGCAAATATTTGCTATCAAAAAGCTGAAATTTTTCTTCGGAAAATTCGGTGGAATTGGCGGCGGGCACGACTCTTGAGTTAAGTGTATTAAACTTGCAAACATCACTAACTGAGTTTTATATAGCTGTTTGAGCGCCTATCTTAGGTCTTACCCGACTTTAAATTATTGGGAAAATCGATTAATTTTAGAGTTTCATGCACTTTTCGGAAGATCTGTGCCGAATAATAGGATTAGGGGTGCAATAGCTTTTATCACTACGTTCGGCCTAGAAACCAGAGTTCTTCATTCAAACCTTAGGGTTTCATGAAAAATCGAAAGATCTGCAAATATTATTGTATCTCTTCTCAGTTGCCATATGCCTTTATAAACATTGCGGCGTAGTTTTTTAATTTCACACAAAAAGATCTTTCTTAAAAGCGCTTCGAGGCAAGTTAACGAGGTATTGAAAGTGGCTCTTTTAGAAAAACATTAAAATTTTTTAATTTTCCCAGTGTTTTATAGCTTTTAGGCTACCAGAAAGTGGGCCTCCACTATATTAATGCTTATAACAAGTCACTCTACGCTCAATATTCTTTTTTAAACCCCTTTATGATGCGATTAAAGGCGTATTTTATGTCTAATATATCGAAGATAATGGTAGCTTGAGAGATGGATTAGAAAATTTTACACTATACACTGGCAACACTGCTTCAAGTGGGAACTACAAAGTGATCCGAATCCACAAATATGCGTTCAAACACTGTCTCTCCAATAGCTCTCAGAAAATGTGGAGAGTTTTAAATAACAACAATCACTGCATTTAATCGCTTTTTTACCAAAATTAGTATATTTTGTATTTTTTATCGCATGAGAGTTTCATTCAAAGTCTGTTTTATATTTTTTCTTCGAAATTTGACATTGTAAATTGCATCATTTATGAGATATTTATAATTTTGACGGCCAAACATGTATCGAAAGTATATATGTATATATGTATATAATTGTATTCATATATATTAAAAATTGCTATACAAATCATGATATTGGCTTGAATATGAAAAATATTCGTTTTGACAAACAGCCCGTTTTTATTTTTAATATTTATTGCTTAATATTTTTACACTCTCTAGCGGTTAGTAGTATTTGTGCGGTGGACCGATGTAAAATTTTTATTTTTTTATTTATTTTTTTTGAATTTACTTTTTGAAAATACAAATGCACCACATACGTCTAAGCATTTAAAGTGCTTTGCAGTCTCTAATTAAATGAGTAATGCACCTACGAGACTTTTCATTATTAATTAGCTGCTGTCTACTGCGGCCCAGTCACTGTGAGTATTTGTTGTTTCATATTTTTTAAGCATGTTTGCAGATTTTTGGCTTTCACTCGATATTAATTTATAGATTTTGAAGCGTCATTTAGTATAAAATGCAGCAATATGGGGTTTTGAAAAATAAAAATGTGAAAAGCATATATAAAACTTATTATGGGAGAATATTTAAGTATATATAGTTATATATATATATATATATGTTTAGGTATATCTTATATACATTATCGATTTTTTGACTGCTGCCAACAGCTGTTTAAAAACGTAATTTCGAATTATTTATCCTATTCCTATTATTTTTTATGCGTTTATATATCAATAAAAATATTTGTATGCATTGCTAAATTGCTTTAAATTTATTTTTTTTTAAATTTTTTTCTCTTTATATTTTATTCATTTAAATATATTAAATTTTAGAAGAGCATATTTGATAGATTTACAAAAACATGTGCATTTCCTATTTTGTATAACTATATTTTTTATTTATTATATTTTCCATTAAAAACTTTTTATTCAAAAAAACAATTTTGTATAATCATACTTTCGTTAAACACACCAAATTGGCAACGCTTTGTTTTAATATCGCGCAAAAACAAAAAGTATATAAGAAAAAAGTCGAACAGGTGCATAATTTGTCGGAATATTTACAAATAAATTAATGTGCTTAAACAAACAGAAAAATAAAAGTGGAAATTTGTATACTAAAATTAACAAAACGGAAAGTGGGCCACAAATTGACACAGAGAAAATGCAATCAATATGTGCAAATTAGTTCGTATATTAAAAGTAAAAAAAATGCAAATATGCAAGAAAATAAAAGTAAATTTTAGAAAAAAAATAATAACTGCATTTGGGATATTTTGTAATAATAAACAATTTCTTAAATTCGAACATTTTCAGATCTTTCATCTGAATGTTTTTTAAATTATACAATATATTTTAATAATTTTTTTACCGCTTGTTTATTTTCCTCTCTTATTTTATTATTATTTTTTATGTATTTATTTATCTAAAATTTTATTTTTACTTTTTTATATTTATTTATTATTAAGTTTATTATTATAGGATTTTATAAATATTTTTTAATGTTTTTTATATAAATTCTTTTTAATATATTATTGTGTTTTTTGTATATTTTTAAATACATGTTTTTTTTTTTGCCAACAATTTATACCAACTGATCGCATTTTTTTAGTTTCCTCTGCTTCAAATTCACACTATAATTGTTTATATTAAGTGCTACATCTCGGCTTTGTTTACGAAACTCAATTTAAATTCCCACAATAGTTATATCAGTCGCTGGGCCATTTCGTGCCAGCCAGAACGGCGTCGCCGTAGAGGAAGTTTTTGTGATTTTGTGTTGGTTTTAATATTTCAGTCAGCAAAATGCCGACTAAAGCGCATTCCGGTGCAATAATAATATTAAGAAGAAAACACAAAAAACAAGAACAGGAACAACAAGTCATTGCAACACAATACCGTTAAATAGTAACTAAAGCAAATAAATAATAAGAAAATGTCAGCGATTTTGTGGATTCAAATATATGAGAACTTGTTTTCTTGAATTTTAGCACTCTGCAAGCTTTAAACATTTAAAAAAATATTAGCAATTAACAAATTTGAAAATTTTTAAATCTTAATTTCTTTATTTAAACATTATTTAAAGTTTTGAAATTAAAAAAAAACAAATTCTAAATCCAAATTTTTTTAATATTAATTTTTTTTATTAATGTTATTTATATTGTTATTTTTCAAATATTTCAAAGCCTCTCAAATTTCAGTTCCCAGCTCTGCGCGGCAGTTTCTTAAATATTTTTATTTCGCATTTTTATTGTTTTTTGCCACAAAGTTATTTCTACAACAATGCATTATTGTTGTTTTCGTAATTTGAAGTAGCATTTGTAATATGTGTGCTGAAAGCACAAAAACAAATCAAAACAAAAACAAGCTCTTAACGGACTTCATTCATTCATTGCCTTCGCACAGCTCTCGGTTCTTCCAAGAAATTGCGGAATTGACGCACAACCGCAGCGCTCAAAAAATTGCCGTGACCGGCATAAAAACGTAAACAAAGTTTGCCATTTTTTTATTTTTATTTTTTTTTTGGGTTCAACTTTTTGTTTATTTCTACACCAATTGGCTTAAAACCTTTCCTCATTATTATGCGCACACAAATTTTGTTACATACTTTTGTTTTGCAGTGTAGAATTTCAAAAAGAAGTCTTTCAAGAGTATGCGCATACAAAGCATTTGCAATTCTAAATCATTCGCTGGCTTTCGTGCGAAATTGCGTCATATCTTTATATAATGCCCTACCAACTTACAATCATTGTGTGGCAGGAAAAATAGTAATAAAAATACCGGCTTTACCGGCATTTTGGTGCTAATTTTTTACACTTAATTTTATGATTCTCTTTTTATGTTGTTTTCGTAGTTTTTGCAAAACAAACAACACCTGAAAGTTATTATGATTTCTTTTGTACAGTGTCGCACCTGGAATTAATAAGTTTGTTATATGAAATACTGAATATGTTTCAACCCTTCTGCAGGCGCTGTTTCGGTTTTTATTCTTCTTGGCAAAATATAACTTCAAAATCTTCAAGGTGAACGTGTTTTCATGCGCCTGTACGCACTGCATTCGAACTTGACCGAGACCTTGAAAATGCGAACCCATGGATATACGTGACTGTAAGCCTTTGATAAAGGGTTGAGAAACATAATCACACATGGATGCCACGTTTTGTGACACAAAATCTGCTGAGTATACGCCTAAAAGTACGCTAGTGAGTTGCTTGCCACCGATATACAGAGTTTTCCACATACGAACGACAGATTACTGCTTCTTCGTAAGCTTATCCGAATTGACGAAGTCTCGATTACAGTACCGAGCATTGAAATAGCTGTTATAACAACAATAGCAAGAATTTTCAATTCTCATCCGTAACTTATTTGATTTTTCTTTACCAAACATTAATTTTAAATTGTACAAAAAAATCATAAATTAACCAAAACTCTCTAAAAAGTGTTTGAGACTTTTTCTGAGAAAGGTAGAGTTTACCTAATGACTCCGTAAAATGCATTTTGTTTAACTTTCTTGTACGGAACCCGTTTTTCGTTTCGTTAAGCCCTATGTCTTGTTTATAGCTATAAAATCAGGAAAATTATTGATATTTAAAAAAAATTTTAATTTTACACAGTTGAAAATATTTGACTGTTTGCTAGAGTTTCTTCAAGTTGGACCCAATACGTCTGACAAATTTTAAAGGCGTACTATTAGATTTGCTAAAATAAAAGAATAATAATTATGAAATGCCTTGGATCAAAAAACCATCAATCTGACAACCCTGTTGCAACTGCACTTAATTTTTGAATGCTTTGACGACACATGTATAAATCTGTTTACAAAATTTTTTCATACTCGTTAACCAATGTTCAATGTCAGGGCTTCCTGCCACACCAACCACAAACAAGTTGCCGCTGCAATGCACGGTTGAGACTTGATTCTAGCTTTTATTACGTCGTTTGTGCAACTTATAAACATTTTTTCGTTTTATTATATTCATTTTATTTCTATTTTTTCCACATTACTTTGGTGCGCTTGCATCGAGGGCATATTTCTTTCATTCCTACCACCACTTTTGTATGCCACTTGAAAAGTGGGTAACCTTGAATTGCTGCCACTGGGACAGTGTGCAGCTGCAACTTGAGAACATACCTTCTGAGGGTTTTTTTTTTATGCCTTTTAGTAAATTGTTGCTTCCACAGCGTAGGCATTCGCCAATCCTTGCATATTTCGTTTCCTTGCTCTCTACACACTCGTTGCAAGTCCCCACTTTGCTATTGCGTCGTATTTTTAGAATTCCAAAACGCATAAGTACATATGTCCCACTTAATTTATGACTTAAGGAAGTTAAGCGCATTATATAAGTTCTCAGTAGAAAGTGTTTAGCCATTGCAGGTGCAAGTTTTTACGAAGCGTTACTGCGTTTAATCTGTGAGATTAGATAAGTTTTGTTCTATCTATTTTGCTTGAAAGATACATATATATTGATATATATGTATATGGGATTTTTTTTTTTGACTTCTATTGGCTTATGAAGTCTAGTCTTTTCGAATTTTATTGTGCCTACGAACAACTGAAAAGATTTCCACTGCTACAACATCCTTACATTAAATAAGGGATGATAGTCTTTCTTTGAGTTTCGTTTCGTTCAGTATATGGGATCTAGTAGAAAATATGAATCGGTTGCACACCGGTTGCGCGACCCATATTTACTGATATATCAGTGTTAAGTAACCAGAAAGAATATTTATATTTGCTCTATACGGAGTCCAATTTCATGCTTTTTTGGTACAGAACTAGAAAATGGTACCGTTAGTTCCTTATGCTATCTCACTTATTTGTCGAAAAATCAGTATTGAAGTCAACAGTGCGGTCGGAAGTTATTATATTCGATATATGGGAGCGATTTTTGGATGAGTTACCAAATATCAGTGGAACTCTCTGTATGCGTAAATTTTTGTTGCGCTATATTTCTTAATACCTATGTAATGTATTGTACAGTCAAATATGCATATGATGTACCAAAACGGCGATGGGGTTATAGGCATGGTTGTGATTAAATTTTTCTCATTTTAAATTCCAACATAACCTATATTGTTAAGGAATCTGTGTCAATGTCAGTCAACACGTGGTCCATTTAGTGCTTATATTAATCATTACAAGTACACTAAATAAATCAATATCTCCAAAAGAAAGGTATGAATGCTCAAAAGGTATGCATTTACTTTGGCAATACATTAAAATGGCATAAATCGTCTTAAGTTAAGTTATGTATTTTTATTTCTACTAGGAATCTGTGCATGTCCTTATATTTTATCGCATATTGTAACTTCGATTCTACGCTACCCCCAGCTCCTTTTTCTAAGCCGTTAGAAGCAACGGTTAGGTGTACTTTCTCTGAAATATATGGCGAGAGTACACATTTATTGAGGACTTTTGCGTACATTTTCTTAGTGTTTTGCTTACAAAAATTAAATATTTATGTGAGAAGTAATGCAACGAAACCTATCAAGGTAGAACTATATATTTATTTGCTGTGAATGTTGTAAAATAAACAAACTTTCCTTACAAATAAGAGCTGACTAGTTGAGAGAACAGCAATTATTTTATTGCATAGCTGATAAAATGCAAAAGTAATGGCGTATGATATAAGAAATATATAACGCTATACAAAAATGCATGTGTGTGTGTGGATTGACTGGCAAAGGAAAAACTTTATCAGCAGCCGAGGAGCCATAAAATCATGCAGCTAGCAAGAGACCTTCACTTTATACAACTGTATTTATTATTATTATTATTGTGTTATTGTTGGTTTTGCATTTATTTATGTTTATTTCGCAAATAGCACAACTGATAAGCATTTTATATTTTATGAGTAGACCATTTGTTGGCGTTTTTACAAACGCAACGTTTACCAAGTGAGTTGAGTTGAAAAACAAACGCATAAAAGGTGCGAATGCACACACACCTACATACATACATGTGTAGATACATATTTACACAGAGTTGTTGGTACAACATCGTGATAGCGAAAATCTGGCAAACAAGTCAATAAGTAAATCACAGACTGACGAACGGACGGACGGACTGACTGACGAGTACATGTCAAGAGAGCTTTCACAGCTGTATAATTGCGTGTGTGTATGTGTGTGTCTGTGTGTCTGTGAAGCGCGAGCTTTGCGGTTTGTCGTCCAGCCAGCAGACAGACAGGCGTAACAACAAGCAAGTCATTGGCTTACTTTTGCAACAATTTTTGCATACTTTTGCAAATTGTTAATACTTAAACACATACATATGTGTGTATGTATGTATATGTGTGCATGGCTTTTTGCCAGCGGCAATCTCATGTGATGACCGCCTGATGCACGCACATATGTACATATGTATGGGTTAAGCGTGGGCAACCAGTTGTAATCAGTTCTGATCGGTTTGGCAGCGGTCTCAACTGGATAGTTGAGTTGGTGGAAGAAGTTGGAGATTTCTGTGTGTGGGTGGGTGGTGGCATAAAAAATAAAAACTTGCTGAGTTGTCGACTTGCGTTGTTTTCGCTTGAAGTTGATCACAGTTTCTTTTATTTTTCCTCTCTCTTCTTCTTCATCATCTTCGGTTGCTTTGCCCACTTTTGGCATGTTTCACAAATTATTTTGCATGCTTGTTGTTTATTTGGACTTTGTGTGAACACGTCATAATCGCGCCACATAGGCGTGTTTGTAGTAGAGTTGGTGTGGTTTTTTTACTGAGTTTGGCAATTTTTTGCATTCAACCGAGTGTGGTCGCAAAAAAATTTACAGAACTGGCATGCTGTTGAGATGAAGTAATAATTTGTTTATCAATTAATGTAATTAAATACTTTTGTTAATTGAAAAATTAAAAAACAAAAGTTTTTTAAAAATTTATAAAATATTAAAAAAAAAAATTAAATTGTTTAAATTGTTGTTTGTAAAAAACACCTCCAACTAGTTAAGCTTTTTCTTATGTTAACAAGTTTGCATCGCATGCAAAATATATATTTTATTTTTACAAATATAGAGAAAGTGTAATATTTTTACACTAGTACACTAGAAGTCTTCTCTTTTTCGATTTTATTTGTCTTTCCAAGCTAGCCTGTGTAATTCTCACCAGGTTTGTGGAGTAATTCAAATTTAGATTACAGAACGATGTCTAACATAATTTTTAACTTTTTTAAATGACTTCACACTTACATACATACATATATATAATAATAGATATTTAGAATAGACAATTGCACCAAAGTCTACATGCCATCTAAATTGAAGAAGAATGTAATGTTCTTTAGCTAAAAGAAAAATGTACAAAAGTTTTCTGAAACTACAACAAATATTCTGAGCAAAAGTGAACTTGACTGCTACAATGATCACATTTATTACTTAGGGTAAATATTTATAAGTGTGGAAGTTTGTTGAACGCTTTGTCAGCATGCTTCGGTTACCTAAGTAATGTTTTTGTTATTATTCTTTTAATTACTTGATTGATAAGCTGGAAGTAAGTATGAATTTTACATTTACTTCCTCAACCGGTATTTATATAGAAATAAATATCTTACATTTCTACACTCTTACAGACTTTTTCCATAGATTTTTTACGTACCTATATATATGCAAGTAACGATACATATTTTCATTGGATTTATTTCCCAGTTACAAAACTAAACATGCCTTAATAAATATTTTCTACTATAACTATTCAACACCCGCACTTAACCTTGAATAATGACCGGAATTGAGACTGCAGTAAATTTTAGCTTTCCGCAAATGCCCAGTAATGCACTATGAGCTGTAAATAGGATGTGAGTAATATAGATTATTTCGTTTTGTTATTGCGATATATTACAAAAAAAACAACAAGTCAACTATAAACAGTGTAAGCCAAGTATTTGGTTAGCCTTTTAGATATCTGAGCGAAACTATTTACAAATAGCGTTAGTGTATTTTTTTGTTGTTTTTTCTACTTTTTCATATAATTTGCTTTTGTTTAAGTCCACTTATTTATTTTTAGTCACGGTGATTACTTACTACTACGCACTTTTACGTCTTGCAACAATATTAGATCACGCCAAGAAAAGCGATTACCTAATACACACCCAAACGCTCAGAATTGCACACGTTTGCACTCAAGTATGTACCTACGTACACACAAAGTCCATTAATGACTAATTTTAGTTATTTTGTCATAGAAAATCCACTAAATAAATCAATATCTCTCCAAGAAAGGTATGTATACCTTCTTTTTCTTTGGCATTACGTTAAAATAGCCTAAGTCGACTTTAGCTAAGGCAATTATTTTGATTACTACTAAAAATGTTGACATTTCTTTTACACTGTTTCATCCTAATTAGTAAAATTTTGCTTTGATTTATTGTTTATTATGAAACACAACGTTGGGTCACGAATACAACGATCGAAATAGCTCAAAATGGCTCACATTTAACTTAAGTCGACTAATGCTAGTTTTACATATTACCACTGATATGAATACATTTCCATATTGAGTATATTGTACGTCCACTAACTTTTGTTCAAAAACAAAAACAACAGCTGTGTGAAATTTCAGCGAATTTCCCATTAGTCCCAAATCATTCCACAAATCCCATTAGTTAATTTGTTGCGTACCAACTACATATAGATATGTACAGGTATGTATAAAAGGGACAAACTGAACCATTTAGTTAGTGACCGATGGAACGCAGGTTATACACGGATATAAATATTTGCATGAAACCTGCGGTGTTGCGTAGGTAGAAAGCAAAAATTGCGTGTGTGCAAATTATTTTAAAAGCAAGCGAACATAAAACTTTAAGTACCTTATTCTCGGTTTAGGCTTTCGGTCATTTTGGTACCTTTTTTATATTTTTCGTTTCTTCGTTTCAATGCGATAATTAATTTCATTTATACATTTGAGTCATCCGTGACATTATTGAAATTACTTTGAAATCATTTAGCAATTATAATCTAATTTTGGTGAAGCACAAAAAAGTACAAAACTCAACACAGCGATGACGTTAGAAATAAGTAGGGGTAGGGGTTATATTTTTTTTACATTTCAAGTGAAATTTTAACGCAACTGTATTGCATTGTTAAAGGGTTAAATTATTTTTTGTTTTTACAACGAAAACTGAATGTAACGGTTTATTTATAAAATCGAAGCATCTGCGATTTTGTCGAATAAGTATGGAGAGTGGTCAGTACACATATATTGATCTATTATCGTTTAATTATTTCTTCAATACATTTTTTAATGTATTTTTTTTAATTTCATATATATATATATTATATATTTATTTTCTTTAAATTATAAAGTAACGGCTATAAAATACCTAAACAAATTTTCGAAAATATATAAATAAAACATAAAAACATAAAAAAATTAATGTTTTCATACTTTTTTTCTTGTTTTTCAATACAGTTTGCTTAACAACTTTTTTGTGCAGCTTGTTCATTTCAAATCTGCTTTCTATCAAAAAACAGCTACCTAATATGGGTTCACTAATGTATGAATTTGCCTCTACCAATCAGTCTGTATCAAATAACCAACAGCGAAAAAAAATTTCCTTATTTTGTTTTCACTTTGATATTTGTTTACGAAAAATGCACATAAAATGTAAGCGTGAATAGATATTGTAAAAGGAGACCGGCAAAAATTCCAAATTTGTAAAACACAGAATTTGTTGTTTTTATGATTTCTTTTTTTTTTTCAACATCTAGCGTACAAATGAATATTTCATTGTTGCCTGTGAACTTTTATCTAATTTTTTAGTAGTTAGATTGCAGCCTTGATGTGAAATCGTTCAGCAAAAGGAAAACATAAGAAAAAAAAATACAAATATACATATATATATATATATATATATCTATGTTTCTATGTTGTATTTTTTGCTGCTTTGATGTTAAGTGTTTTCCTGCAGTCTTAATAAATACTTGTTTACACTTTTTTCAACTACTACAACGCATTTCGAGTGTTGCCTAAATTGCTTATCAAAGTTTTTTTTCATAACTTTTGTTTCTGTTTGTTCAGTTTTTTTTACTTATCTTTTTGTTTTTTGGTTTTACTACAAGGCAATTAATAATAATTTGTAAGCTAACTGAAGTTATTGCCTTGTAACATGCTGATGAAGTTGTTAGTATGTCTGTTTTCATGCCCACATACTGTATAGTTACCGGCACGTGGCCTTCTAGAACTTTTTATAAATTTTTTTTTACATTTTCATTTATTATTTTACAACATTTCTGTTAAATTTATGACAAATGATTAATTTTTATGTGAATAATAAAACTTCAGAGTTTAAAAATATATAGTACCAGTGTACATATATCTTTACTGTGACTCTCCAACACAAAAGCTGTCAATATCAATATGCTTGAATAATATAAGCGCTTTCATCACAGTTTTATCTTTATTGCTAAAACAATTTTCTTCTTTTATTTAAACTTTTAAATCGAGTTCAAAGTTACTTTTCGTTATTATACAAATTCTAGTTTTTATAATTTTGTTTTTTCAAAATATCTATTGTAAAAGCAAGCCATCAATATATTTTTTTTATTTTTTTTGGTTTCTCTTTTCTTATTTTGCATTGGTCTCCTTTTATACCTCTTACTGGCATAAAAGTCAACTTATTTCTTATTAAAGCGAATGTGTTCAATAACTTGTTTCGAAATATTAAAAATTATAATATATCTGAGCTCGCTGATATTTTCTTTCACTCTTAAAACCCATAAAATATGTTATATATATACGTTATATATATCTATATATATATATATATATATATATTATATTATATTATATTATATTATATATTACATATATATGTTTACAAATAACAATGACTACAACAAAGAGTAAAACAGTTATACAAACTATGAATAGTTGTGCAAACTTATTATATGCATTTATTATTATTATTTAGTTATTCAAATGTATACAACAGTTAACTTTACAGTTTACACAAACAAATATTGAATTGTATGTGAACACTTGATGATGGCATTAATATTCAATTGTTATTTTGCATACGAGACACAATTACATACTTTTACTCAGTACTGTGCCATGTTATACAACACACCCTGTAGGAACATACTACCACTCCGAGGTCATGCGATGGCTAAAAACGGCTCTCTCTTACCTTTTATACTTTTTATTAATAAAAATTAATCTCCTATTTTTTGGATAAGTATAGGCGCCCAATTCAAAAAAATTTGAGTTTAATAAAAATGCCTTAATTTCGAAACCAAAATTTGGCAAAAATTTTACGTTCTGTCAAAATAAGGGACTACATCGATATTATTAGCACCGAGTAAAGCATAAAATTAGATGAAACTTGTAATTTCCTACAAGGTATTTTCTTTGAGAGCTTTTTAAGACACAATTACCGTAAAATATTCAATTAAACTGACATATCTACAATAAAGCAAAAATAAAAATATACCTTTCATGAACAGTTACACAAGTGTCTATTTCCCTTCGAAGTTATTACTATTTCGGTGGTGTCTATAAAAGTTTATGACAATAACAAGTGAGTGAAATAAACTTTAATTCAGCAAATTGCGCTCAATGTTATACAAAACTTCAATTAATAATAATTTGATTGTACAATTCTATTAAAATCAATAAAATAATTAGATTATGCTAAATTTTTTGATTGGTTTGGTTAGTTAAAAGATTTTTTTCATTCCTTTTCCATTTTATTTCTTTATTTTTTGTGTTATTTAGTTTTAGTTTTTATTATTATTTTTTTTTCTAATGCATTTTTATACCGCTATTATTCTCTTTTTTGCTTTTAAAACTTTCCTTCCCACGACTTGTTGTTTACCTTGTTGGTACTACCCCCTGAGGCTTACATTGCATTGAAGTCATTTTGTTTTGATTTTCATATTTGTTTACAAAAGATCGTGGTAATTGTGCTTCTGTTTGACCTTCTTTTTTATGATGTCTTGTTTTACTATTGTTTGCCTTTCTACAAACAACAAATTTACATACATACAAGACAAATAACTGTGTTAAGTGCTACGTGCTCGAGACTATGAAATAGTTCCTGTTTCGGAGGTTTCTCAGGTCACTGACCACTTGTTTACATCGTAAAACTGGTGATCTTGCATTTCCACTATGCGATCTTTACTTTGCTTACATAAATGTGTTCGCTTGAAAAGCTTTTTCTTTGCAGCAATTGAGCTGTTTTTTAAAAAAAGAAATGTGTTCAAAGTGGACGAAAAGTATTCGACTAGAAATAGTCTATGTGGATGCATTTCTAAAAAATACTGGTAAAGTACTCCAAAAAAAAAGTTTAGGTGGAATTTGTAACTACTCTGTGTGTTTATGCTGCTTCTTTCTTAAGAAATTCGGTCTCAGTATAGTATCCGAAAAATGTTTGCAGTTATTATAGGAGCCTGTTAGTGATCCTCGCTAAGAGCGTACGGTAATGCTAGTATTGATTTGACAGTGCTGCCAAGCGATATTTATTTATCGTTTGTTAAACGAATGTTGCAAGTACCTGTCGACAGATGGCGTTCAACTTTAAGGAAATTATTCGTAAAGCAGATAAAGCAAATTCTTTGCCATAAAAAACTGATGTTATTATGTATTTGAATGACAAAAATCGGTATTACTTCAAAAGGTGTTGAATGAGTTCATGCAAAGATACAAAATATTATTTAAATTACGGTAAATAAAAATATTAGAAGCTAATAAGTTTAAAAAGCAAATATTGAAAGAAATAATTGAAATAAATAGCAGCTAAACTGTTTATACAATGTACTAATGATATACAAATATTCTGGATTTTTTTCCAAAAAAAAGGCGTTTCTTCACGCCCGCGTAAACACAACCAACCTCACAAGCGTTGTAAATACCACAAATTTGCATTTTAAAGTTGACAATAAATAGTCGCAAATTTAAATTGTTTATTCTTAATTTTTCAAACTCAATGCAAATATCTACTTTTTGAAGCAAATGGTGTGAAGTGTTATTTATTACTTACACATTTTTTTTAATTACAAGTACTTTTTTAGATTTATTTTAACTATTGCGAGCTGCTTGTGAAAATTGTGAAATTATCACGTTTTATTGTTTACGTAATATTTTTTGCGACCAGTTTTAGCTGATTTGAATGAGTATTAACCGATTAGAATTTTTCATTTCCTATTTATGCATTGTGTTTTTCACGTGTGCTGTGGTTCGCTTTTGCTTCATGTATTAAATATTTTTTTGCTTTGTTTAATTTTTGTTGCAATTTTTTTGTCGCTGTTTTAATTTTTTGTTTGCAATTTCTAATTTTTTTATTCTTTATTTTCTTATTACTTTTATGGCTATTTTTTAATACTTATAGTTTTTTAATGTTTTTAGTTTTTGAATACATTTTGATTTTTAATTTGGTGTATTTTCTATTTTCTTATCTTACAATTATTTAAAATATTTTTATTCTTTTCGTTTGTAGACCATATTTTCTATATATTTTAACATTTTACAATATTTATTATTTTTTTCTGTGTTTCATATTTTTTTTTAATAATTTTTATTTTTTAATAATTATTTTTTATTTTATTTTTTATTATATTTTTTATTTTTTTTTTATTATTTTTTTAATTTAATTTTTTTTTATAGTTTTTTGTATTTTTTATTCCATGTTTTTTTTAATTTTTTTTACTATATTTTTGTATTATTAGTTTCCTTCATTAACAATTCGTTGTTCTTATATTACTTATATACATACATACATTTGTATTTATTTATTTTTTTTTTAATTCAATTTTATAATATTTTGGTTTTAAAAAATAATTTTTAATATATTATTTAATATTTTTTTTATATTTATTAATAATATTATTATTTCGTATTTGTTGTATTACTTAATTTAATTTTTTTTTTTTTGTTTTTCGCCCTCATTTTCCATCCATTGTCCGCTAATCAATCGTTTGTCACCATGATAATCACGTTTTGCAATCAACAAATGTTTCATTTCTTAAACAGCTGTAATCGGCCAACACCACGTGTGTTGCGTTGTTGTGTTTGTATGTATATTTAATTTATTTATGTATTAAGTGGCGATGTCACAATGCGAAAATGGATAAACAACATATATTTATATACATAAAAACATATATTCATACATGTTAATACATAGTACTCGTAGTTGCTTTTAAATGTACATATGTATGTGCGTTTGTATTTGCATTGAGCTCTGTGACGCACAGTGCGGACTTTCTTATCGCTCCGGCTCTTTAAATAACCTCAAATAACACTTTTTCACAAAGTAGCATTGTTCATATAAATACCACACACATATACAATTTTACTTTATTTTATTTACATATGTATGTAGCTTTGTTGGAATCGGTTGAGCTTTGTAATCCTCTCGCAGCAAGTCGATTTGTCAATATTATTTATGCATACATATGTATGTTTTGTTTATTTACTTTATTACAAATTATTTGATTGCATTTTGTCCTTATCAGCGCTCTGTTGTTGTATTCTTGCTCCATATGACATTCAGTATGTGTAAACAAATGCTTATTAGTTGAAAGGCGGATTTGCGTAACATATTTTCGATTTATTGTGCTCGCTTTTAATATGTATCAGCTTTGTTTTTGCATTTGCTTATTCGCATTGTGCTGACATTTTAATGGACATGTCGAATTTATTTCCTCTCGTACCATTTTTGGCATACAGTAATCGTGTATAATTACTTCTTTGTATTTAAAGTTCTTTAATCTATTGAAAAGTTGTACCATTATGTATGGTATGTATGTAAGTATATAAGTAAGTAAGTCTGCATCCAATATAACTTTCTGATAATTTCTTTGCGCTACGATTAAAAATACAAGTTAATAGAAGCAGTCTAGAGTCACGTGCGTCAATTTCGCACTTTAAACACGTCAGTTGTTACCGTTTTGGCAGATTGCCATTCAAGTGGGTTTATATGTACATATGTATGTATTTTATTCATATTATTCAAACAATTTTGTTCTACTTAATTTATTTTTCCATTGAAATTCCTTGTATAAAAATATTTCATATTGTACATAGAAAGTACATAGAACTCAAATAGAACTGAAAGTAGTTTATTTCATGCACAAACAGTTTATTTAAATAAATTTATAATTCAATGAACTGTTCTAAAAAAGAATAAGTAAATAATACTTTTTATAATCGATTATTGCCGATTACAAACTCGATAACACGTTATCGATATTTTACAATTCGATTTTTCGCTCAAATTAACTACGTGTAGAGTTGTATATATATCATAATTCAAAGGTAGATGGACATTTATTTAAGCAAAAGCAATATATTTTATGCGAAGTTTTCTCACTAAACTTGGTTAAAATACAATGATATGTAAACTAAAATGTTCTAAAACAAATTTGTAACCAATTTGTATATTTTCGTAATTGATTATGGCCGATTATAGCTTCGATAAAATGTTATCGATATATTTCAATTCGATTTTTTGGCAGAAATCATTTCCGGCTTAAAATTGTTGGCGGGACGAAATAAAACCGAAACTACCGAAAAAATCCGAAATATCTAAAAATTTAGAAAAAATTTCACCGGAATTTCAACGTCATGAGTAAGCGAATGTTTTCTACTTCGAGAAGATTTTAGAGTAAAAAAAACACGCATTTACTCAAAAACATTCTAAAAATTATATCTTGTAATTCGAATTTAAATCAATAAAGGAAACAGTTATTTGATCGAAGTTTTAAAACTTTATTTTAAAATAAGCTATAATAAAATAATCGGATCGGAACTTAGTTCCGTCTCAATCTCTATTGTGTATACAAGTTATAATAACGTTAAATGTTCATATTTTTTATGATTTAAAAAGAAAATTCTAAGAAATCCTTTAAAAATTTTCAGCTCAGCACTATTAGAGTTATTCATTACGCTTTTAATTTTTTTAATGAAAATTTAAGCTACTTGGATGTACATTTTATTCGTGAAAGTGTATTTGGATAAATAAATCATTTTTCAATGAAGTGTTTTAGATAACTTTTTCAATAAGAAATATTGAAAATATATTTAAATTTCCTCAAAATTTCAATAGGCAAACAGAAAGAACAACAAGCATTTTCTCCAGTTTACTTTTTCAACAGTTTGAAAGTGAAATAACAACAAAAATATAGCTGCAACTTAAAGAGGTTCCATACGAGCTGCATATGTGTGTCACTTGTATATACGCCTACTATACATATATATTGTATATGTATAAGTTATCAAACGAAAATCGAAAACACACTTGTGAGGTCATCAAACCACATATCTGCGCACATATAAATATATACCTATGTACATACAATTATATATTTACAGAAAGTCAATCAACCTCAAACGCGCTGCTTGTGTATTTATATATTGCTCATCTACATACATACATACATAAATATGTGTGCACTTGTACTGCACATTCGAGTACCTAACAGCAATTCGACTTTCAACAATATCAATAGAAACAAACACAATAACGAATTCTCAATTGACTAGCAGCCGATGGTACTTTTGGAAAGTCCCTAAGTATTTAGGAGAAAATATTTGTGATCTTCTTTGCAGAGTGTATAGGCGTATACTCAGAAATTTGAGAGTAGCCCAGTCGGAAACTGTTTACAATAAATACTAGGGATATGGGCATTCTTTATACCGCTTAGAAAGGTAAATCCCGTCACATCCCAGGGCACATTAAAAACTACCTTTGATATTTTGAAAGAACTTGGGTTTATGAGCGATACTCCCACTTGGAATGTTGTTATACATCGGACTATAACAAGATATCATAAATGGAAGAGAAGGTCCAGATCGTACTAGATACCTTTTAACTCTGTACAAAGGCAAAACATCGAAAAATACCATTTTATACCTTCTCATTGCCTTATGTTCTCTGTTAGGACCCATCTAGCTTATGTTACGACTATGTTTGAATGCTGAATATATGAAGATAGCGAAAATATTGGTTTACACCTTTGTTAACTCTCGATGTCGAATTCATCGAATCATAAAACGACTCTTAAAAATAGGTCGGAAATAATACAATTTCCCATGCAGAGTCAGAGACAAGAAAGTCTGAACTTCAAAAATGCACATACTACGCTACAATTATGTAATTTAGAAAATATGACAATCATGTTGGCCACCCAGAACGACGAAATCGTGTGCTGGACATAGCAGTCACAACATAAAAAAGCTCATACACAAAAATCAGTATTGTATTTTTATACAAAAATACTTCCGAAAATAATTCTTTCAAGTGTACAAAGATGAAAACCTAAATATTTCCGAAATCGTAGGAACTGACGCACACAAATACACCCATATATGTGAAAAAATATATACAAGAACATCTAGTGGCCTACAAAACCTCACATCGCTTACTCGACCAACAACTTGTTATAATTTTGGAGTCTTAGCTAGATTACTACACTTCACCAACGCACACAAAAAGAAACCGAAATCTAAATTGCGTACCAACACACACGCAACACTGCTGAATTCGCCCTGCTCAGCTCCCACACTACCACCAGCACAAACGCATTGCATTTTTCCATTTTTCGCTGGATTCGCTAAGCATACAAGCAGCTTGCTGTTTATTCATTCATTTGTACGCTCGCATTTCCGCTTTCCACTTAAAACATTTTCCCTACACCTACACGCGCTATACGCATTTATATAGATATATATATATACACACACACGCATATAAGCTTACATACATACATACATACGCACGACCGCAAGAGCAAGCAAATTTTTCGAGTTACGTCGAGTCGAGTCGAGTCGAGTCGAGTCATCGCGCTGTGCTACTTGTGCCGTATGGCTGGGCGCCTGTTCCTTTACTCCAACTAATTAACAGTTTATAATTGTTACCTCAAACCATTCGCCGACCGTCGACCGTCAATGCAGCAACAATGTGTGTGCGTGTGCTTGCATGGCGGCCAAGTTGGCACTTGACACCCGAGTCTTAATTAATTGTTAAATGGCCAAAAAGGTAGCAGCGACAGCGTAGTGGGAGGCCAACGGGTATAAGAGAAACGCACACACACATACACAGAGAGAGACACACATGCAAGCAATACCCAAACGGCATTAATTGCCTTTTCCAACACACACCCCGTTTTCTCGGACATACACATGAAAAAGTAGCTTTTAGTCGAGTGCCTGCCTTTATATAGTATACCCAGAATTTTTTTTGTTTTTTTTTGTGTTTGTGTGTGTGTGAGTGTCTGTCTGTCTGTGTCTGTCTGTTGGATACGCCAAAAGGCCGCGAGCAGCAGCAATTTTTAATTGTTACGCCCCTTGCGTTGCCGCCTCATCCCCTCAGCTGGGCACAAGTGTTGCTAACAAGGAGCAAACAAACCTTTATTTCCACCAGCCATCGCCACAAGTTCGTCGCCAATTAGCCGAGTTTGTTTCCACATCACAAAATCCAAACTCCAATTGGCCATATGAAAGTATTTTTATGCCATTTTTATATCTCTTACCCTGCTTTACCCATCCATTTCTGCTAATTTTCTCAGCTGTTTTCCACCTCGCTGCACCCGCTTTCCATGTAACACCGCCGATGTGCCGCGAAACTCGACTGAACTCATCACTTCGCATCGCTTTTCTTGCTTCGAAAGCAGTTTTTCTATTACACCCTACCCCACTGCATTTCCGCCTCCCGCCGCTTATCTCAACTCACTATTAACCACACACTCCTCTTCGTTTGTTTTATCTCATACGGTCACACATCCACCCAACTGGAGCTCCATATAACTAGCCAAGCACTATCTCTCTATGCCTCTATGCCCCACAATACACATACATACATATATACATGAATCACTCCCCTTTCATATCCGGAGCATGCGTTGATCGCATGTCCGTCAGTTTAGTTTCGCTATTTGATTCATTAAATTTTGTAGCCTCTACCTAGACCAATTAGCTCAGTGTGATTTGATGGGCGCTCAGACTTTTGTACTGCACTGTTTTTCTCATTTTTTCCCCTCAGATATTTTTCCCTTTCATTTTGTATGGCGTTTCTTGTCGTCACTAAATTTTTCATTGCCAACAAACCATTTTTCGGCTACACTCTACTATGCCATGCTATGCCGTGTTTGGCTATTTCGGATGGCCCACCGCTCGGCTCCACTACGCACTCCATGTGACAGCGTTTCGTTTCGTTTTGTAATTAAAACACAACTTCTCTTTCTTAATACTGATAACGTCAATTGCGACAGCTTCTTCTCGCTCCACCTTTAGGGGTTTGTGGATATAGATATGAACATTGGTAGCTCGCAGACCCTTGTTGAATGGCAATCTTTTAGCTCAGCTCATTCAATCTACACAAGTTTCTATTCGGCAGCAGCGAATGTAGCGTATTTTTATGTTTTTCACTGTTTCCAAATTATGTTTACGATTAAGTGTCCTACAGTGATGGTTCGAAAAACACTTTTCAATCGATTTAAAGCTTTTGCTAATCGCTAGTTTTCCAATTTTTCTTCCATTCTTTATCCGACCTTACTAAAAATGTCTCCGAAAGAATCCTTCCCTATTTGTGATTATCCACAGCACGATTTAATTTGAATACCCACCCTAATGCTTCGAAGCATTGTTTTGAATTCCTTACAGTGAAAAAATGATTATATCAGATAAAGCACTCATTTTCTGGAAGAACTCACTCCGTAGAGAGCACCACTTTGTCCGGTTTGAACATTACATAACCCAAATGCATGTCACCATGCATGGCCTTATCTCTGTTTTATGTTTCAGAATATTTTCATAATATTTTTATGAAAATTTTCTAAAACCCTGTATAATAAGCATAGTTTTCAACATTTCTTCGTAGGTTGTGACCATTTTTCAAGTACCATTCAACTCAAGTTTTTCTGCAGATGTCCCAGTAGGCTTATCCTCTTATGAAATCTCTGGAAGTCTTTTCGAAATTTTCTAACTTACGCAAGCTATAAGTTCGCTTAGCCGTCGTTGAATGAAAATAATTTCACTGTTTCAATATCTACACCACCACTGTAGAGAAAGTAAATAAAAGAGGGGAGACGTTGCAGTAAAGAAAAATTAATAAAAGTGAGAAAATATGCTTGTGTTTCTATGGCATTGAATCTCAAAAATTAAATTCAATTCTTATACCCATCATCAACACTATTTAATGAGCAACAACAACAAGCATGCTGCAACCACCAGCCGGCTGTGAAACACTTGCTTACAACCAACGCCAAGTGTTTTCGAAAACGAAACAACAAAATGAGCAAGAATCCACAGCTGCAACAGCAATTTATTCACGTACCCGTACTGCGTGTCGATCGAAAATAGCAGCGCTGCCGAGTGGGCAAAGGGCCGGCCACTGCATGCAATTCGATAATAAAAATTACCGACAATCGTTGGGATAGTCGATTGTGTTGCGTCTGCTTGTCGTACTTTCTGTACGCCTGGTTGTGGCTGCTGGTTCGACGGCTGCCAAATTCACCATACGCCACGATCACCCAACGGTTTGCAAGCAATCAATCACTTGGGTCCAATTTTGGGACAATCATACCAACTGCTAGCGTGCAGCCAACTAGGCAGCAAAAAAATATCGCTGTGCGTAAAACGAAAAAGTGCGTGAGGTCATGCAATGCTCACTCGATTTTTGTTGCTGCGGTCTCCAACCGCACACATGATCCAATCGATCGATCGCTTGATTGCTTTGGCCTGCACTTTATTTCCCTTGCTTTTGTAGTTAGTTGTTCGTGTATTCAGTTGATCGGGGTTCGGTTTTGATTTCGTGTTGACTTTTACTGCCTATGGTTTGCTGTGTGCCTGTTCGAAAATCGATCGATTTGGAAGGGGTGTTTTTGTTATTAGTGTTCAAACCGCTCATTTGCATAGTGACATTTGGCGCAATGGCGCATAAATAATTTTTTTTTTTCAAGCTGTGAACATACAAATTTGTTGAAATCGTTTAATGAAGATTTTAGTGATTACATTTGCTTTTAAAAAAATTTATTGAACTCTTATACACTGGAAAAAATGTAGTTGTGGAAAATTGAAATTTTCTAAGTTTCTCTACAATAAATTAATTGGTTCTTATCAATTTAGTCAGTTAACATTTCAGTTTTAGTTTTCAATAGTAATTAATTTATTGCTTTATTATTTTAATATATAATATATAATATATATTACTATATTATATATTACTTATACACTTTTCTATTAAAGTTTTTTAACTAAATTAAAATATATTATAAAATAATACTGACGTATTTTTATTTTTATTTTTTTCATGTATTTTAAAAATCTGTATATTCTGAATTTTTACACTCTCGCAACATGTTGCTACAGAGAATATTAGTTTTGTTTACCTAACAGTTGTTTATAACACTTAGAACTAATCGAGTTAGATATAGACATATATATATATATATATATATATATAAATGATCAGGATGAAAAGACGAGTTGAAATCCGAGTGACTGTCTGTCCGTCCGTCCGTCCGTGCAAGCGATAACTTGAGTAAAAATTAAGATAGTTTGATGAAACTTGGTACATGTGTTCTTTGTCACCGCAAGACGGTTGGTATTGCAGATGGGCGTAATTGGACATCTGCCACGCCCACAGAATGCCAATAATCGAAAGCAAAGTGCTATAACTAAGCAGTATATTAAGATATAAACGTTGTAATGAAATTCGAAGATTATCTTTCCATGATAATAGTGTACTCTGGTATCAGAAATGGTGAAAATCGGGTAAATACTGCCCCTAGCCCCCATATACCTAATATAAGGATTTTCAACCTCTGGGTAGACTTTATACTATATATTTCGGTCAATATGTAAGATATCTTAACAAAATTAGATGAACGTGTAATATTGGATATACCATAGTATACTGCCGAAAATATGTGAAATCGGTTTACGAATTATCCCAGCTCCCATATACTATATATAATAATTTTCGCTGTTCTAGCAGACTTTATGCCGAATATGTCGGTCAGTGTGTGAGTTACCTTCACAAAATTGCGTGAAAATATGTTCCCTATTATACTTGAATAATGATAAGAGTTAATGTGATCAGTGCAGATCTTCCTCTATCCCAAAAATGCCCGATATAAGAATTCCAGGCTTTTTCCACCTGACTTTAAACCGTTTATGTTGGTCAATATGTGTGATATTTTAATGAAATTAAGTGGATATCTTTTCTTAAACACAAAGGGATTTCGCGCCAAATATGAAAGAAATCAGTCTAGACCATGGAAGCCGCTTATTTCTAATATAATGATTTCCTTTTCTCTGGTTGACTTTTTCCTCATGTATCTAATATGTGTATTAAACCACTTTGGTTGAGTTTATTATCGCATATATCACTTTTGAGTGACAACTTAATTTGGTAGACTTTTATATAAATATCTCCGACACGAAGCAAAATATAGCAACGAAAGTACATGAGTCTATGACCTGTAATATAAGTTAATAAGATACCAAATATGATTGCAATCCATTGACAATTTCTTCGAATAATAAATGTTGAATTCTTCCTTCCGCAACATTTTTTAATAAAAAGTTATGCCAACACCTAAAGGCATATCCCCGCCTTTCTTACTTGTTATTCATATTATTTTTCAGTGTATTAACACTTGTACCAAAATTGCTTGTGTGCTTATTTGTTGTTTTTTGCATGCAAGTGATCCTCAAATGATCTTCAATCTCTTGCCGAATATACAGACGACTACCATGAAGTATTTGTAGTAACAACAACATCAGCTTTGTATATATTTAACTTGGCGGCTAAGGGTTCGGCTAAGACTACATCACTAGTATGTTGTTGTTTTTCTCTGATTGTCTCCTCTTTCTCATTCGCGCGCTGTATTGACTAAAATTGTGGCTGCACACAAGCCAACCCAACACAAAATTTTTAAATAAAAACCAAAAAAATTCTCAAGGCCCTTTATCACTGTACGTTATGTGCGGCATTATTATTTCACTGTTGCGTTCACTAAATGAAAACTTTTCGGTTATACGCTCAGTACAGCATTTCAAAAAATCGCAGGCATGCACACTATGGATGCTTAACATAGAGTTGGTGGTGTTTGTGTTAGCGTTATTAATGTTTTTTTTTTTCTTTTATTTTGTATGCCTGTACTTTTCATATGAAACAAGCAAAAAGCTACAAAAATTTTAGTTTCAATAACCTTAAGAAACACGCATGAAATTATACATAAACTCTGCGCACTCAAACAAACATGCATACATATATTCACACACATTTGTACAAATATTTTTTGAAATACTATTGTTGGTTGCTGTTGAATTTTGTGCGCCTGCTGCCCTCTAGATTATTGCGTAAGATTAAAAGTTCTCGCCACAAAGAACGGAAGTCGGGTCTGCCAAGCAAACAAACAAAAGCAATCTTTATGTGTGCGTGTATGTATATATATTATACATAAACAGTGAGGATCACTTGCTGTGGCTCGATCGCAGGCGACTTTCTGCTTCTGTCAAAGCTTTGTTCGCCTGGCACCTTTTCTTGACCAACCAGATCTGTTTTTCGAGAGTTCTTCTGTCTTCTTCTCTTTGATGCTTCTTCTTTTTCCTCATAACTTACTGCTCGTTAAGCGCTGGCATGCTTCTTGTGCCATAAATTGCTATAATTTGCCTTTATTTAATTCGTCTTCTCGCCAAAACGTTTCGAGCCAATATTACGTTTGCATTGCTTTCGAGTTCTGTGATTGCAAGAAATTTTAAAACGCGCCATTGCATTAATATGTAAAAAAAAACTAAAATTTGTTAAAAAATTATGTTTTTGGATATAAGAACTGTATTTCCAATAAAAATCGTGTTAGAACATGCAAAAAACAATACGGCTGTGGCAACACTGCTGAAATAATCGCATGATAAATTATGTTTGAAATTCGGCTAAAACGTTTGTAATAGTCCCAAAAATTAATACAAAATTTATTTTAAACAAATTTTTTCTATAAATATTATATGGAAACTTAATATAAATTTCGTTTGTGCTTTATGAAAAATTAAATATTTTGTCGGTTGGAATGTTTAAGGCTATATTTATTAATAATCAATATAAAATAATGAATAATCGAGGATATGGTAACCCTATTAAGAAATGATTGAAAATATTTTTCAATGCAATTGGAGCTTTAATTTCAAACAAACGAATATTTTCAAAAATTTTTTAGTGTTAATTATCATTTATAAAAATTAACAAAATGTGGCGACACTCCCCAAAAACAATTAAATATATTCATCATTCTGGCACTTATGCTTATTCAAACCATTTCCAATTGCGAAAATATGGCATTTATACGTAATTGTTATCAGTAAAGTGGTTTGCCGCGCTCTTTCTGCCTCTCCCTCTCTGTTTACATTCTAATTAGCTCGATAAAATGTTGGCAAGATAAAAACTTAATGCTAATGCTATGCACCAGCAAATAAAGAAAACATTTCAGTGCAGAAATTGCGTAAATGGGAAGTGTAACATATTTTGCTGATTTTTGGAAAATTTATTTAATTAATAAAAAAAATAATGTGCTCAGAAAATAAATAATAAAGTTTAAGAGGAAATAATGAAAAAGTAAAAGAAAACGCACGAAAATATGTTAAGCATTTTTATAGGTTATGTAGGAAATATGATTTATGATATAAAATAATAGTGCTATAAAATAACTATTGCAACTTCAAATACAAATCTCATCTATTTCCGTTTTTTTCTTTTTTTCAGAACTTTCAGCAATGGCGCCAACGACGCCAATATCATGCCGGAGCGTCGCGCACGTCTTAATACGGCACCGGGTATGCGTATCGGCGTCGGCGGCAGTGCTGGCGGCAAGCGGCCGTGCAACATTATACACGGTTCCACACACATAACCGACGACAGCAGTACGGAGAGCTTGACGCCCGGCAGTTTTCCGGGCAGCTTCACCGGGCGTGGCAGCATCAGCAAGAGTGTACAGATCAATGATACTAAAGATTTACGTATCCTTAATGCACAAGCGCACAAACAGCATCATTACAAAGACGAGCGTGTGGTGTTAACGTCACGTAAAGTGCCATTCTTTATATTCTCGGCATTGCCCTACTACAAGGGTAAAAATGGCAGGTAAGTCGTTGTGGGAGCGCTTTGAAAGGATAGAGCGTTGTATAATATTTTTTCTATTCAATTTACTAAATTTGAAGTTTAAAATTTTTTGTGCACGAGAAGTTAGAAAATATGTTATAAAATATGTTAATAAAAATTTTTAATGAATTAAGATAAAGTAAAAAATATGTATTTGCAAATGTTATGTTATTTAATAATTTTTTAATTTTATTTTAGTGAAATATTTTGGTTTTTTAAGGAAATATTTTTAATCTTTAATTTTTAGTTAAGTAAAAATAATTTTTCAATTTACATTTAATATATGTTTTTTTATTTTTTTTTTTTATCAAATTATTATTTTTTAAATATTTCTTTGTGAATTTTATTTTTTAATCTATATATTTTATTCAGTTGATATAATTGATGTTATATCTTTTAACCGTATATATTGTTTTATGGTTGTATTTGTTTTTTATATTAAAACGAGTTTTAAATATTATTTTGCGTGTCTTTATTTATTTTATTATTGATTTAATTTTCAAATATTATTAAATAATAAATTTTTTATGAATTATTTTTTATACTTTTTTGTTTTTGTTGTTTTCAATTTAGTATTGCTATGTTATTTTATATTTATTTTCTATCTTAATTTAATTACTGAATTATATATATATTTTATATTTCATAATTTTTCTTTCTTTTACTTAACTTCTGAAAATTTTAAATTTTTCCATCATTTAATTTCATTTTTATTCTAAATTATATGAATTAATAAAGTTATTGAATTTGATTTAATATATCATGCCACTCCTCACTCAATTATTAAAATATTATTCCTCTTCTTCAAACAGAGCCGAATTACGCAAGGAAGGTCGTCGACGCAACCCATCCGGATCGCGTCCGCTATCCGCAATTAACGATGCACCCTTCGATCCATTCGATTTGTTGGGCATCGAAAAGGGTGAAAGTGGACAGGTGGGTAACCGGTATTCTTCACATTTCACATTTATCTCATATGTTATAATTTTGCATTACAGGAAATCTCTTATGGACATCTACTCATACCCACCCGTCATTATGGCAAAGAGAGTAAGAGCAAGCATAGCGTCGGCACTTCGGGCAACGCATCTCTATTGGACAGTCAAATAGAAATTACGGGTACAGCAGCACTTAAAAATCACGGCATCGCCAGGTGAGTGTATAGGGTTTTTGGGGTGGTGGGGTGGTGGGGCGTGTATGTAGATACACGATGACCTTGAACTATGCTGTCACACATACTTCGCTCCTGCAAAAAAATTCACACACACGCAAGCACGCACACTAACACTCTCTTACGTATACATAAGCCGATCTCTGTCATTTTCCAATGCTCTAGAAGCGTTCGACACTTTTTCACACCCATCTAGTGTGCTCATAGTACTAACCATTAAACTCATGTTGCTAAAATAATTCAAAACATCTAGTTTAATGGTCATAAAATTGTGCAGAAACTTCCATCAATATTGTTTGCTTGCATTTAGTGGTAGTTAAGCGAGAAATTAAAAGCGAAACGCAATAGCAAGCGCCGACCATCGCATATACAAGTTATTGATTTCTTCACTTTTGTTGCCAGCAACACAAAATTCCCACCCACGCGCTCGCATTGACGTCGTGTCTGAAGCATTTCATTACCAGCATTTTCATGTTTTCAGCATTTTGTTTTAGTCTCGTCTTACCGGCTTTTCTACGCAGTATGTGCTTTTGCTCCACCAAGTAGCTTATATATATGTACATGGTTTTCTTTTATATGTGTTAGTATGTTTGTATTAGAAAACTTGAATTACGGCCGTCTGTAGTTAGACGCGCAATTTCTTTGTCCTTTTTGTAGGTGTGTTTATAGTCTATTTAAGTAGCCGCATTTAGCTAGCTTGTGTGTCTTTGAGTAACCGAAGCATGACCTCACCCAATAGAGATTTTATAGTCAAAGGAAAATATTTCTTCAACTGACAAGACAATAGTGTCTAGGGAGGTATCTAATGACATATTATTTCAGTGTCAGTTTCTAAGTGTTAGCAAGCAAGCGAGCCAAATATTGAATTTGTGCTGAAATTTTGTTGAAAAGAGTTGAAAAACAAAAAAAAAAAAAAACACTTATTAAGTTTAAACAAATTTCGAAAATTTCGAAAATTTTCTGTATTTTTTAATATTTTTTGATAATATTTCGATATTATGGTAAGACTGCCTCAATATTGAGTGCAAGGGTAAATTTATCAATAATCTCAATCGATTTCTCACTATATAGCAAACATTTCGCTATATAGACGTTTACTCCAGCCAACGAGTCGGCTTAAAAGTGTTAAATCAAGCTAAGGCATGTTCACAGTTAATCGTAAAGTAAATTCAAGGCGCTGGCTTACTTATAATGAAGCAAAAAATGCTTTTTTTTTGTAATTTTAACTAAAAATTACTTACAATTATCGAAATGTTTAAGGTAATGTTTTTTTGTTTTCTTATCATTTATTTTTTTTATTTTCGATTAAGTCAATATTTTTCAATAAGAATTGTTTGTATCAGCTGAACGAGCCCCTTAGGGCGTGGCTTTTCATTGTTTTACTGTTATTTTTTTGCTTCTTTATTTATTTTGTACTTAATTTTCACGCTTAACTACTCCTCAAACCTATTGTTGCATTTCGACACCTTTGTTTTCGGTATTGTTTTCTTGTGATTACTTTTTTCACCATGCAATTAAAAAATTAATTTTAAAGAAATATGAAACCTTTTGCTAATGAAAACACTTCTATATATATTTTTTTTTCTGTGGAATTTAAAAGTTTCTTTCTTTATTTTTATGGAAGTAAAATTACGCCGTAATTGTTTTGGAAGTCATGTGAGAAATACTTATGCTAATTTAAATATTATATAATATAATTTAAACATTTCAAAAAATTATTCTTTTTTTTAATTTTGATTACTCTTTTTCAAATTTATTTATTTATTTTTCATTGAAATTCAATAACCAAATCAAATTGTGGTCCTAGGACTGTCTCTTCTTCTTTTCTTTAGGTATTTTCACACAATGCAAATTTTTGATATATGTATTTTATATTAGTTTTTTCTACGCTATAAAATTGCAGAGTGGACATATATAGCAAACTCAATACTACTAAATACACAAAAAACTCGCAAGCACAGTATTATGCTGCCAAATTTCTATAAAATGCAATAAAATTTTAATTTGGAATCTTTTCTTTTTTTTTTGGCGCGCTATATTTGCAGGACAAAAGTTATAACTTGGCAGAAGGGAAAATGGTAATTAAACACAAAAAACAAATAAACAAAAAGTTTTTTTAATGTATTAATTTGTATAATATAGTTTGCTGCTAATTGTTAGAAGTAAAAGTAGTTTTTTGTTTTAATAATTGGTTAGCAGGTGTTTAAAGGATATTTTTAGATCGGAAAACTTCTATAGAATGTTTGAAACTTTCTCAACTAAATGTAAAATAAAAATTTTGTTGCCTGGTTTGAAATAGTATATTTCAAATTTAATAATTGTTGGCGAATAAAAAAAAAATAATAATTTAGATTTATTTGCAAATATTTTATATTTAATTATCATTTTTGAATTTTCGAAATTTCTTTAAACACTGTGCAACCATTTATTAAGTACAGAAACGGTTACCCCAGCGCATGCGGAAATTTTCAAAAAAAAAAGGCAATTATATAAAAAAATTTTATTAAAAGCTAACAAAATTTGCGATTAATTATATTATTGAATAAAATTGCGCTACAGTAAATTTTGCTGTTCACTACAGTAAAATTTTGCTAGAAATGTTTCAATTGAAAAATATTTCATTGGCTAATAAGGCTAATGAATTTAAAAATAATAATTAATACAAATAAATAATTAATTATTTAATTAAATTATTAATTTTAACTAATTGTTTCAATTGTAGGGCTGTTTAAATGTTCACAGTTCCAATATAATTAAGCTAAATGACATCGTAATTATGTATAATACATGATTTAACTGACAGTTCAGTCTATTTATAGGCGCAGACAGTCGTTTTGTTCATTTTTTGCTTTAATTCATTCATTTTAATTTTTATTTTGGTTTCAGCTACGAAATCACTAGCATTTGCATACAAAATATATTCACAACATAATGTGAAACAATTTCATATCACCAATAATAAAAAACAAAAACAAAACAACAATATTTGTAGTACATACAGTTTTATTTTATATTTTTGTGTAAAATAACATAACAACTTTATTTCAACACAAAATAAACAACTTTATTATATAGTCTTAATTTTTTTTTTTTGTTTTTTATTTGCATGTGTTTGTTTGATAGTTTAAATGGTTTCATGCATTAAATAATCTTCGAATTTAATGTATATATTCTTGAATTACCCACAGGTGTTTCACGTATGACAACAACAACCGTAATAGTGCGGCAAGTCCGACACCGGATCTCAAATTGGATTTGGATGATAATTTATTGTTGAATGCGGATGGTACGCGCGGCATGCAGGTGAGTCGTCGGGGTTGAAACTACATTTTTTTTATTGAAATCGTTTGTTTTTAGTCATTTGAATTAATTATTTTTTGAAAAAAATTTTTTTTATTTTAACTTAAGTTCAGTTTTTATTAGTTTAATTTTTATTTTTAAATTTATTATTTATAGTTAATTATATTTTAAATAAATTTTAATCTTTTAACAGTAAATGTAATTTTTATTTAATTAACAACTTAATTATTGATTAATTACTTATTGATTAATTAAGTAATTAATTGTTAAATTATAATTCTTAAGTAATTATTAATTAATTACTTAAGTAATTATTAATTAATTACTTATTAATTACTTGCGATTAATGATTAGTTACTAACAATTAATTATTAATTACTTAATAATTTAGTTTTATAATTATTACTATTGAATTATTCACTTTTTACTACTTAATAATTAATTTATTAAAAACTTAAACTTTTTCGCTTTCCAGTTCCAATATTCCGCAGATATTTTGGATGATCCCGAATTGATTGCGGGCAAGCATCGCACCTTGCTCACATTCACGTCATATATGACATCGGTGATCGATTATGTGCGTCCATCGGACTTGAAGAAAGAATTGAATGATAAATTCCGTGAAAAGTTTCCACACATACAATTGACACTGAGCAAATTACGGAGGTGGGCGCAAATAGATAAAGTCAAGCTTCAAATAATTGCTCACAAATCTTTTTTTTTTTTTGTTTTTGTTCCACTCAACAGCATCAAGCGTGAAATGCGTCGGATTAACAAGATGGATAGTCGCATTGATTTGGTCACTATATCGCAAGCATATGTCTACTTTGAAAAATTGATCTTGGCCAATCTAATCAATAAGAGTAATCGTAAACTATGTGCGGGCTCTTGTCTTCTACTAAGCGCCAAAATGAACGATGTCAAAGGTGAATCGCTGAAGAGCTTAATTGAGGTGTGTATAGTTTGCGAATAAATGATGAATTTTGACTTAACTTAATATTTTCTTCATTTCCAGAAAACCGAGAATGTCTTTCGTGTCAATCGTAAGGAACTCATCGCTTCGGAATTCGCTGTGCTTGTTGCGTTAGAATTCAGCTTGCATGTACCCATGCATGAGGTATTGCCACACTATCAGCGTTTGCTCTACGAGTCCTAGAATTGGCCGAAACGCTTTACTGAAAAGCGCTTGGTAGCGGTGACATCGCGTTATTACTTTCGACATCGGAATAGCAGTAAGAAATGAAGGCGCATGCGGCAGGAAATGTATGGGTGTGTGGAAAATGTAAAGTTATAGGCGATACTAATATTTTATGACAAATGATTTGCTGCATGCGTTGAACTTTAATAAGATAAACGAATTGATATTCAATTTGTTTGCATATCAGTTACCTAAATGAATCAGCTGTAAGCATTTTACGAGTTATTGAAATATGAAAATTTCGCATATAAGCAAAAAAAAAATATATATATAAACAAAATTAAATTCATAGTAAAAGCATTTGGGGAGAAACAATATTACTAAACATTGATTTTTGGCAAAGCGAAAAATTGTACTTAAATTCTAAGAGAGCAAACAAAAAACATTTTTTATAGCAAATTTGTTAGTAAAATGAGCGTTTTGATTAAAATTTATTACACTATATCAGAACGCAAGAAAAATTGAACGTTTGCTTAAGAGAAAAATGATGTTATATACAATTGTATTAAATAATTTTGACTTACAAATAATTACTTTATGGAGATTTAACTAGTATATGCTTTAAGCGTGTACGATGAACATAATTTAAGGTTAGTTGTGTTTTATTTTTATTTTCTGCTATTAAAGTTAAATATTTTTTTTTGGTTTTTGGAAAAACATATAATAATCTAAGAGTAGGTGTAAAGAATCAATCAACAACTTTAAAAAAAAAAAAAAACTGTGTTTAAATTTTTATTTTCTAACTTGAATATGAAAATACGCGCGTGCAATTAATTTAAACTAAATTCGTGTGCTTTGAACATGTTAATAGCCACAATTATTTGGTTTTAATACAAATTCATATATTTTAGTATGGAAAATGTTAATATGAAACATTACATTTCATTATTTAACTTCTTTTTTTTTGGAATTTTAACGTAAAAATATTTTTTGTCTGAGCAAATGAATATGAGTGGTATCATTAATATATAACTATATATGTAACTAAAATTAAGTGAACAATGAGCGAAAAATTATTAGACAACAAAATACAAAGGCTTTTAAAATGTAAATGAAATTCAATTGAAAATTTCTGCAATACAAATGCTTTGCAAAAGGGGAAAAACAATAAAAAAATTATGTTTATGTCAATAACACTTTGGAAATACAAACAAAATTTAGAAAAAGATGTCTGGTAAAATTTTTCCCAAATTATTTTGGAAAATTTATTAAACAAAATTTAAGAAAAAGATATCTTTGGGTCAATAATTTTGTAAAATTTAACGCAATTGAAAACAAATATATATTTGCTTCAAAAACATTTTTGAAAAATTTAACGAAATTGCATATATAAAATATATCTTTACAACAAAAATACTTTTTACAATACAATTTTATGAAAATTATTAAAAACGAAATTTAAAAAAAAGATTGCAAAGCTAGACGTAATTATTGAAAAATTGCACATACAAACAATATCATATATATTGCAATCTTACATGTAATTGTAGTAAAATTATTGAAAATTAACAAATAAACCAAGAAAGAGCTAACTTTACTCGCGGATAAGCAGAAAATTGAGAAAAACACTTAGATAAATCGATGCTCTAACTTGCCAAACACAAAATTTGAGCTATCAAACAATCCAGTTTTCGATTTTTGATCATAACTGTTAACCTTATTTGGCACTTAAATTAAAAATGAAAACATTCGCATAAACAACATAAGATATGCATACTAATTTAATTAATTAATTCAAATAAAGCAACAAAAAAATAAAATCCGAGAAAATGCTACAAATAAAATAAAATAAAATTTAAAACAGCATTCACTTAAAAAAAATCAATGTTTGCTTAAACCAATCATGTTATTAAAATGATAAGCACCAAACTATTAGCTACACATACATAAATATATATTGATAACTAGCGGAAGGCTTTCTTAATATAGAATACACTAAAATTTGCGATATATATCCATCCTATTTAATGCGAAAACATGTTTACTTAATATTATGCGATGACGTTTTGATATTTGTATGTATTTAAGGTTAACTGTAGAAAGTTCATGCGAAGTAATTAAAGTTTCTGCGTGTGTACGAGCGTATTCGCAGCATTTGCAATTTATATAGTGTATTTGTATGTACGAAAAAATATTTATTTGCTTGTTTTTTATGTAAGAAATATATAATTTAATGTAATTTATATTTGTTTTTTCTATTAACACAAGATAAAGTTCTCTTTTCATACCCAAAAGAAAAGATAATCGAAGCAAAAATTAACTACTTATGTATTAAATATATTATATACAACAAGAAAAGTTAGACGCTTTTTTTTATCTGAGTTCACGATTTGTTTTTCAGCATAAATGTATATTTTCGGTTTTGGTGCGAGTTTTTCTTGTTATTTGAGCATTAATTTTATTAAAAGTGGCTTCTTTTATTTAAATGTGTTATGTGTATATATAAGCCTGTACTTAGCTATTTATATCTTTAATTTTGCTCAAACATATTTTAAACAAATGTTAATTTTATTGTAGATTATATATATATTTTTATTTACAAAGAACAAATTTTTTCAAAATAAAAAGACAAATATGATTATGAAGATGGTTTTGTTGATTTAGAAATTAGCATTCCACAATTTCCCACACGCTTGAAAGGTTTTTTGTTGTTATATATGTATATATATATAAAGATATAATTTTTTTTAATATGTAGAATTGATTAAAAAAAAGTATAGGTATGCAGCATTTATAACATATAAGTTCGAAAATTTTTAAATAAAGGTTCTAGCTGGACTTCAGCATGAAAAGTAATACAATTGAGGCATACCAACAGGGGCAAAAACGATGCAATGAGTGCTGCGCGTGTAATAACAGTAAATGATTGGAAATAGAAACTTATTATTACAAACGGAATGCAGAATATACGGAAAATATTATATTCTGAAAAAATTTCAACGAAAATAAAGAAAGGTGTGTTTTTGGAAAAGGCTTACTTTATACTATATTATTATGACTCTAAACTATTTTAATGTATATGCCTAAGAATATGTGTATATATATGTATGTATGAAAGCTGTGCTTTGGAAATTTCTATAAATATTGGATTTCGAATTGGTTTCTCAAAAAAATTTATAATAGAAGACAGTAATGAATGAAAACTAAAATGTTAGCATATCCACAGGCGCACTTTTAAATATATTTTTGCGGCCATATTAATTGTTAAATGTTTCAACATTGAAAAGAGGATTCTTAACTCCTATGAGCTTTACGCAAATTTCTCAATCATTAGAAGCAGCTTGACACTAAACCAATAAGTGCGGAAAAAATAAAACAGTTTATCTGACTAAAGTGGAAGATCGATCATACAACCAAAGATCAACAATCAATCTATCTGTGTACCAGAATACTCCGGAAAGCCTGCTTGGGAAACTCGTCAAAATTTGCTTCTGAACAGAGGGGCCCTGAGCCAGATTGGCAATTAATATCTAGATTTATATGCAACCAAGACAGTCAACAGCGAACTTCCTCTTAAACCAATAAGAGATATTTAAGATTTATAATCGAAACATTTGAACATAAAGTAGACTCACAAAAATGTCTTAACTTTTAAGTTTTGCTCTTTGTATGTATACACGCATCTTCAACACCAAAAATGAATTTTAAATGCTTCGAAATTTCTTCAAAGGCGAAGGAAGACGGAGCTGAAATCAAAATATCTCGCAATGAAGCATGTAGACATACGTATGCTTGTACGAAAAGTGAACGCCACTGCGTGCTCCACTGCATTTAAACATGTCTGTATGTATGTGCATTTGTGTGTATGCCCAAAGGTTTGGAGCATTCAAAAATTTAACATGAAATCTAAGCGTTGAGTCAGAAAGGGCTCCACGCCCGCAGTCTACAACCACACATATGCGTGTGTATGTATAAACAAACATATGTGCAGTACTTAGAAGTAGATTTATGAGCACTTAACCAGCGCGGGGGGAATGACCGGAGCATAAACTCAACCGCAAACAAATGCGTTATGACTTTTATTGTATTTTTTTTTTGTAGTCGTTTTATTTTCAGCTGCTTAGTTAACCAAATTTTGTGGTTTTGAATATTTTAATATTATTATATTGTGGAGTCTTTTTTTCCGGCTACTCCACCTGCTAAGCATACTGCGGCCCGTGCAGTTAAAGCTAACTAATCCGCTATCTAAAAAAAAAAATATGTTATTATAATACAAATTACATAAAAAAATTTGAATTGGAAACGTAGAAAAAAAGAAATATACAAGCATTTATAGATATATGTATGTGTAAATGTATGGGATTTTAAGCTGAAAGCTAACAAAGCAACACGCAGCAAACTTTTCGGTTGATTTGCATTTGAAGGAATTCATGCATACATAGATATGTGTACATAAATATGCAACAACAAAAAAGCGTAGCATTGGCCGATCGAGGAGCATGAGCTTACATACTCTACATGTGTTACATATGTTTGTATGCGCGCTGTAAAGCTTTGTGCAGCGAAATAAAGTTTTCTTTGTGCCAATAAATATTTATTAGCTTTAGCCGCTAATTTTTCAATGTTATTTTTATTTTATTACCGTTATTGTTTGGTTTGGTCAACAATCAGAACTCAATAAATTATTTCGATCGATTATTTGTCATTTTATTAGGCGCACAGAAAGCAACAACTGCTAGACCCAATCACTGTGTAACTTCACACGCACACACGCACACACACACACACACTTATAATTGTCGCGGCAGTGGCAATATGGTCGAGCGCGATGGCCGTGCGCAACAGAACTGAAGTGCTGCCTTGCATTCCCGTACATTTACATATGTACAAAGGTATATATGTATTTATATGAATCTATGTATTCGTTTCGGACTTATCGAGCAACTAATTTGGCACACACGGTGTTTTACCAGCATCTATTTGACTGGAGATGTGTCCAAGCGACCAAGTGTGCTTGCTTTGAAAATCACATTGTTATTATTGTACCATTAGCATAGCTTGTTGTATTTGTTTATGTTCTGTCGTGTCTTTCCTCAGCAGCACGACCATCTTCATCGTTTGCCATTGCATTCGCTGTCACGTTTTTCCACCAATTCTCCAATGGATCTACAAACTTTTTCTTCAATACATTTCTACTGTCGCTTTTATTACACATACGACCGCGCACACACACACATTTACATAGCCATTCCTGTAATTCACTGCATTTATTTGCTTTCTAACTGTGCGTTTGTCACGTGCATCGCTGGCGCGGTGATTTCCCCCATCGATAGATTCGGCTTTCTTATCGTCTCATGCGCGCTGATAAGCTGCGCAATGTCAATGTACCGTAATGGGCGCTGCTCAATGCCTTTGGCTCTACCGCTTAGGAAACAAACAAACAAATATTTACTCGTATGCTAATAGTCATGAGCTGAAAAGTATGTGAAGAACGAATATATGTATGCAGGCCCTGCAGTGCTGTGACCGCAAACATTGTACGCTGCCTGCGTTGATTTGAGCGCCTGGTGTTTTACGGAAAAGAGTCGGTTGGAATAATGGCATATGACTGATTGGGGACGACAGACACTCTATGGACGGCAATTCCAATTCCAATAAGCAAAGCCAATGCCTTTATTGAGTGTATCTACCTATTTACTTATGACTAAGACACTGGGGAAGTTTATAATAATAAAAACAGCGAACGAAAAACTTCCAACATTTTTTTACTTGCGAAGTAAAGAATATTTATTTCAGAAGAATTTCTTTTACATCTATGATATTATAGACCCCATTACTACCCATATAGACTACCCTAATAAATATAAAAAAATTCATAAAGCAATGGCTAAACACCTTAAACCGACACTTTTAAATGTACAGGCAATTATTCTGATTTCATTTTAGGTTATATGAACGAAATTTTTACGACGGTGGTCCAATAAGTACTTGGTAAGAAAGTCGGTTGACAATCAAACTCATTTTTCAACCGATTTGTCAAAAAACTTTGTTGTAACAGACGTTTTACAGAATCTAAATAGATTTTTTATAAGAAAATTTTATGTGAGCGGTTCTTACAATTGTTTGATCGCATTTGGCTCTACTTGTAGTAAGTTATAATTAGGCTTACTGTTGTTAGGCTGTTGAATAGAATGCACACTCATTATTAACCTAACATAATATTTGGGGTACTCTTTTAAAGAATTTCAGTGTAGAGTTCAGTTAAAAAAAAAAATTATTCAGCACCTAGCAGTATATTTCTAGTCTACTGGAACTTTATGAACTCGAGTTTGAGCGCAAAGTTTCACTCTTAAAATTTCTGGAACTTATTGATCAACTCTCGTAGATTATATGAGAATATGTAGAAAAGGATACGGAAGCGCTTTTGATAGTATGACTTTTCAAAAGTGTGACCAAAGTCTTTATAATGAACTCCTATAAGAAGTGGATATGTTTCTGATAGGAATTCGATGCGCTAGTATCTACTGTATCGTAACCATAAAGAACAGAAAAGAATTAGCCGTAGTAGGCCAAATGTCTGCATCTGATGAAGGTGGGCACTCTAGTCACTGCCACCCGATTTTTCTACTAAAAGCTTTTAAGCCTCAGGCCCTTAAGTGTCAGTACAGGAGGCATGTTTCAATATAAGTGCATTCAAGAAACTGGAAAACAAAGAGACGCAAACCACGTTATGGTGCACAGTTTGGTCAAACATTTTGCAAAGCTGTTAACTCCTATGTATATTATTCTCTCCTCCTCCGCCTTCTCACACCCAAGTCTAGAACAGTCAATGAACTCGTCCTGCACATCATTGCGACCCATATGACTTATGTGCTTATGTGCGCCCATCTACTGAGTAGATTACTTTCTTAATTGCCTCTTTTATTATCTTTGTACACGTTATAAAGATGATGAGGACGTGGAAGCAGAAGCAGAATCGCAAAGAGAACTCAAGTTTTCGCTATGCTCGGTTTCCCTCTAAGAGCCGTCAGCAACAAAATTCAACAGTATACAAGCAAAGTTTGGAGGGCATAAACTGTAAATAGCAAACGGTAGCAGCGACTTACGGATTGGACATGTGGCAAGAAGCGTCCGCTTCACTCTTAATTAAGCGCCACGTCAAGTTGTTGGCAAAGCAGATAAGCAAGCAAACGAGCGCCGCGTCGCACCAAGTCGCACCAAGTCGCCTGGGCACAAAGCAGCAGCGGTGACATGAGCTAATTAAACTTGAGATAAACTAAAAGAAATAATGGCAATGACTAAAAGGGACGCCGACGTTGGGCAATGCAACCACCAACTAAGACTGTGATGAAGGCCATTAATTGTACGAGCACTAGAAGCTGAATTAAGACGAGTATAAAAGCAATAATGAAGAAGAACATACGAACATAAATATGTTTGTACCTACACTAGTTTATACATATGTGTATTTCAGAGTTTCTTTAATCAAAGTCTGCTATGGTTTTTTAAGGTTAGGGTATGCTCTGAAACAACATGTCAGTTCACGAACATCGGTACATATATGGCTTATATTCATATCCGCCCATGCTATATCGGGAGTATTTGGAAGCCGGATCGTCACTGAATCAAGTTCTCGATTTTTTTTCATCAGAACTTGGTTTTTTAGTAAGAACTTTTAATCTAAGAAAATCAATAATAATAGCGGTGTATTTAGAAACCTTCCGAAACAGGTAAGTAATAAAAGACTTACTTGTACACGACAGAACTATGGAGTATGATATCGTACTTCAAAGAAACGTCAAATATTACCTAAAGCCATTTAACGTCCAATTACTAGATTCTACTTTAAGTTAAGAAAAAATTTACCATGCAAGCGGTAGGTAATTCATATCTTAAAAACCATTTCTGCAAGTAGTCCAAGGGCTGGAAGCTTTGGATCAATTTAGACGTTTTTGGTTACAATGTTAGGTCTGTATACAGTAACAGTAGCACGACTTTCATCGATTCTACCTTCCTTAAGACCAAGTCTGTCATCTAGGATGGTTGATACACCCGTAACCTAACAAAGATCGTGGATGGGGTTTGTTACCATGGACACTCCGTGACCAGTAATAACATTCTCTTATTATGGTACGTTCAAAAGTTATGCCCGTGTCATAATATTAAATTCGCGATCTGTTATTATAAATAAAAAATAAAGATATATGAATTTTCGCTTTTCATTCTCTTCTGAACACCCCTAATGCACATACAACCCAACTTATTTATCGCACATTGAACGAAAACGATATTTAATACATTCATTATGGTACAGCATACTGACGGCTTGTGATTCTTATTGCTGCGTACCCCCTCGACCACTCGCCAAGGTTTTTGTAGCTAATTAAAAATGCTTTTAACGTCCATGGCGTTCGAAGGAATGCGAATGCCATTAGGCACTTTCCGCTTCTGCGCAAAAAATAATAGTGGGACGTAAAGGACGCACATTCCTTTCCAACGTTTGTCCGCAACTTTTATGGCACAACTATTCAATCGTACATTTATTCATAAGCTGTCTTCTTTTCCGCTACCACTCACTCGCTCCCAGCTTCCTACACCTACTTTCACGTATACATATTTCCGGAGGGCAATTAAGCAACGCCGAGTGGACCATTTCTATTAGCTCTCCTGGCATTTAGTGTGAATATTCGACCCCACACTTTCGCCTTCCATATAACTGTTTGTTTTAATTGGCCACCTACTGGCCTTCTACCCTTTCGTGGGTCATTGACCCTAAGCCGACTTGAGTTCGCTTGTTGTTTCTCATTAAGCGTCCATCAAGCAGGCTTTGCATGTTTATGAGAGGCACTGCTTTCCTTTAATCACACATATGTATATCTGTGTGTGTGTGTTATCGGCTATTGCGTTAGTTAATCACTTGTGAAAACCAACAATGCAGTAATGCATTGAACAAAAACTACTTAAATTACCGCAATTCGCTGAAGCGCACCAACAACCATATATAAACTAAAAGTTGCTGGTCGTGGGGGTAAGCGAGTATTATAGTTTGGTCAGCGAAGGCAAGCTACGTCACACAGATTATTCAATGCAGCGTCGCGCATGCCTTACGTATGCGCTACGGCACCGGACCATAATGCTGACTCAACTATTTGCATGTGTGGTTAGCGCTCCACTCTCGCCCTCCCTCAATTATGATCACGCGTTGTACAAAAATCCAGCTACTATGAAAGTGGCTCACCACTCACGTCTTCAGCAGCGGCATCCACTCCACTCCACTCATGTTTATCATTAATTTCACATACTCAAACGAAGTGCTCGCTTAGCGGCTAGGTGTCGTCAGCGTTATTCAAGTTCATTGCTCATTAGCACGCAGCGTTTTAGTTCTGTTCTTTCATTACTTTTTTGGTTGGTTTTCGGTTTCGCTTTGCCGCAACGCGCGACTGCTTGCTTGTTCGAGCTTCTCAGCAGCACGTCGTGGCTGCAATCTCGGCATTTAATTTCATTAAGTCTCACTCTCGTTTGGTTTGGCTATTGCTATTTCGCACGCTGTGTTGTTGGCCAATACCCACTGCAGCTACCCGCTACCAGCCACTATGACTGTCGGCAACGCTGCTACTGCTGCCTTTATTGCTGTCATTGTGACTTTGCTGCGTTGTTGTTGCGACTATTGTGGTTTGGCTGCGCGTCGGCGACGTCTTCTAGCTATGGTCGGTTGGTCAGTTGGTCGACCAAACTCACCGACCGTCTACCTGCCGTCTGTCGTTTGTACTAACCGCCAACCGTTTGTCCGTCCGATATTTGATCGTTGGTTCGACGTTTGCGCGCGCTCTCTTTTCAGCTGCTTACCTAACCCGTGTGAGGGCCAGAACCTACGCTCGCTATTGCTGCCCGCCGCCGCCATTCATTGCGTCCATCAGAGCCTGTGTCGTACCGTCGCATGTCGTGCCGTGCTTGGCTGGCTGACTGGCTGCCTGCCTGCCTAACTTAGTTCGGCTGGGTTTGCCTGGGCCTGGCGCACCGCGCTTCGCCGCATTTCACACGGCCGCACCATCAGCAGCAACAGCAATGGCAGTAGCAGCACCAGCACCAGCACGGAACGCTCTGACAGTAGCTTGTTTTGCATTGCTGCGCGCCTGATACTACTCGACGAGTTAATTGGTTTGCAAACAAATTAACGTGGGCGTTGTGCGTCCTAATTAGCAGCTTTTGTAATTAAATATGCCCGCAGCCATATAGCACAGTGTACGACAGACACACACTACTATGTGCTCTTATCATAACCCACACACACATACACATACATATATATATATACACACGCTCTCTGATATGTTTGAAAACTTAATTACTACAACACATATCCACACAAACGCCTGTATGCAGCGCGCTTGAAAGCAGTGTTGGTCTTAATGGTGGTGGCCGGAGACATGCCGACACACAATACTGAATCATGCGAACACGAAGTTACGCCATGCGCCATGCCCTCTGAGGCCATCACCGAGTTCCGCACCGAACGCACAGCGCCATTATCATTATGGCTGCTGCTGCTGGCGCTGGTGCTACACAAAAGCCCAAAATGAAAGTGCATTTTAATTAGGGTTTTTATAAAGTCGGTGTCTAATGTTGGCGCAGGGCTGCCATGTGGAATTTTTAATGGACGGCAAATCACTTCGTTAGACCTGAACCCTTTTGTATACTAAATTGATATTTGCCTTAGAAGGGAAGTATTAGAGGTTCTTGTAACAGAATTATGCGGTTTTCAATGGATTAATAACAACATAGTCATATATCTATTCCATATTACATATACGTATATATTTTTCCACAATCTGATCTAATATTGAACAAAAATAGAGCATGAAAAAGTATTTCAAAATGTTCAGCCCTATTTTCAGGCCATATTTCCTAATATTGAAGACACTCTATTTGGTATTGCGAAGTATGTCTTACATACACGGTATTTTTTAGATACCACTTGACAAGTTTGCCCTAAAAATCATTCCAGAAATATATTAAAGCTCCTTAATATAACAAAGATTATGGAAATAAGGAAAACACAATCCAACATACAATAAATTGAGTATAAAAACACAATTCGTTTGACTTTAAAATTGTGGTTAACCACCTGAGTGGTTATGGCAGTTGGAACCCAAGCGATAGTCACTAAATAATCCTTTCTAAATTTTGTTCTCAGTTAGATCCATATTGATAAACTGATCTACACCGAAGTGGTTTGTAATGAGCTCCATCGTTTTCATAAAATAAATTGGAAACTGATAATGACAAGTTGAACTTAAATTTATCTAAATGCCTAGGGCTCATTAAAGCTCAGCAAACTCCTACCATCTTAATTTATTATCAAACTTTGCATGGGTAAGAATCTCACCTTTCTTTTTATGAAGTTTATGGTTATGATATAATTTACCAAGTGGGCTATTTTTGGCTCCCACCAGATCTCTCACATCTACAATATTCGGATGTCAAGTTAAGCGCCCAAAACAAGTCATATATCTGAGAAAGAAGTAATGAAGACCTACTCCGACAACTGGCGGCAAAAATGTTTTTCAGTAGAATCTGGTGATATAAACAGGGGTACAGTTTATGATCTTCGAAGTCGAACATAGACGTCGAAAAGCGAGTTAAGATGCCGAACAAAAATTCCCCGGTTGTATTGGCTGCTATTACAAGCGGAATGTGGGTCATAATCTGATGTTGACTTTAGCAGTGAAAATATTTCTTCAAATATACCTGAACCAGATAAGACCTTGTTAGACGCCATGAATTCATAACCTCGGTAGAATATGGAAAGACTTTCAGAAGAAAAGTAGGATACGCCTAAATTGAGTGAAAAGTTTAATACAAATAATCGCAACGACACCCGGGCGATCATTCCATTTGGCTAAATTATGGTTACATTTCAAAAATTAGGACCCCAACGGTTTTTTCGCTTTGCTTTCGTTAACTCGTCCGCTACCCATTGACTTCGCGAGTTGTAAAATTCGGAGAACTTTGTAACGAGTTGGCAACTCTATCGTAAACTCTCATTCACAGGCCAACTACGGCAAAATGAGGACCAGAGCGGAGATGACATTGAGCGGGTAGCGGCCGGCAGTTATGCGGTGCATGCTTTTGTGCATACAGAGCTGTATATTTATGTAGATATGTAGGTGAAATGCGAAAAGACAAGTAACTAAACGATGGCATGGGAACGCGCATAGCGCCACCTTGCGCCGTGAGTTTTCAGCCGTGCCGTTATTGATGGACCGATGGGGGTATGCACTGCATTTGTGTGTATGTTTGTTTATGTAGATTTTGGTGGGTCGACCTTTCCTGCTGTTACTGTTGCTGCTGCTGCTGCTGCTGCTGCGGTAACTAAATCGAAATGAATGTTCGTTGCCTACCTGGCGGCGGTGTGGCGCGCTGTTACTATTGCTGCAATCATGCTGTTTGTTGTTGTTGTTGGTGCATTGCTGCCGGCGACTGGCTCTCGTGTGAACGTGAGTGCATGTATGTATGTATTAATGGTTATTTATGGTTTTGCTGTTGCCTGTTGTTGCTGTTGTTGCTGTTGCAATTGTATATGTTGCATGTTATTGCTGTTGTTGTTTGCGTTCAATTCAATTTGTGAAAAGGGCCCAATTAAAAAGCCACAACAATTAACGAAGTGAGTTAACTTGGCATAAGTGGAAATTTAATTGGCAACAGGAAAATGAGCATTTTGTTGCACTAATGAACACTAATGAATGGAAGACAACGACGCAGCAACGAACGAACGAGCAAGCACGAGCAAAACAGCCAGCCAGCTAGTAATGAATATGGGCAGCGGGGGTTACCAAACCAAAGCGGGGGTAGCTTGAATGCGTATTACTATGAGAAGGCGCTTGTATGCACCGAATGAGGAACAGGGAGTGTGGAGCGTGGGGCAGGCGTATTGATGTGTGGCATGAACAACACGCCACGGCGCAACACGTATGCACAGTTAGGGTATGGAACGGATAATGAACGAATGAATGTTGAATGTTGAATGTTGCTTGTCATTGTTGTTGTTGTTATGTTGATTGTTATTGTTTTTGCTGTTGTTGCAGCTACTACTATAACTCAATGTTATTCTGGCGCTTTCAGTTATTGTTATTGCTTTTATTGTTAAGCTTAAATTTGTGCTTGCCACTGCAATGCAACGTGCCACCGCACTCTCATTACTCCACTACACTCCGGCCAACAACCACACACACACACACACACATAACCACACACAGCCTTACACATCTCAGCGCACATCTCATCACATTGATGGGGTGTATGCTGCCACCATTTTTCAGCTCGTTAGTACCGTTGAATCGTTATGTTGCCGCCTGTTGCCGGCGGTGCTGCCATTACCACAGCCATTGTTATTGTTTTTATTATTATTGTTGTTGCTGCTGCTGTTGTTACTGGCGATGTTAGTTGTATGTTTTCTTCTTTTTTTTTGTTAAATAATAATAACAAGTACAATTTGAAGGGGTTAAAAGTAAGCAATTAGTTGGATTTTCGAATAGGCGCACAGCAATCTGCAACCAGACGATGCCTGGATAGCTGCTAACTGCCTGGCTGTCTGCCTGCCTCCCTTCCTACCTCCCCGACAGCCTGGCTGCCACGCAGCCTGCCTGACGCTGATATTTTAACGACGAACGGACTGCAAACAGCCTGCAAGCGAGCTGCCTGCGCTCTAGCTCTTTGGCTTAGTTGGCTGGTGCCGTTGGCCATAAGGCAATAGTGCCGCAGAGCAACAACACCAGCAAGCACACACACACACACACACACACACACACAACCAACAACCACAAACGTACGTCGCAAACGTGCGATAAGCGTTGAGGGAGCGGTGAAGACGCAGCTTACGGGTGGCAGCAGCGGCAAACGCGCTGGGTCGCATGGGGTATGAGGAAGTTCATTAGTGAAAATTTAGTCACTCGACTACACGCATAAAGGCACGCATATCTACATGTGCGTATGCAGCATGTGTGACTGTGTGCGCGTGCGTGTGTTGAAGGCGGTTAAAACACTTACCTGTTGGCATCTGCCGAATCTGGCCGAAACTGGCGCATGGGCCAGCGGTGCACGCCAACCAATCAAACGTGCAAACCGGCAAGAATTCGGACATTCAAGGAATCCAAACACACCTACATATGTACACACACCCAAACAAGCGGGAAACTGGAACAAAGCGACAACGCACAGATAATCCATATATACACATATGTATATGTGTATGCATGTTTGTATCAATCTATATTTGTATGTGCCAAGAATGCCAATGAGTGTGTCTGTTTTTCGGCTATTTTCTGCTAACGGATAGACAATCAACATCAGCAATCTTTACCGTCAGTCGGCGAGCAGCCGAAAGTCGGCCAACTATCGGGCAAACAAAAAGCGACTGAGTGCAGCACCAGGCTGCTAGACAGGTCGGCAAACAGGCTGCTATCTAGTCAGCCTTTCAGCCAGTCAGCCAGTCAACCAGTCAGCCAGTCAGCCATTCAGCCAGCCGTACCAGCAGTCATCCCAGAGCAATTAATTGCTGTGCGAACACAACACTGCAAGCCAGAGAACTGACTCACACACATCCACACACAGGTGCATGCATCTACATATATGTGCAACAATATACACACATACACACATAGAAGTAAATAGCATTCCAACAGGCGAGCAATCTTTTTAATTGCCATAGAAAAAATCTTGAAAATAAAAAGATCTACGCTGCCAATTATCGAAACCACCAAACACTGACAATCCTCATAGATCATGCACACACACACACATATACACACATACACACGCATAGACACCAATGCATGCCAACCAAAAATAAGCAACAACAAAAACGACAAGTTGCAAGCTAGCAATCATTTGATATCCTTTTTGATAGCGTAAATTAATTTAATTGACCCTGATTTTTACCCAGCGAACAGCAGACGCCAGCAACCAGCTACCAAACTGGCTAATAAAATCCAAAAGTACAACAACAACAATTATAGTTGTGTAGCTCTGCAGTTAGTTGTCTATGAATTTTCGTGCAATTTGCGAAAGCATCTGCTTCTTCTTGCTACCACAACAACAATAAAAACAAAATTGTTGCAAATCGCAATTTTTCGCAAGGATTAGAATCTAACTCAGCATTAGGCGCACAGCAAAGCGCATAAGTGTAGATGAAATTGGAAGAACCGTTTCCAAATCGCTTAAAAAAATAAATGAAAAAATTAATCTATTGAAGATCGCTGATTGCACATTTCGGCGTTTCATTGTTAACTTTTCAATGACAACGAAGAAAATAGAGGAAGAAAAGCGGAGAATACATTACAACGTGCCGCTTGAAAATCTACCCCAGAGGCAAGCGGAAATCTTCGAAAACGGAGTTTCAAATACAATTACAAAAGTGATTGGAGGATAAAGAGAAAACAAAAAATATAATAATAATTCAAGAAGTGAATCATGAGGAACCCAAACATACCTAAGTATATACAAAAGAAAATCCATAAAAAAGTACAACAAAAATATATTTCTGATCTGCGAAATGTCGAATTTGACTTTCGACCTCACTTTTTCGAACATGAAAAAGACACACAGGCGAAAAAACCAGGGAATACTCTGCCACTCTTGGCTTGATAGTTTTATACGTGGATACAGCTTTAATAGATGTCAAAAGGAGCTCTAGAACGAAATAGATGGACCTATAGGGTTTTAATCGCTTCCGAAAGGTTGATGAGTTTCATCAGATGAAATACACTCACACGTTTGACATTGCTGAACGACTATCAATTTAGAAAAGACTTTTAATATTAGCGGGAAACTGCATCCAAGTCGAAGCCAATTCCTTCAGAGTAACCGAGGCCTATACTAGCTCTCGTTCGTATGTTCTTGCAGCGAGAAATCTCCTGCCGTTAGGAAATATTAGAAACAGTAAACAAACCAGTATAACATATTTAAAAGCGTATAAATGTAGATAACTGCTTTAAAAACGATCTTTGGGGCTCGCTTTTAAAATTGGAATCATATAATCATGTATCCCAGAACAAGTTAGTATGGAAAATTGATAACTAAATTATGTGATAATTAGGAATCTCCTTTTTATAAACCCAAAACCTCATCAAGGCTTAAGAAAGTCGCAACACTCAATTAATATTCGGAATAAAATCCGAAGCACAAGCAATCTTAACACTGATACCCAAAACAAGAAATGCTTGAATACTTTAATAGATGAAAACTTAGCTGAGAACTAGACATATATACATAATAATAAGGGGGTTGAAATCTTCAGTAAAATTAAATCATACTATTTGAAACCCACGACTCATCGTGGAGTTTCAAAAGCTACCAGGGAGAGGCGAAATCACCATACCAAGGCCGATTGGAATTTATTACCGAGTCAATAGGCTCAATCTTCTGACTGGAAATTGTCACAAGGAGCATATAACAAGTGAAGAATAGAAACGAAATTTAGTCTTTATAAAGACACTTGACTTAGCTCAAAATTATTGAAAGCCATTTCCAAGAGTTCGATCCAAGACTTGATTGAATTGGACAATAAAAATATCCTATTAAAATTATTTCCTCGAAAATTAACACATTTGCAGCACGCTAATTGGAAGATTCTACCAGACGAGCAGCAACGGCTGCACCCAAACTAAAATGCGAGCTGGAATAATGAGAAAAATTACTTAAAGGAAGCCACATATAACAAAAAAGAAACGATCACATTCGATTTACGCGCAGCAAAGGAATGGAAAGAATGTGAATTCTTATGACACCCTAATGACGCAACATTGTTTGTAATACTTGTTAAGGGTTGAACATTTTTCGTGATCTGCGAGCGCAAGAAGATGGTATGCTGAGGAATCCACATAAACAATCAAGGCTTAGTATAGAGAATAAGATAGCGTCGTTGTCTCGCTGTTCTACTATGTGCTTACCCTACTACTATATATATACTGCTCTTTATATATCTTTCACTTTCAAGTTGCTACTGCACAATTTCGCGCAGTGTAGTTTGTTGCCATTGCAGCTTGTATGCGCCCGGCTGTTGGCGTGTTGAGTTGACGTTGAATTTCTCAGTCCATTTCGAAATTACTTAAAAAATGTTATGCATTTTACAAGAATACCAAAGCTAATTAGGACGTTTAAAATACCACATGTCCTATTTAAATTACTTCCCTAATTGGCTTCGTTTGTCGCTTTGTCAGTTCGTCTTGTCTGTACGTCTTGTCGGTCTGTCATCTCGGCATGTTAATTGGAAGGTTCGACTAGGCGCACAGCGCACACAACAGCTGTACGGCTATGCTAGTGCGGCAAATTACAAAAACAATATGAATAAATAATTTCCTTGTGGATATTGTATACAACACAAGCATTACACACATACACAGCAATGAAATGCGAGATGGGGAAGTGAGAAATAGGAGGGAAGTGTTTTTAATTTATTTAGGTAGAATTTATGCTTTGTTAGCTAATTGGATGAATTCATTAGGCGCACAGAACTGGCACCAAAGCCAAGCGTAGTAATTTACTAATTAATTTTACGTTGGAGTTGTAGGAAAACAAGTAAGCGAGGGTTGTGTTCACATTTGTACCGAAAATATTAGGCCTTTACAATTCACCCAAAGTTTCGAACTAAATTACTTCGTAGAGGTTGTCTTGGCTGCTAGAATACATTGCGTTATAGACAGAGTACTAGTATCCACCGATTTATAACCGTTAACCGACCGTTAACGTTAACGCTTTAATTTAAGCTCCTATCTCTCTGAAACAAATGCGTTTGGGCATAAATTTATAACGCTATCTAGAAAGTGTTTCCAAAATTCAATATTGTTTATAAAACAAAGTGAGGTTAGGTCTTACCAAACTTAAAGAACACTCTTACACACAAATCGCGAGACCAATTTAATGCTACTGTGGAAGTAGTGAAGGTCTGGTAATTAACCTGGTTTAACCTCTGGTTTAATTGTATAAACTATAAATAAAATGTTTAAGAATTTTTAAATTTAATGACGTCTATAAATATGACACATTTTTAAGAGAAATCCATGACTTTAATGATGACTGTTGCGTTTTAGGAGAAGGCATAAGTTTGGAGAGCTCATTTTCAGAAAAAAAAAATTTAAACAAAAACTCCGATTCTCGGGAATTTATTTATAATCGCATATTTTTAATCTGCGGTAACCAAGAGTGAATATGAGCAGTATATAAAGCAACATAGTCGGTTTAAAATATTCATTTCGATAAGTTCAAGTGTTCCTTGAGTTCACAAGTTGGGTGCTAAGAGGAATTATGGAAATTAAAACAATGAAATTGATATCATTGATTATTTTTGCTTTATTCAGCCTGACCTTAAACAATGTTGCTGCTGAAGGTGATATATATTTAAACAAATCTATTTACTTTTTATTTAAAATTTAATGTGTTTAATATATTTAATAGATAATTATGGCATTTTTCCCAAATATGGGATGGTGCGTACGGTTCTGCACCAACAGAGAAAGTATGAGCGTCCAGACGTTCTAATTGACAATGCGCCGGAGGAGGTTGATGACTCAGAGGAGTATGATAATTCCCGAATTCACTTTTTCGACTAATTTAAATATTCATTTGTGGAAGATATTTGATTAATAAATAAAAGCAAAATGCATTTGCTAATTTTATAAAATTTTTGCCTACTTCTTTGTTTCACAAGCCATAAAATTCCATAAAAGTTTTTAACATAACATAAACAATTTAAAAACAGCTCTTTGATATTATATTGAAACTTCACTACCTTTCGTTGTTTCTGTTCAATATTAATAAAAAGTTATATTTGTTAAAAGTTATCAGAAATTACGAAACGGAAGCGAGTCACCAAAAATAGATAACTGAAATTATTTCCAAATCTTGTCCAAAGACCATGTGAGTTTTTTTTTTAAAGAAAAACAAATTCCCACGTGTGGCGACAATTATGGCTTCACTTGGGAGTTGTTTGTGGTTATCAGACGAACAGAAATTACCACAGGTTATACTATAAATGAGAACTGCTCAAGCGATTTTGCTATTCTTAATCCTCGTCGATTTGTCAATTTGTTCTGGGGTGCAACCCATAGCAAGTACTGAGTACAATCAAAAATTTTTCGACGAAAATAGGCCTTCCATATAAGCAACAGGTAAGGAAAATTCTTTTCACTTAAGTCGATATAGAAAGGATGATTCAAACGTTATGGTAAGATACCGGAAATACTCACGATATTTACTGAGAAGCCCTACCAAACTAGTTTCTCTTAGTACATTATTCTTCCGAGAACCGCACTCTCACGGTAAAATAATATTTCTGCACAAAATATTGCACAGTTCACAGTAGAGTCAGAAAAAACTTAATAGATCATGAGTACTCACTTCCTAAGAAGTACTTTGTTCGTGTGTTAGTTAGGTAGTGCGTGCGTGCGTAAAAAATTTTTACATACTTCATGCTAAGCAGATTCCAACTTCACTAGGCAAGCAGGAAAAAACGTAAAGTATTTACGACGATGTAAATAGCAATGGTACGTGCTCAAAAAGATAGGATCAAGATACCATGAAATAATTATTTGTAGGTCAGACACTAGTTCTGATCTGCGCAAGTGTCGTGAGAAATTTTGTGTACATTTGGGAAAAATTAGATCTGAGAATTGCCGCAGGTCAAAGGTTTAATCGCTAGGAACTTGTGTGAAGATTCAGAAGTGCAGTGTTTTTAAGATTATTTTATTAACCGAGAATTTCAAAACGGAAAATGCCTTTTCATAATTACCACATATTTTTGGGATTTCATTAAAACGTGGAAAAATTAACCAATCAACCAGATGATTTTCCAGTTTATCATGAGAGTTTTTCGAAAGAAAAATAAAGTACGAGTAGTATACTAGGCGAACAGCAAAATTCATAGCATTTGGAATATAATAATAAAGCAATTGGAGTATCTACGAAAATGCAGTTAAAAACTACTTGGAGATTTGAAAGAATTTTCCTTGCAACGCTTTGTTGTGTCCGCTTTTTCCAGTCCAGAATTGTTTTTCCAGTTATGCTATGGGTTTTCATTTCATACCTTACAACACGGAAATAGGAAAAATTGAAAAAGGTGCGTTAAAATTATTGGTGGTGTTTCTGTACACAATTCTTGTGAGAATTTTTTGTTTTCTTTATACATACACATCAATGAAATGGATGATGAGATTGAGAAATGGGAGGGGGGTTTTTTAATTATTTAGGTAGAATTTTTGCATTGCTAGCTAATTGGATGAATTCATTAGGCGCACAGAACTGGCAGGAAGACGAAGCGTAGTAACTTACTAATTAATTTTATGTTGGAATTGTAGAAATTCACTTTCCTGCTGGAAGAAAAGTCTTCAAATATCATGCGGGGAAGCTAGGTAAAGTAGCCTCAGTTAACGTCAACGCTTTAATTTAAGCTCTTATCTCTCTGAAATAAATATGTTTGGGCATAAAACTACAACGTTATCTAGGAAGAGTTTCAAAAATTCAATATTGTTTATAAAACAAAGTGAAGTTAGGTCTTTCCAAACTTAAAGGCCACTGTTACAAACAAAACGCGAGACCAATTTAATGCCACTGTGGAAGCAGTAAAGGTCTGGTATTTAATTGTATAAACGATAAATACAATTTTAAAGAATTTTTAAACTTAATGACGAGTATAAATATGACACATTTTTAAGAGAAATCCATGACTTTAATGATGACTGTTGCATTTTAGGAGAAGGCATAAGTTTGGAGAGCTCATTTTCAGAAAAAAAATTTTAAACAAAAACTCCGATTCTCGGGAATTTATTTATAATCGCATATTTTTAATCTGCGGTAACCAAGAGTGAATATGAGCAGTATATAAAGCACCATAGTCGATTTAAAATATTCATTTCGATAAGTTCAAGTGTTCGTTGAGTACACAAGTTGGGTGCTAAGGGAAATTATGGAAATTAAAACAATGAAATTGATATCATTGATTATTTTTGCTTTATTCAGCCTGACCTTAAACAATGTTGCTGCTGAAGGTGATACATATTTAATCAAATCTATTTACTTTTTATATAAAATTTAATGTGTTTAATATATTTAATAGATAATTGTGGCGTTTTTCCCAAAGAAGGTGTGTTGAGTACGGTTGTACGCCAACAGGTAAAGCCTGAGCGCCCAGACATTCTAATTGACAATGCGCCGGAGGAGGTTGATAACTCAGAGGAGTATGATAATTCCAAAATTTTCTTTGTCGGCTAATTTAAATATTAATTTGAATAAGCTACAGAGTCACATAGTATGTATATTTAGCTCATAAACTAGTGTGATTAATAAATAAAAGCAAAATGCATTTGCTGTTTTTAATTTTATGAAAGAATCCTAAAAAAAAACTCTTTTTTATTATATCAAAATTTCACAACGGTTTAGTCGGTGCTGGCCGAAATTTTATATAACCAAATGACCAGTTGTTAAATCTCGAAGATACATACCTGTGTTTTCTCAATACAAGAGTAAAAAGGATCAAGTAGCTTAAAATATTTAACTGGTTTGTGCGTCTTAAAATAGGAAATGATTTTCACTAATAATCAATCCTGTTTCTATTTAAGAATTGGTATGGGAAATAACAACAAAATCTGTAGTAGTTGCTGGGAGGATTGTGCCAAATATTTAAAAAATAGGTTATTCAAACTAAGAATCCACTTGAAGTTACGAAAGATAAGCGAGAGACTCAAGTTAAAAATCTAAAAATATCTCAAACCATGGGAAAAGACCGCAGGAGAAAAAATCTCTAAAGAAAAAAAATACTTTGTGGCGTGAGAATTTTAGCTTTGCTTGGGAGTTTTTTGTGGGTTGAGGTATCAGGCGAACAGAAATTATCATAGGTTATACTATAATTGAAAACTGTGTTACCGGTTTTGGTACACTGAATCCTCGTCGATTTGTTCTGAGTGGAAATCGTGGGAAAATCTGTGCGAGAAAATATAAATCTTCACAATTCTGTACCTAAAACCTAGTAATCAAAAGAAAAATTAGGAAGAATTTGATTTTCTTTAGTTCGAAAAGTATGAGTTAGAAGGAATAGCTGTTCTGGAAAATTGAATCTATTAAACAAAATATAACTGGCTGTAAAGAACAATAAGAACTGTTTTCTGAGCTGAATATGGCAAAATACTGGCTCTCACAAGATATTGCATGGTTTAGGCAGTTATTGAAAAATACTTAACAGATCGTGGGAACTCTTTTATTAGTGTGTTAGGTAGGAAGCAATCATATGATTTTCTCACGCGCGTGAGAAAATTTTACGTACTTCATGCAAAACGGATTCCAACTTCACTAGGCAAACAGAAAAAAACGTAAGGCGGTTACAGCGAGGCAAGGAAATGGTACGTGCTGAAAGAGATAAGATGAAGATATCATGAAATAATCAACGTAGGTCAGACACCAGTTCCGATCTGCACAAGTGTCGTGAGAAATTTTACGTCACTAGTAACAGGCGAACAGCAAAATCAAGAATATATCTTTTTAAAGGCATCCTTAAAAATTTCGATTGTGTGAAATTTCAGAATTGTCGCAAGTCAAAGGTTAGCCGTAAAGGAGTTTATGTGAAGATGAAAAACTGTGGGAAAATTCAAAAGTGTAGTGTATTTAAGATTTTTTTACCTAACGGAAATTTCAAAACGTGAAATTCGTCACATACTTTTAGGATTTCATTAAAGCGTGCGAATTTTCTATACCATATACCAACCAGATTTCTTTCTACATTATCGTGAGAGTTTTCTTTTATCTTCTAAAAATAAAAAACGACCAATACTAGGCGAACAGCAAAATTCATAGCAGTTGCTATTTTACCTGGGGGTTTGAAAGAATTGTCATTGCATTGCTTTGTCGTGTGCGCTTGCAATAATAATTATTTTTCCAGTTATGCTATGAGTTTTCATTTGTGAAACCATACCTTTCAATACGGAAATGGGAAAAATTGAAAAAGCTGCGTTGAAATTGTTGGTTGAATGATTCGATCCTTTAAAAAGTGTTTCTGTACACAATTGTTGGGAGAATTTTTTGTTTTCTTTGGGAAAATGAGATACCAATGCTAATAGGTTGGCAGAAATTTTGATAACATGTGCTGGAAAATTCTGAAGGAATATGTAAGATTTTCTTCCTTGTGAGTACGCTTTGTAATTGTATGTGCGTTGGGAAAGTGAGGTCGTTAGCTGTTCGCACGAGTTGCGTTACACTTTTCTTACCGGCGATTTTACCTCAATACACTTTTAAGTTGTCCATAGTGTATGGACTTGTATTAAGCCCATTCTACATCACTTTATTAACAGATTGTCTGGATCAGAAAATCATTCCACAAAAAGAGAGTAGATACCACATATAAAAGAAATTCATTGAATACAGCAGTCCGAGAAGCCTCGTCTATCGCTATCACTCAACCGAGCATGGCTACATACATGCATATAAAGGAGCATGTGCCCTTTGAATCACGTGGGAAAACTGAGTGTCTGCTTCGTAAGGGCTACTTGCCAATAGATTTTTTTCGAAACAATACCAACAACCACTTGTTGCACTGATTTGAATGCTTTTTGCATTTTTCTCACGATAAATATTCGAAAAAGGGATGCTTGCTTATCAACGCCTATGAATTTATTGTGCTGTCGTCGGTCATACATTTTTGGTATGTGCTGTTTGTAGTGTTGGACCACTAATTGCGACACAAATTTCCCAGAAATAAAAATGCGTTGGAAAATTATAATATTAACGGTCAACAATATTTATTTATTTGTCTGTCGGCTTGTGGGAAAATAAAATGCTACACTGAGAAATTTCTTCTAAGCCCCCGAGGCGTGAGAATTTTGACAAAAATTTGTTGATTTGCTGAAATAAGTCAGCAGGCGCACAGCAAATATAGCTAGCGTACAAGTTAAGCACTGAACTAGCAAAGATTGCTGAGTAGGCAACAGGTATTGGAGTTGGTGAAAAGTGATACTCAGAATGCCAAAACGCCGCAGTGCGTCGTTACTGATCCTTTTTACTGTGTGCGAACATGCGTGCAAGTGCTTGTAAGCGTTGTGTGCGCGTGTATGTATGGGTGTGTATGTGTGTGGGCAGCGTGTGAAATAATGGAATTGAAATTCCAGCGCACAGTGTGGGAATATTTTTTGTCGGTTACAAAGATTAACGCAACGCGCGCTTAGGTTGGCTTGAGACAAAAGTGATCGTATTTCACGCAGCACATGAAAACCATAAAAAGGAGTCAAGTGTATTTTTTAAGCAAAAAATAAAAAAATTAAATAAACAAAAAGAATATGTGGTGTAATTGGTGGGAAAAAATTCTTTAACGCTATGAAATAAAATGGGTGCGTGAGAATTTCGGCTAAATTTAGGTAAACTCATGCTGTGAACTAACAGGCGAACAGTGTGAGCAGTTGTTGACTACATGTGCATGCAAGGATGTGGTGTTGGTAAAAAAGTGAAAAGAGTGTTAACAAATATCAATGCAAGCAACACAAAAGTATTTTGTAAGTATTAAAATATCGGGATTTTGATATTGTAATGCCGAAAATGGAATGTTAAATGAAATTATTAAAAAACATTGTTTAATCAAAATATTATAATCTACCTTAGACAACTGGCACTTATTAAGAATTGAAGGTGCTATGATTATAGTTCACATATGATTTACTAACGTAAATGTATTCTTAGGTAAATAAGCGAACTGAAAAGTTGGTACTGTAAACCTTTTTTTTAGTGTATGTCTTTTTCTCAATTCAGAGGTGATTTAAAATATTTGTTGAAGAAAATGAGTAACATAATTATCAGGATCCCGTCAGAATTCCGTTTCCTGCTAGTAATTGCGTGACATCAGTATACAGCTATGTTTTTATAGTTTTGTATATGTACGTATATGAAAGCCAAGCAGGTATCAACACAATATACCATTAAGTAGGCTCGTGGGAACTTGTTGATTTGAAAAAATCAGATTTCGGCTTTCCCAAAAAATCACAGATTTGCTTTGTTCGAGAATGATAGAAATGGTGTGGCATCAGGTTACAGATCATAAAAAATCATCATCATAAAAGCTATCAAAAACCACCCAGTAACAGCTACTTCTGGTGAATGAGACACCAAAACCCTTCGTAAATATCGGAAAATGAAAATTTGCAACTAAATCTTTTCATGTAGCGCCATTAAAAACTCGCAGCATAAAAAACATACGTGAGAACCGATTTTAAAAAGTGACGTAATTTAACTTACAAGCGAACAGGCAAGCAGCTTTAGACGCAAGCGCAGAGCACAAGACAAGAGGCGACACACTAAATACAAATTAACGATCACTGGCAACAGGCAACAGGCAACAGGCGACAGGATTCAGGTGGCGCAGCTGAAATCGACACTTGTTGCAGACAAGTCGAGATCGAGGATCGGTGAGCACAGAACAAGTACATTGAAAGCCATACAAAAATAAACAAAGAACCAATAAAAAATAAATAAAAAATGGCAGAGACGATGCCGAGGATCAGTAAGATTTACGGTAAGGAAAGCCATAGAAAATTAAAAAAGTGCAGGCAGGCAGCAATAAACCGTGGGAATTCGTTTTGCCAACACCATAACTACGCTAATAAGAACGTGAGAAATTTTCGAATAGTTACAAATCACAGTTTACTGAACAAGCAGGCTGACAGCACAAGCAGCACGCATCAGGATCGGCCGTGATGGCAATTGCTTTAAAACAATTTCAAACAGAAAACAAAAGCACAAACAATCAAAAGTGTGCACAGCAACAACAAGAATACAAGAGGTGTAAAGACAACTGTAAACATTTGCTGCAGCGGAAGCGCCAGTCGGCTGCACAAGCAGCCGATCAGTGATCGTGCCAGACACTGCAGGCAAACATGTGTGCAGGTAGCGGTAATTGTGGTAGCGCACGAGCGGAAATGCAGCTGCGGGCAGGAAATGAATATAAATTAATTGCGGAAAATAAAAGAATTTCTTTATTTTGCAAAAAGAAATCCTTATTGAAATGTCGTTTAAGGCCGGATATGTTTGACAAATAATGCAAAGGCTGTGTAGTAAGCCATAAGCAGGAAATTAACTCTGCTTCTGACTGTTTGTAAGGGGCAAAAGTGCAGTGTAAATCCAACACTCCAATCCAAAAGGGATATGCTACAACAATTGTAAACGGCAAGTGTGAGAAAGTTGCGTGAACTGCGAGTTTTCAGCACATTCATCTCAGCAGGATAACAGAAAGTAGACGCAGGAAATTTTGCAAAGTCAGGCAGTCTGTTAACTATCTTTATATTCTCGTCTCAAATATACATATATCATACTTATGTAGAAACTGTAAAGTTGAGACGTGAGAGATGAAACTTCGACAGGATAACAGAAAGTTTTTGGCCATTGAGCGATTAAATTTCTCATGAAGGTGAAACCGATTATTCAAGCAGCAAAATAGCTTATAGCTTATTGCCTATAGCCTATATAGGGCTATATATATAGGCTATATTGCTTATAGCCTGTAGTTGGTTGAAAAGAAAGTAGGAGACATTTCTCCATTAGGGAAATATAAAACAGGATTTTCTATTTTCTCAGGGAAATTTAGTTGACAATCTTTTTGAAACTCTTATTAAAATACAAATTGCATTAAATGTGGCAAAACGACAAAAAAAATAGAAAAGAAAGATAACCTTCACAATGAGTTCAGTTTCCCTCTCTCTTGTAGGTTGTTTTCTACACGCATACAAGCAGAAAAGAAAAATCCTTCCAGGTGAGGATTGCATATACAATATTCTGAAAGAAAAACACGTATTTCACGAAGAAAGTGGCTAGGCACACTGGAAGAATACTCTTGAAAGGAGAAAGATCCTTTTGATTGCAAAGGGAAATTTTAAGAGCAACAACAACGAAGGAACGCAATGCATTGGAAAATCGGGGAAACGTTTTTCAACCGGCAAACATAAAAATAAATAGTTTCGTAAGAGAAGAGCAATTAAAATATGAATTTTCCACTTAGATGGGCACATGTGAAGAGAGTGCTATGCAATTTAAATGGCAATCATTAAGGATATGAATGGAAGCATGTGTTTCAAATACATCGTTGGAAATTTGGTACTGTTTGGAAATTGTGTTTTTGATACTGTTGAAATTTGGTAGTACTGAATCAAAATTAAGGCGTGACCTCTTGTAGGTCCTCAGCTTAGAACAATTGACGAAAAACACTGAAAAGAAATAAATGTACTCGTATAAAAGATGAAATATTACAAATATACAAAGACATACATATATTCTTCCGGAACTCAAGCCAATTGGTGTTGAGAACGAACTATCTGATATATGAAAACGTGATCATTTGCAGGATGTGTATAAAAAGAAAAGAAAGTTGTGACGCCGGAAATATTCGCACAACTAGAGGAGATATTATCTAAGTCGCATCTTATAACAAGAACACTCACTAACGACTATTGCGTGAGAATTTCAGGTTCCAAAAAAGCGAATGAGATAGTTTCAGATTAGTCGGACATAATTTAAAGCAAAAGTTCCAATAAAAGTGCAAAAAATCTGTTGAGTTAGTCCAAGAGCATGAGAAATTGTCGAAATCTTTCGAATTTCTGTTTACAACTCAAACAGGACAGAAATCGATAATGCAAGTGCGAATGTGAAAAAGTTTTTCGAGAAATAGTTAAAATATTAAAATATCAAGTCGTAACAAAAAGAAATGTTCAAGACTTTTGTGGTAGTTGTAATGCGTCTTCTTTAAATTGCAGAATAGCTGCCTTTGATTTTCCAGTTCTGGTAAGCGAATAGAGATAGAATTGCATTACTTTTTACTTTAATGAGGTATCCACATACTCTCTTTTATAAAATTCGACTGGATAACTTTATTGTTGCTTTCTGGCGTAAAGAATATTATAATAATGACGATTATTAAACCGAATAGTGATGTAAAGTTACGAACACGCCCAGATGCTGTTGCTTATGTTGTAATATAAGCCTACTCTTTTCGTAGGCGGTAATTTGTTGCTTTTCGGAAAGTTCTCACATTCCCAGGTCCCTAATGTTAGTGGTTATGAAAAGTGATGAAGATCATATGAAGCATGTCGGAGAAAGAATATTTGAATCGTATAAGTAGTTATAAATGCAAGTTAATATTAGAAAACTATAAAATGTGAAATTTTTTTATAAGATTTGTGAAAGTAGAATAATAAATGATCGTGACCGTTGATCTTACGTGAATAGTCTTACAACTGTTTGGTTTTGTAATAAATACATATAATTAAATTAATAAATAAGAAAGAAATAATAGATAAAATTAGCTTCTTTAAATCATTGATAGCTTCTATTGAACTTAAATTCTACTGATCTAAAAATAAAGCGTAAAAATTGCTAAATCCTCATATTGATATTGATGTATGCACCCTAATACACATAAATACGTAAAAATGTATTACAAATGAAGACATCGTCATGCACAAAAACGTATGTACATACAATGTATATATATATACACTTCATACAAAACTTGAGCAGGAGCCTTATTCACATTCTTTGGTCATTCACTTTCAGCAAGATCACCACCTCTTATAAACATATGTACTCTCAAATATATTTCAGAGAAAGAAAGAAATCCATCGCTTAACAACAAATCACAGCGCATCATATTCAGCATATAAACATGCACATGACTCATATACAATTAAGCCACAAACACTTGGAGATTACAGAAATCTTCCCTTCTTCATGCACACAATTACTAATGGATTATATTTATTTTTATTAATATACAAATATATGAGCGTAAATATATGTATATGCTCAAGGTTGGGTTACGCGTATTCGTACAGAAATCTTAAAAATTCACGCAACATACTGTCGGAATCTGTACGCCTGCTGCATGCCAAGACGCTGATCGTGCTCAAATTACGTAACAGAAGTTAAAGAAAGATACAACATACAAACATACAAGCAAATAAACATATTAGAACACGATCAAGTGGAGTTGAACTCTGATCCTTATTCATTTGTGTAGAGCTCACGTGCCATAAAATAAAATTTCTGCTAACTTCAAATGCTCGTATGTATGTGTCTTCTGCCTTTTTTTATTTCCATTTCTTATACTTTTTTAGGCTTTCTTCGGTCACTTACTGCTCGATTTTGCGCGCCTAACACCAGCCAAGTCATACTTGGTTATAATCGGTTATAAGAAACTACTCGCCGTCGCTTGAGATCGATCCTCCCTCGCTCGGTTTCTCCAAAAAAGTTAGTTTTTTTTTGTTTTAGGTACACAAAGTACATACAAAATGAGGATATCAAATTTCAAATACACCAGCCGAGCAACCCCTAAAAAGTTCTTAAGAATACTTTAGCGCTCAAATACACATACAAGTGATAATTCCAAATCATTCATTTCCCCACATTCTTCCATTAAATTATTCTGCTGCTTGCCGTGCGCTGCTGGCTGCCTATTCCCAATTAAAAACTTTGCTGCACGCCCAAATGACAATTGGCCTGGATTGGTTCCCTCTTCCGCGTTTGTCACGTGCTCGTTCGCCGCACGATCAACTCATATTTTTATAGGCGAGCGCCGTCGGCAACTTCAAACCGCATATTTTGTTGCGACATTGGATCTTCTTAAATTTTATTTAATGCCTACCACTTAAGATGACGTCTCATGCAGTGTTGGCTGTTTTGTGGTTTTGCGGACGCACACGCACGCACGCACGTCACGCTTAAAAATGTTTTTGATGTTTGTCACGATAATTTCATGTTTTTTATTAGGCACTCATAAAACTTAGTAAGCGTTTCAACAAATAAGGGCTTAAAAGTGAAGATATGTTGGAAGGTCTACAAACTGTAACGGTCACTTGAAGGACATTTAGATGATTGCATGTATAGCGAAAGCCCAGTAGAAAAAAGAGAAGATATCTTAGTTAAAAGAAAAATAAAAGCAATTTACATACCCGTTTCAACCTGTATTTACAACTACTAGAAGAGGTCTTTTAACCAAGCAAAGGTTAATGAGATGCACGAGGGTGCATGCGTAGGACAAATACGAAAAAGAAGGATTTTTCAATCACACATCTACCGGCTTTAGCTTCCCAGCGACTACCGCTTTCTGAACCTAAAAACGTGGTAGAAGAATTAGGATGAATAAAGAAATCATTACTTAAAAAATAAGTCTTTACCCAACAAAGTAAAGCACATGCTGCTATTTTTATAAGGAAAATGTAGAACGCAAAATGTAAGATTAAAGTGTTTTACCAAGATTACCATGATAAATAAGTAATGAAAGAAAATAAGAAAAAAAATTCTAAAGACAAGAGAGCCGATGATCACTACGTTAGGGATCAAAAGTTTTGTGTAGCATTAAGTCAGTCGAATTATCACATAACTTAACCTTGTTTAAAATCAAATTTCAAAATGTTTACCGTTACACATGGTTGTAAAAGAGAATGTGGGTCGAGATATATTCGAGACCACATAAATTCCATAAAATCACATTTCTCGAAATTAAATTAAGAACTTGGTGATTTACTTAAACTTTCCTACTGGGTACTGGTACAATTTATATATACTTTTTTTCCGTGCGTATCCGCTGTTTGTGGTGTATATTTTTATTCTTTTCAGGCAGGCAGTCGTAAAAGATCTTTACTTAATTTCTTCCAGTCTTCCAAACTGCAATGACCCACACAATGCACAAGCACACCTATATGTAAGTACGTATTCATTTTATGGCAACTAAAAGATCGCTTTTGTAGTTCTTCTTGCGGTGGATAGGGATCTCGATACATACACAACGTTGCTGCCGGCCTGTTCGTTTGCTACAATTTATTCAAATCGCTGGAAAAATAATTTAGCCAGCACAGCCTCCGGCGATTTTGAAATTTTATTTATGAAATAAATCGAATTTTGAGATAAAAACTATAAAATCAATCTTCTTTTGAATTTGTGTGTTTTTTTTTATTTTTTTATTTTGTTGTGTTCATTGGGCGTCCAAAAACCGAAATCACTGAGCATAACGAGCTATTAGGGGAGCAGCATAACTTGCAGCTTCCACAGCTGCCAATTTTCCAAAGATTCATTTGCTTCTCACACCTTCACTCATCCCAGCAAGCACACAGCCATTTCTACATACATATGTGTATGGACATACACACTGATGTACATACATTTATATACATGCGGTTGTTTGTACAATTTCGAAACGCATGCGATGGATGCTTCACTGACTCCGATTCAAACGGCCGAAATGTGTATAGAGTGCAACTTGCCATGACGTTTTCCCACACAGTGAAGCAAGTTGGGTTAAAATTTGGTAAATATTACTATAAACCTTTTTTAAATTTTTCGAAGCAATTTTACTACAAAATACTTAATTTTGTATATCTCAACTTTTTTACAAATTTTTTATATTAATATTTCGTGGAAAAAAAACTATAAAAAATTTTTCAATATATTCCGATAAAAATATTTCCTTATGTAAGGGAATTTTTAATTCGATTTCTTTCTTTTTTTATTACTTTTTGCATAATAAAATAAAATGAAATTAATATGTTTTAATTAAAATTATTATAAAATTAAGAAAAAATAAATGATATAATTTAAGTATAAAAAAATTAAATTAATACTTTATAACAAGATAGTTTTGTTATTTTTACTTTAGCAGAAAGTTATACAAAATATCCATAATATAAAATAAATAAAAGTTTTGAAGAACAATTTATTTCTTCTGTAATTTTTCATTTTTAATTTTAAATTATTAGATTGTTTACTTATTCTTCATTATTCTTCAGTATAGTCGATAATTTTGTCAGATAGAAATATTTTTAATTTTTTCTTATATTTTTTTTTTTTATAAAATTTTACATATTTTTTGTTTATATTAATAAATAAATACAATACATAATTATAATAAAAGAGAATAAAAATAATTATTTAGATTCCATTCATCTTTCATTGTTTATATTTTCACTCGTAATTTTCTTAATATTTTTAGCATTAATTATATTATCCTCCTGTTTATCAGATCTTTTGTATTTAAACTTAGACATGCTGTAGACATCTCCACATAAAAATCAACGTCTTTCTTTCCCAATAATCATCATGATCGTGAGAACTAGTTTGAAACCAACTAGTGGAACCAGCTACTAGGCCAGCATAAATGTATATTTCCCAAAGCATCCATCCTAAACTCGACGACTACAAAAAATAACGAGAATTGGTTGTAACCTCTGTGATCCAACCGTGCATAAATGGTGACGCCTTTCACTTTCACTTTCAACAACATATTTATTTGTTTAGGTTTTGTCCTATAAACTTTTCCTAAGTTGAAACCAAAGAGCGTGACAAAATATTAGGTGCACAGCTTCAGCTACAGCATCTATACAAAAGATTGGTGTACAACCAACCGACATAAACTCCTACTTACATACCAACTTGGAGTAATTGGCTGTGAATGGGCCTGAGCGGATGGATGCTTCAGTGAATTTGCTGTCCAAAACCGAAATGCAGCTGCCGTGACATTTTCACACACAGTGGTGTCTTGGCTACTTGAAATCACCGCTGAACTTGTTCTTCACTTGTACGGACGTATTTATGGTCAGCAACATTATTGCCGTTGCCTGTAATACCTTTGACCGGCGTTAGGCCGGGCTTCCGCAATTCGCAAGTAATGAAAATTTAAAATTGTGACAACGGTCACTCATTTATTTCATCATCACCAGACTATTTAAAATATCCGAATATATTTCTTTTGTCATAAAGCAAAATATAATCTGCGTAATCCTCCAATCGTTGCATAATTGTGAAAATGAAATCAATCTGGAATTTGAATGTAACAAATCCGCAAAATATCAAACAATTACTTTTCACCAATTTTACCAAATTTTTGCGCAAAAAATTTTTGTTAATTTGCGTCTTGAATTTGAGAACTTTTGGAAAGTTGAGGAAAACTGGATTGCGGAAAGCTAGCAAAGAGTAGAATATTCCGAAAGCAATTCATGAGTATTATAGCAGTTTTTAAGCATATCAATATCGATAAGTAGTGTTCCAAAGGATTCTAAAGCTTTTCTCAGGTACAAAGATGTAAACTTCATTTAATGCTCTAAGATAGGAGCAATAGGCTAATAGGTTCTTTCGATACCATAAATTATATTTTATTTCGAATTATTTAGGTACTTCTAATGACAGGAAAACAATGGCAATACAAGGAATAGATTTGTAGGCCTTAGAGTGATCTAGTAGTAATTTCAAAGTTCAATGAAATGCACCAGTAAAACAATGTGAGCAAATCGCTTCCAACAAACGAAAATTTACAGTTGAATAAAAACAACCAGACCCAATCAACACAGAGTAAAAACAACTAAGATAAGAATAATTTGAAAGCAATATATATCGCAGAATCCATACACAAATCACAAATGCATACGAATAATAAATAATAAAAAAAAACTTTTCACAATCGAAACATGAAACCATAAAGCATGACGATTTAACAGGCAAACAGGCGATTAAGTAGTATTCATGTAATTATTGAATACAAAAACACACACACAAACTTAATACGTACATCCTTTCAAAAATGAACTTTGAAGTTTATATGTCATACATGTAACGTATATTAGTCATATGCTTTAGAAATGTAGCATGTTACGTGTCTGGCGTAATGTGCTATGTACGCATGAGATCAACCCCAAGAAATCACAAAGCATGACAATGCAACGGGTTTTCAGAATAGTGCTGAAGGGGCGTAACTAAAAATGCATTGGAGCATATATTTCTGCAGGATATAATGTCCTTGCCTCACTGCAAGAGGTCTTTGTACTAGACTAAAAGTCGAAATTCGAAACCACAAGGCATGACGATGCATTAGGTGAGCAGCAAATTCAACAGTATTCGTCCTTTGGAACTCATTTATAACACGCACCAAGAGTGCTTCTTTTTTGTAAAATAAATGTTTCGGTTCATGGATCGCTTCCCGTAAAAAAAAAACTATTAATTCGAAAAGTAAAAATCTGTCAGCGTGACGATTTATCGGACACGCATGAATGTTAGGCAAGCAAGCCCGATATGGTATTACATATTCAGGTCATATATTCTACAAAGACGTTCACAAGGAACATACATTTTTTTTATTGTTTAGTATTACCGAATGCTGCCGACTTCAAGGTCAGCTAAACTTTTCTGGGTTTAAAAATTTTCAACAAATTTTAAATACGATTATTCGCCGATTATACCTTATTAACCTTTAGAGTAAGCTCTAAGTTAAGTTCACAAAATTAAAACACAATGGTTTATGTAGTATATGGTTTGAGCTTCAAAGAGATTATTCAGTTCTTGACAAATATCAGTGATATGTAAAAAGTTATATACATAAGCTACTCATTTGATTGGTATCAAAAGTAAAGACGACTCCGGTATCTAAATTCTTAATTAAAATATCTTTTTTTAAGACTTTTTTTTAAAGTGTTTAAGACTTCATCCCTCATTATACAACTGCCTTTCAATTTCAAATTCACGTCATAGAAAACATTTTATATCAGGATATGTCAAAGAAATACTATAGCAAAACGCAACCATATGTACTTTATTAGGAATGCCATACAAAGAATAAGAAATATTATAATAATTTTCAATATATAAATAAATATACATAAATAAATAAATATAAATATATTTCAAATATAAATAATTTTCAAAAAAGTGAATTTGACCGTCTCGCTAAATATAAAAACGTCTTTCTTCTAAAAAGGAACTCGAATTTTTGTCATACCTAGGCTTTCCTTAAAAACAAATTAAAATTCCCTCACTATCAAGAGATCAGTTTTGGCTGCAAACTGACCTAAGGGAAGTAGGCTTCAAAAATCGCTAACAAATATTATATATTCCCTTTTATGATAACTTCCAAGATGAAAAAATTGGTTAAGTACCTAAATTAGAAGTCATTGATTGTGACGAACTATCAGGGGATCAGGCAGTTAATAATAATAGGCATACGTTGCAGTAAAAAAACATAATAATTTTGAAAAACGAAATCACTGATCGTGACCACTTAGCCGATTTTTGCCAAAACCCAATTTTGGCGGTTTTTTGACGATTCCCGCTCTCCCAGTCATAATAGGCGGGAAAACGATGGCCATAATGTTAGTAGACTTGCGCGCGCACAATATATAAGGAGGTCCCATCCACTTAGTACGCATAGTGTGTCTGGCAGTTGAACTGAAAGGTTGACGTGTGCACCATTCAAAGCCTTTTGAAGCTTATTGCCACGCCCCCCGTCATCCCGGGCTGGTGATTTTTCGTGATAATGAAAGCGCATAAAATATACTAACTCAGCCACAACGTTTGATCCACCTGGTGGACGCACTCTTCCAGCCACAGAGCGTCAAAGTCATTTTCATACTTAGCTGGGTAGCGAAAAACCGGCATTTTTGCAATTTTCCGATTTTCGCGGTTTTTTCCATATTGCCGCGCTCCTGGTCATCGTATCCAGGCGACCGATGGCTATAATGGAAGGGGACGGATGCGCGCATATAAGTAAGAAGTCTTCATGCACCTGGTGCATCAGATGCGTCTTCCAGCTGCTCCAAAAGGGTGACGTGTACACCATTCAAAGTGTTTTTTAGCTTACTGTCACTCCCCTGGCCATTGTAGCTGGCCAGTTTTTGGTTATAATGAAAGCCCATAAAACGTACTAACTCATCTGCAGCGTTTGAACCACCTGGTGGACGCAGTCATCCAGCTAGAGAGCGTCAAAGTGTGAAAAACTGTTGAAAATTACCCAAAATACACCATGGTGCATGCTAGTGGATTGCCACGCTCCTGGTGAACCTATATGTGTGATTGTTGCTGATAACGGTAGTGCACGAAACCTACTAGGTGTTCCCAAGAGTTTCATCCAACTAGCTGACGCACCCCGTTCGCTGGGTAGCGAAACAGCCGATTTTTGCCAAAACCCAATTTTGGCGGTTTTTTGACGATTCCCGCTCTCCCAGTCATAATAGGCGGGAAAACGATGGCCATAATGTTAGTAGACTTGTACGCGCACAATATATAAGGAGGTCCCATCCACTTAGTACGCATAGTGCGTCTGGCAGTTGAACTGAAAGGTTGACGTGTGCACCATTCAAAGCCTTTTGAAGCTTATTGCCACGCCCCCCGTCATCCCGGGCTGGTGATTTTTCGTGATAATGAAAGCGCATAAAATATACTAACTCACCCATAACGTTTGATCCACCTGGTGGACGCACTCTTCCAGCCACAGAGCGTCAAAGTCATTTTCATACTTAGCTGGGTAGCGAAAAACCGGCATTTTTGCAATTTTCCGATTTTCGCGGTTTTTTCCATATTGCCGCGCTCCTGGTCATCGTATCCAGGCGACCGATGGCTATAATGGAAGGGGACGGATGCGCGCATATAAGTAAGAAGTCTTCATGCACCTGGTGCATCAGATGCGTCTTCCAGCTGCTCCAAAAGGGTGACGTGTACACCATTCAAAGTGTTTTTTAGCTTACTGTCACTCCCCTGGCCATTGTAGCTGGCCAGTTTTTGGTTATAATGAAAGCCCATAAAACGTACTAACTCATCTGCAGCGTTTGAACCACCTGGTGGACGCAGTCATCCAGCTAGAGAGCGTCAAAGTGTGAAAAACTGTTGAAAATTACCCAAAATACACCATGGTGCATGCTAGTGGATTGCCACGCTCCTGGTGAACCTATATGTGTGATTGTTGCTGATAACGGTAGTGCACGAAACCTACTAGGTGTTCCCAAGCGTTTCATCCACCTAGCTGACGCACCCCGTTAGCTGGGTAGCGAAAAAGCCGATTTTTGCCAAAACCCAATTTTGGCGGTTTTTTGACGATTCCCGCTCTCCCAGTCATAATAGGCGGGAAAACGATGGCCATAATGTTAGTAGACTTGTACGCGCACAATATATAAGGAGGTCCCATCCACTTAGTACGCATAGTGCGTCTGGCAGTTGAACTGAAAGGTTGACGTGTGCACCATTCAAAGCCTTTTGAAGCTTATTGCCACGCCCCCCGTCATCCCGGGCTGGTGATTTTTCGTGATAATGAAAGCGCATAAAATATACTAACTCAGCCACAACGTTTGATCCACCTGGTGGACGCACTCTTCCAGCCACAGAGCGTCAAAGTTATTTTCATACTTAGCTGGGTAGCGAAAAACCGGCATTTTTGCAATTTTCCGATTTTCGCGGTTTTTTCCATATTGCCGCGCTCCTGGTCATCGTATCCAGGCGACCGATGGCTATAATGGAAGGGGACGGATGCGCGCATATAAGTAAGAAGTCTTCATGCACCTGGTGCATCAGATGCGTCTTCCAGCTGCTCCAAAAGGGTGACGTGTACACCATTCAAAGTGTTTTTTAGCTTACTGTCACTCCCCTGGCCATTGTAGCTGGCCAGTTTTTGGTTATAATGAAAGCCCATAAAACGTACTAACTCATCTGCAGCGTTTGAACCACCTGGTGGACGCAGTCATCCAGCTAGAGAGCGTCAAAGTGTGAAAAACTGTTGAAAATTACCCAAAATACACCATGGTGCATGCTAGTGGATTGCCACGCTCCTGGTGAACCTATATGTGTGATTGTTGCTGATAACGGTAGTGCACGAAACCTACTAGGTGTTCCCAAGCGTTTCATCCACCTAGCTGACGCACCCCGTTAGCTGGGTAGCGAAAAAGCCGATTTTTGCCAAAACCCAATTTTGGCGGTTTTTTGACGATTCCCGCTCTCCCAGTCATAATAGGCGGGAAAACGATGGCCATAATGTTAGTAGACTTGTACGCGCACAATATATAAGGAGGTCCCATCCACTTAGTACGCATAGTGCGTCTGGCAGTTGAACTGAAAGGTTGACGTGTGCACCATTCAAAGCCTTTTGAAGCTTATTGCCACGCCCCCCGTCATCCCGGGCTGGTGATTTTTCGTGATTATGAAAGCGCATAAAATATACTAACTCACCCACAACGTTTGATCCACCTGGTGGACGCACTCTTCCTGTCACAGAGCGTCAAAGTCATTTTCATACTTAGCTGGGTAGCGACAAACCGGCATTTTTGCAATTTTCCGATTTTCGCGGTTTTTTTCCATATTGCCGCGCTCCTGGTCATCGTATCCAGGCGACCGATGGCTACAATGGAAGGGGACCGATGCGCGCATATAAATAAGAAGCCTTCATGCACCTGGTGCATCAGATGCGTCTTCCAGCTGCTCCAAAAGGGTGACGTGTACACCATTAAAAGTGTTTTTTAGCTTACTGTAACTACCCTGGCCATTGTAGCTGGCCAGTTTTTGGTTATAATGAAAGCCCATAAAACGTACTAACTCATCTGCAGCGTTTGAACCACCTGGTGGACGCAGTCATCCAGCTAGAGAGCGTCAAAGTGTGAAAAACTGTTGAAAATTACCCAAAATACACCATGGTGCATGCTAGTGGATTGCCACGCTCCTGGTGAACCTATATGTGTGATTGTTGCTGATAACGGTAGTGCACGAAACCTACTAGGTGTTCCCAAGCGTTTCATCCACCTAGCTGACGCACCCCGTTAGCTGGGTAGCGAAAAGGCCGATTTTTGCCAAAACCCAATTTTGGCGGTTTTTTGACGATTCCCGCTCTCCCAGTCATAATAGGCGGGAAAACGATGGCCATAATGTTAGTAGACTTGTGCGCGCACAATATATAAGGAGGTCCCATCCACTTAGTACGCATAGTGCGTCTGGCAGTTGAACTGAAAGGATGACGAGTGCACCATTCAAAACTTTTTGAAGCTTATTGCCACGCCCCCCGTCATCCCGGGCTGGTGATTTTTGGTTATAATGAAAGCCCATAAAACGTACTAACTCATCTGCAGCGTTTGAACCACCTGGTGGACGCACTCTTCCAGCCACAGAGCGTCAAAGTCATTTTCATACTTAGCTGGGTAGCGAAAAACCGGCATTTTTGCAATTTTCCGATTTTCGCGGTTTTTTCCATATTGCCGCGCTCCTGGTCATCGTATCCAGGCGACCGATGGCTATAATGGAAGGGGACGGATGCGCGCATATAAGTAAGAAGGCTTCATGCACCTGGTACATCAGATGCGTCTTCCAGCTGCTCCAAAAGGGTGACGTGTACACCATTCAAAGTGTTTTTTAGCTTACTGTCACTCCCCTGGCCATTGTAGCTGGCCAGTTTTTGGTTATAATGAAAGCCCATAAAACGTACTAACTCATCTGCAGCGTTTGAACCACCTGATGGACGTAGTCATCCAGCTAGAGAGCGTCAAAGTGTGAAAAACTGTTGAAAATTACCCAAAATACACCATGGTGCATGCTAGTGGATTGCCACGCTCCTGGTGAACCTATATGTGTGATTGTTGCTGATAACGGTAGTGCACGAAACCTACTAGGTGTTCCCAAGCGTTTCATCCACCTAGCTGACGCACCCCGTTAGCTGGGTAGCGAAAAAGCCGATTTTTGCCAAAACCCAATTTTGGCGGTTTTTTGACGATTCCCGCTCTCCCAGTCATAATAGGCGGGAAAACGATGGCCATAATGTTAGTAGACTTGTACGCGCACAATATATAAGGAGGTCCCATCCACTTAGTACGCATAGTGCGTCTGGCAGTTGAACTGAAAGGTTGACGTGTGCACCATTCAAAGCCTTTTGAAGCTTATTGCCACGCCCCCCGTCATCCCGGGCTGGTGATTTTTCGTGATAATGAAAGCGCATAAAATATACTAACTCACCCATAACGTTTGATCCACCTGGTGGACGCACTCTTCCAGCCACAGAGCGTCAAAGTCATTTTCATACTTAGCTGGGTAGCGAAAAACCGGCATTTTTGCAATTTTCCGATTTTCGCGGTTTTTTCCATATTGCCGCGCTCCTGGTCATCGTATCCAGGCGACCGATGGCTATAATGGAAGGGGACGGATGCGCGCATATAAGTAAGAAGTCTTCATGCACCTGGTTCATCAGATGCGTCTTCCGTCTGCTCCAAAAGGGTGACGTGTACACCATTCAAAGTGTTTTTTAGCTTACTGTCACTCCCCTGGCCATTGTAGCTGGCCAGTTTTTGGTTATAATCAAAGCCCATAAAACGTACTAAATCATCTGCAGCGTTTGAACCAACTGGTGGACGCAGTCATCCAGCTAGAGAGCGTCAAAGTGTGAAAAACTGTTGAAAATTACCCAAAATACACCATGGTGCATGCTAGTGGATTGCCACGCTCCTGGTGAACCTATATGTGTGATTGTTGCTGATAACGGTAGTGCACGAAACCTACTAGGTGTTCCCAAGCGTTTCATCCACCTAGCTGACGCACCCCGTTAGCTGGGTAGCGAAAAAGCCGATTTTTGCCAAAACCCAATTTTGGCGGTTTTTTGACGATTCCCGCTCTCCCAGTCATAATAGGCGGGAAAACGATGGCCATAATGTTAGTAGACTTGTACGCGCACAATATATAAGGAGGTCCCATCCACTTAGTACGCATAGTGCGTCTGGCAGTTGAACTGAAAGGTTGACGTGTGCACCATTCAAAGCCTTTTGAAGCTTATTGCCACGCCCCCCGTCATCCCGGGCTGGTGATTTTTCGTGATAATGAAAGCGCATAAAATATACTAACTCACCCACAACGTTTGATCCACCTGATGGACGCACTCTTCCAGCCACAGAGCGTCAAAGTTATTTTCATACTTAGCTGGGTAGCGAAAAACCGGCATTTTTGCAATTTTCCGATTTTCGCGGTTTTTTCCATATTGCCGCGCTCCTGGTCATCGTATCCAGGCGACCGATGGCTATAATGGAAGGGGACGGATGCGCGCATATAAGTAAGAAGTCTTCATGCACCTGGTGCAGCAGATGCGTCTTCCAGCTGCTCCAAAAGGGTGACGTGTACACCATTCAAAGTGTTTTTTAGCTTACTGTCACTCCCCTGGCCATTGCAGCTGGCCAGTTTTTGGTTATAATGAAAGCCCATAAAACGTACTAACTCATCTGCAGCGTTTGAACCACCTGGTGGACGCAGTCATCCAGCTAGAGAGCGTCAAAGTGTGAAAAACTGTTGAAAATTACCCAAAATACACCATGGTGCATGCTAGTGGATTGCCACGCTCCTGGTGAACCTATATGTGTGATTGTTGTTGATTACGGTAGTGAACGAAACCTACTAGGTGTTCCAATGAGTTTCATCCACCTAGCTGACGCACCCCGTTAGCTGGGTAGCGAAAAAGCCGATTTTTGCCAAAACCCAATTTTGGCGGTTTTTTGACGATTCCCGCTCTCCCAGTCATAATAGGCGGGAAAACGATGGCCATAATGTTAGTAGACTTGTACGCGCACAATATATAAGGAGGTCCCATCCACTTAGTACGCATAGTGCGTCTGGCAGTTGAACTGAAAGGTTGACGTGTGCACCATTCAAAGCCTTTTGAAGCTTATTGCCACGCCCCCCGTCATCCCGGGCTGGTGATTTTTCGTGATAATGAAAGCGCATAAAATATACTAACTCACCCATAACGTTTGATCCACCTGGTGGACGCACTCTTCCAGCCACAGAGCGTCAAAGTCATTTTCATACTTAGCTGGGTAGCGAAAAACCGGCATTTTTGCAATTTTCCGATTTTCGCGGTTTTTTCCATATTGCCGCGCTCCTGGTCATCGTATCCAGGCGACCGGTGGCTATAATGGAAGGGGACGGATGCGCGCATATAAGTAAGAAGGCTTCATGCACCTGGTGCATCAGATGCGTCTTCCGTCTGCTCCAAAAGGCTTCCGTGTACACCATTCAAAGTGTTTTTTAGCTTACTGTCACTCCCCTGGCCATTGTAGCTGGCCAGTTTTTGGTTATAATGAAAGCCCATAAAACGTACTAACTCATCTGCAGCGTTTGAACCACCTGGTGGACGCAGTCATCCAGCTAGAGAGCGTCAAAGTGTGAAAAACTGTTGAAAATTACCCAAAATACACCATGGTGCATGCTAGTGGATTGCCACGCTCCTGGTGAACTTATATGTGTGATTGTTGCTGATAACGGTAGTGCAGGAAACCTACTAGGTGTTCCCAAGAGTTTCATCCACCTAGCTGACGCACCCCGTTAGCTGGGTAGCGAAAAAGCCGATTTTTGCCAAAACCCAATTTTGGCGGTTTTTTGACGATTCCCGCTCTCCCAGTCATAATAGGCGGGAAAACGATGGCCATAATGTTAGTAGACTTGTACGCGCACAATATATAAGGAGGTCCCATCCACTTAGTACGCATAGTGCGTCTGGCAGTTGAACTGAAAGGTTGACGTGTGCACCATTCAAAGCCTTTTGAAGCTTATTGCCACGCCCCCCGTCATCCCGGGCTGGTGATTTTTCGTGATAATGAAAGCGCATAAAATATACTAACTCACCCACAACGTTTGATCCACCTGGTGGACGCACTCTTCCAGCCACAGAGCGTCAAAGTCATTTTCATACTTAGCTGGGTAGCGAAAAACCGGCATTTTTGCAATTTTCCGATTTTCGCGGTTTTTTCCATATTGCCGCGCTCCTGGTCATCGTATCCAGGCGACCGATGGCTATAATGGAAGGGGACGGATGCGCGCATATAAGTAAGAAGTCTTCATGCACCTGGTTCATCAGATGCGTCTTCCGTCTGCTCCAAAAGGGTGACGTGTACACCATTCAAAGTGTTTTTTAGCTTACTGTCACTCCCCTGGCCATTGTAGCTGGCCAGTTTTTGGTTATAATGAAAGCCCATAAAACGTACTAACTCATCTGCAGCGTTTGAACCACCTGGTGGACGCAGTCATCCAGCTAGAGAGCGTCAAAGTGTGAAAAACTGTTGAAAATTACCCAAAATACACCATGGTGCATGCTAGTGGATTGCCACGCTCCTGGTGAACCTATATGTGTGATTGTTGCTGATAACGGTAGTGCACGAAACCTACTAGGTGTTCCCAAGCGTTTCATCCACCTAGCTGACGCACCCCGTTAGCTGGGTAGCGAAAAAGCCGATTTTTGCCAAAACCCAATTTTGGCGGTTTTTTGACGATTCCCGCTCTCCCAGTCATAATAGGCGGGAAAACGATGGCCATAATGTTAGTAGACTTGTACGCGCACAATATATAAGGAGGTCCCATCCACTTAGTACGCATAGTGCGTCTGGCAGTTGAACTGAAAGGTTGACGTGTGCACCATTCAAAGCCTTTTGAAGCTTATTGCCACGCCCCCCGTCATCCCGGGCTGGTGATTTTTCGTGATAATGAAAGCGCATAAAATATACTAACTCACCCATAACGTTTGATCCACCTGGTGGACGCACTCTTCCAGCCACAGAGCGTCAAAGTCATTTTCATACTTAGCTGGGTAGCGAAAAACCGGCATTTTTGCAATTTTCCGATTTTCGCGGTTTTTTCCATATTGCCGCGCTCCTGGTCATCGTATCCAGGCGACCGATGGCTATAATGGAAGGGGACGGATGCGCGCATATAAGTAAGAAGTCTTCATGCACCTGGTGCATCAGATGCGTCTTCCGTCTGCTCCAAAAGGGTGACGTGTACACCATTCAAAGTGTTTTTTAGCTTACTGTCACTACCCGGGCGATTGTAGCTGGCCAGTTTTTGGGTATAATGAAAGCCCATAAAAAGTAATAACTCATCTGCAGCGTTTGAACCACCTGGTGGACGAAGTCATCCAGCTAGAGAGCGTCAAAGTGTGAAAAACTGTTGAAAATTACCCAAAATACACCATGGTGCATGCTAGTGGATTGCCACGCTCCTGGTGAACCTATATGTGTGATTGTTGCTGATAACGGTAGTGCACGAAACCTACTAGGTGTTCCCAAGCGTTTCATCCACCTAGCTGACGCATCCCGTTAGCTGGGTAGCAAAAAGGCCGAGTTTTGCCAAAACCCAATTTTGGCGGTTTTTTGACGATTCCCGCTCTCCCAGTCATAATAGGCGGGAAAACGATGGCCATAATGTTAGTAGACTTGTGCGCGCACAATATATAAGGAGGTCCCATCCACTTAGTACGCATAGTGCGTCTGGCAGTTGAACTGAAAGGTTGACGTGTGCACCATTCAAAACTTTTTGAAGCTTATTGCCACGCCCCCCGTCATCCCGGGCTGGTGATTTTTCGTGATAATGAAAGCGCATAAAATATACTAACTCACCCACAACGTTTGATCCACCTGATGGACGCACTCTTCCAGCCACAGAGCGTCAAAGTTATTTTCATACTTAGCTGGGTAGCGAAAAACCGGCATTTTTGCAATTTTCCGATTTTCGCGGTTTTTTCCATATTGCCGCGCTCCTGGTCATCGTATCCAGGCGACCGCTGGCTAGAATGGAAGGGGACGGATGCGCGCATATACGTAAGAAGTCTTCATGCACCTGGTGCAGCAGATGCGTCTTCCAGCTGCTCCAAAAGGGTGACGTGTACACCATTCAAAGTGTTTTTTTAGCTTACTGTCACTCCCCTGGCCATTGTAGCTGGCCAGTTTTTGGTTATAATGAAAGCCCATAAAACGTACTAACTCATCTGCAGCGTTTGAACCACCTGGTGGACGCAGTCATCCAGCTAGAGAGCGTCAAAGTGTGAAAAACTGTTGAAAATTACCCAAAATACACCATGGTGCATGCTAGTGGATTGCCACGCTCCTGGTGAACCTATATGTGTGATTGTTGCTGATAACGGTAGTGCACGAAACCTACTAGGTGTTCCCAAGCGTTTCATCCACCTAGCTGACGCACCCCGTTAGCTGGGTAGCGAAAAAGCCGATTTTTGCCAAAACCCAATTTTGGCGGTTTTTTGACGATTCCCGCTCTCCCAGTCATAATAGGCGGGAAAACGATGGCCATAATGTTAGTAGACTTGTACGCGCACAATATATAAGGAGGTCCCATCCACTTAGTACGCATAGTGCGTCTGGCAGTTGAACTGAAAGGTTGACGTGTGCACCATTCAAAGCCTTTTGAAGCTTATTGCCACGCCCCCCGTCATCCCGGGCTGGTGATTTTTCGTGATAATGAAAGCGCATAAAATATACTAACTCACCCATAACGTTTGATCCACCTGATGGACGCACTCTTCCAGCCACAGAGCGTCAAAGTCATTTTCATACTTAGCTGGGTAGCGAAAAACCGGCATTTTTGCAATTTTCCGATTTTCGCGGTTTTTTCCATATTGCCGCGCTCCTGGTCATCGTATCCAGGCGACCGGGGGCGATAATGGAAGGGGACGGATGCGCGCATATAAGTAAGAAGGCTTCATGCACCTGGTGCATCAGATGCGTCTTCAATCTGCTCCAAAAGGGTGACGTGTACACCATTCAAAGTGTTTTTTAGCTTACTGTCACTCCCCTGGCCATTGTAGCTGGCCAGTTTTTGATTATAATGAAAGCCGATAAAACGTACTAACTCATCTGCAGCGTTTGAACCACCTGGTGGACGCAGTCATCCAGCTAGAGGGCGTCAAAGTGTGAAAAACTGTTGAAAATTACCCAAAATACACCATGGTGCATGCTAGTGGATTGCCACGCTCCTGGTGAACCTATATGTGTGATTGTTGCTGATAACGGTAGTGCACGAAACCTACTAGGTGTTCCCAAGCGTTTCATCCACCTAGCTGACGCACCCCGTTAGCTGGGTAGCGAAAAAGCCGATTTTTGCCAAAACCCAATTTTGGCGGTTTTTCGACGATTCCCGCTCTCCCAGTCATAATAGGCGGGAAAACGATGGCCATAATGTTAGTAGACTTGTACGCGAACAATATATAAGGAGGTCCCATCCACTTAGTACGCATAGTGCGTCTGGCAGTTGAACTGAAAGGTTGACGTGTGCACCATTCAAAGCCTTTTGAAGCTTATTGCCACGCCCCCCGTCATCCCGGGCTGGTGATTTTTCGTGATAATGAAAGCGCATAAAATATACTAACTCACCCACAACGTTTGATCCACCTGGTGGACGCACTCTTCCAGCCACAGAGCGTCAAAGTTATTTTCATACTTAGCTGGGTAGCGAAAAACCGGCATTTTTGCAATTTTCCGATTTTCGCGGTTTTTTCCATATTGCCGCGCTCCTGGTCATCGTATCCAGGCGACCGATGGCTATAATGGAAGGGGACGGATGCGCGCATATAAGTAAGAAGTCTTCATGCACCTGGTGCATCAGATGCGTCTTCCGTCTGCTCCAAAAGGGTGACGTGTACACCATTCAAAGTGTTTTTTAGCTTACTGTCACTCCCCTGGCCATTGTAGCTGGCCAGTTTTTGGTTATAATGAAAGCCCATAAAACGTACTAACTCATCTGCAGCGTTTGAACCACCTGGTGGACGCAGTCATCCAGCTAGAGAGCGTCAAAGTGTGAAAAACTGTTGAAAATTACCCAAAATACACCATGGTGCATGCTAGTGGATTGCCACGCTCCTGGTGAACCTATATGTGTGATTGTTGCTGATAACGGTAGTGCACGAAACCTACTAGGTGTTCCCAAGCGTTTCATCCACCTAGCTGACGCACCCCGTTAGCTGGGTAGCGAAAAAGCCGATTTTTGCCAAAACCCAATTTTGGCGGTTTTTTGACGATTCCCGCTCTCCCAGTCATAATAGGCGGGAAAACGATGGCCATAATGTTAGTAGACTTGTACGCGCACAATATATAAGGAGGTCCCATCCACTTAGTACGCATAGTGCGTCTGGCAGTTGAACTGAAAGGTTGACGTGTGCACCATTCAAAGCCTTTTGAAGCTTATTGCCACGCCCCCCGTCATCCCGGGCTGGTGATTTTTCGTGATAATGAAAGCGCATAAAATATACTAACTCACCCATAACGTTTGATCCACCTGCTGGACGCACTCTTCCAGCCACAGAGCGTCAAAGTCATTTTCATACTTAGCTGGGTAGCGAAAAACCGGCATTTTTGCAATATTCCGATTTTCGCGGTTTTTTCCATTTTGCCGCGCTCCTGGTCATCGTATCCACGCGACCGATGGCTATAATGGAAGGGGACGGATGCGCGCATATAAGTAAGAAGTCTTCATGCACCTGGTGAAGCAGATGCGTCTTCCATCTGCTCCAAAAGGGTGACGTGTACACCATTCATATAGTTTTTTAGCTTACTGTCACTCCCCTGGCCATTGGAGCTGGCCAGTTTTTGGTTATAATGAAAGCCCATAAAACGTTCTAACTCATCTGCAGCGTTTGATCCACCTGGTGGACGTAGTCATCCAGCTAGAGAGCGTCAAAGTGTGAAAAACTGTTGAAAATTACCCAAAATACACCATGGTGCATGCTAGTGGATTGCCACGCTCCTGGTGAACCTATATGTGTGATTGTTGCTGATAACGGTAGTGCACGAAACCTACTAGGTGTTCCCACGCGTTTCATCCACCTAGCTGACGCAGCCCGTTTGCTGGGTTGCTAACAAAGCCGATTTTTGCCAAAACCCAATTTTGGCGGTTTTTTGACGATTCCCGCTCTCCCAGTCATAATAGGCGGGAAAACGATGGCCATAATGTTAGTAGACTTGTGCGCGCACAATATATAAGGAGGTCCCATCCACTTAGTACGCATAGTGCGTCTGGCAGTTGAACTGAAAGGTTGACGTGTGCACCATTCAAAACTTTTTGAAGCTTATTGCCACGCCCCCCGTCATCCCGGGCTGGTGATTTTTCGTGATAATGAAAGCGCATAAAATATACTAACTCACTCACAACGTTTGATCCACCTGGTGGACGCACTCTTCCAGCCACAGAGCGTCAAAGTCATTTTCATACTTAGCTGGGTAGCGAAAAACCGGCATTTTTGCAATTTTCCGATTTTCGCGGTTTTTTCCATATTGCCGCGCTCCTGGTCATCGTATCCAGGCGACCGATGGCTATAATGGAAGGGGACGGATGCGCGCATATAAGTAAGAAGTCTTCATGCACCTGGTGCATCAGATGCGTCTTCCGTCTGCTCCAAAAGGGTGACGTGTACACCATTCAAAGTGTTTTTTAGCTTAGTGTCACTCCCCTGGCCATTGTAGCTGGCCAGTTTTTGGTTATAATGAAAGCCCATAAAACGTACTAACTCATCTGCAGCGTTTGAACCACCTGGTGGACGTAGTCATCCAGCTAGAGAGCGTCAAAGTGTGAAAAACTGTTGAAAATTACCCAAAATACACCATGGTGCATGCTAGTGGATTGCCACGCTCCTGGTGAACCTATATGTGTGATTGTTGCTGATAACGGTAGTGCACGAAACCTACTAGGTGTTCCCAAGCGTTTCATCCACCTAGCTGACGCACCCCGTTAGCTGGGTAGCGAAAAAGCCGATTTTTGCCAAAACCCAATTTTGGCGGTTTTTTGACGATTCCCGCTCTCCCAGTCATAATAGGCGGGAAAACGATGGCCATAATGTTAGTAGACTTGTGCGCGCACAATATATAAGGAGGTCCCATCCACTTAGTACGCATAGTGCGTCTGGCAGTTGAACTGAAAGGTTGACGTGTGCACCATTCAAAGCCTTTTGAAGCTTATTGCCACGCCCCCCGTCATCCCGGGCTGGTGATTTTTCGTGATAATGAAAGCGCATAAAATATACTAACTCACCCACAACGTTTGATCCACCTGATGGACGCACTCTTCCAGCCACAGAGCGTCAAAGTCATTTTCATACTTAGCTGGGTAGCGAAAAACCGGCATTTTTGCAATTTTCCGATTTTCGCGGTTTTTTCCATATTGCCGCGCTCCTGGTCATCGTATCCAGGCGACCGATGGCTATAATGGAAGGGGACGGATGCGCGCATATAAGTAAGAAGTCTTCATGCACCTGGTGCAGCAGATGCGTCGGCCATCTGCTCAAAATGGGTGACGTGTAAAGAATGCAATGTGTTTTTTAGCTTACTGTCACTCCCCTGGCCATTGCAGCTGGCCAGTTTTTGGTTATAATGAAAGCCCATAAAACGTACTAACTCATCTGCAGCGTTTGAACCACCTGGTGGACGCAGTCATCCAGCTAGAGAGCGTCAAAGTGTGAAAAACTGTTGAAAATTACCCAAAATACACCATGGTGCATGCTAGTGGATTGCCACGCTCCTGGTGAACCTATATGTGTGATTGTTGCTGATAACGGTAGTGCATGAAACCTACTAGGTGTTCCCAAGCGTTTCATCCACCTAGCTGACGCACCCCGTTAGCTGGGTAGCGAAAAAGCCGATTTTTGCCAAAACCCAATTTTGGCGGTTTTTTGACGATTCCCGCTCTCCCAGTCATAATAGGCGGGAAAACGATGGCCATAATGTTAGTAGACTTGTACGCGCACAATATATAAGGAGGTCCCATCCACTTAGTACGCATAGTGCGTCTGGCAGTTGAACTGAAAGGTTGACGTGTGCACCATTCAAAGCCTTTTGAAGCTTATTGCCACGCCCCCCGTCATCCCGGGCTGGTGATTTTTCGTGATAATGAAAGCGCATAAAATATACTAACTCACCCACAACGTTTGATCCACCTGGTGGACGCACTCTTCCAGCCACAGAGCGTCAAAGTCATTTTCATACTTAGCTGGGTAGCGAAAAACCGGCATTTTTGCAATTTTCCGATTTTCGCGGTTTTTTCCATATTGCCGCGCTCCTGGTCATCGTATCCAGGCGACCGATGGCTATAATGGAAGGGGACGGATGCGCGCATATAAGTAAGAAGTCTTCATGCACCTGGTTCATCAGATGCGTCGTCCATCTGCTCCAAAAGGGTGACGTGTACACCATTCAAAGTGTTTTTTAGCTTACTGTCACTCCCCTGGCCATTGTAGCTGGCCAGTTTTTGGTTATAATGAAAGCCCATAAAACGTACTAACTCATCTGCAGCGTTTGAACCACCTGGTGGACGCAGTCATCCAGCTAGAGAGCGTCAAAGTGTGAAAAACTGTTGAAAATTACCCAAAATACACCATGGTGCATGCTAGTGGATTGCCACGCTCCTGGTGAACCTATATGTGTGATTGTTGCTGATAACGGTAGTGCACGAAACCTACTAGGTGTTCCCAAGCGTTTCATCCACCTAGCTGACGCACCCCGTTAGCTGGGTAGCGAAAAAGCCGATTTTTGCCAAAACCCAATTTTGGCGGTTTTTTGACGATTCCCGCTCTCCCAGTCATAATAGGCGGGAAAACGATGGCCATAATGTTAGTAGACTTGTGCGCGCACAATATATAAGGAGGTCCCATCCACTTAGTACGCATAGTGCGTCTGGCAGTTGAACTGAAAGGTTGACGTGTGCATCATTCAAAGCCTTTTGAAGCTTATTGCCACGCCCCCCGTCATCCCGGGCTGGTGATTTTTCGTGATAATGAAAGCGCATAAAATATACTAACTCACCCACAACGTTTGATCCACCTGATGGACGCACTCTTCCAGCCACAGAGCGTCAAAGTCATTTTCATACTTAGCTGGGTAGCGAAAAACCGGCATTTTTGCAATTTTCCGATTTTCGCGGTTTTTTCCATATTGCCGCGCTCCTGGTCATCGTATCCAGGCGACCGATGGCTATAATGGAAGGGGACGGATGCGCGCATATAAGTAAGAAGTCTTCATGCACCTGGTGCATCAGATGCGTCTTCCAGCTGCTCCAAAAGGGTGACGTGTACACCATTCAAAGTGTTTTTTAGCTTACTGTCACTCCCCTGGCCATTGTAGCTGGCCAGTTTTTGGTTATAATGAAAGCCCATAAAACGTACTAACTCATCTGCAGCGTTTGAACCACCTGGTGGACGCAGTCATCCAGCTAGAGAGCGTCAAAGTGTGAAAAACTGTTGAAAATTACCCAAAATACACCATGGTGCATGCTAGTGGATTGCCACGCTCCTGGTGAACCTATATGTGTGATTGTTGCTGATAACGGTAGTGCACGAAACCTACTAGGTGTTCCCAAGCGTTTCATCCACCTAGCTGACGCATCCCGTTAGCTGGGTAGCAAAAAAGGCCGATTTTTGCCAAAACCCAATTTTGGCGGTTTTTTGACGATTCCCGCTCTCCCAGTCATAATAGGCGGGAAAACGATGGCCATAATGTTAGTAGACTTGTGCGCGCACAATATATAAGGAGGTCCCATCCACTTAGTACGCATAGTGCGTCTGGCAGTTGAACTGAAAGGTTGACGTGTGCACCATTCAAAACTTTTCGAAGCTTATTGCCACGCCCCCCGTCATCCCGGGCTGGTGATTTTTCGTGATAATGAAAGCGCATAAAATATACTAACTCACCCACAACGTTTGATCCACCTGATGGACGCACTCTTCCAGCCACAGAGCGTCAAAGTCATTTTCATACTTAGCTGGGTAGCGAAAAACCGGCATTTTTGCAATTTTCCGATTTTCGCGGTTTTTTCCATATTGCCGCGCTCCTGGTCATCGTATCCAGGCGACCGATGGCTATAATGGAAGGGGACGGATGCGCGCATATAAGTAAGAAGTCTTCATGCACCTGGTGCATCAGATGCGTCTTCCAGCTGCTCCAAAAGGGTGACGTGTACACCATTCAAAGTGTTTTTTAGCTTACTGTCACTCCCCTGGCCATTGTAGCTGGCCAGTTTTTGGTTATAATGAAAGCCCATAAAACGTACTAACTCATCTGCAGCGTTTGAACCACCTGGTGGACGCAGTCATCCAGCTAGAGAGCGTCAAAGTGTGAAAAACTGTTGAAAATTACCCAAAATACACCATGGTGCATGCTAGTGGATTGCCACGCTCCTGGTGAACCTATATGTGTGATTGTTGCTGATAACGGTAGTGCACGAAACCTACTAGGTGTTCCCAAGCGTTTCATCCACCTAGCTGACGCACCCCGTTAGCTGGGTAGCGAAAAAGCCGATTTTTGCCAAAACCCAATTTTGGCGGTTTTTTGACGATTCCCGCTCTCCCAGTCATAATAGGCGGGAAAACGATGGCCATAATGTTAGTAGACTTGTACGCGCACAATATATAAGGAGGTCCCATCCACTTAGTACGCATAGTGCGTCTGGCAGTTGAACTGAAAGGTTGACGTGTGCACCATTCAAAGCCTTTTGAAGCTTATTGCCACGCCCCCCGTCATCCCGGGCTGGTGATTTTTCGTGATAATGAAAGCGCATAAAATATACTAACTCACCCACAACGTTTGATCCACCTGATGGACGCACTCTTCCAGCCACAGAGCGTCAAAGTCATTTTCATACTTAGCTGGGTAGCGAAAAACCGGCATTTTTGCAATTTTCCGATTTTCGCGGTTTTTTCCATATTGCCGCGCTCCTGGTCATCGGAGCCCGGCGACCGGTGGCTATAATGGAAGGGGACGGATGCGCGCATATAAGTAAGAAGGCTTCATGCACCTGGTGCATCAGATGCGTCTTCCAGCTGCTCCAAAAGGGTGACGTGTACACCATTCAAAGTGTTTTTTAGCTTACTGTCACTCCCCTGGCCATTGTAGCTGGCCAGTTTTTGGTTATAATGAAAGCCCATAAAACGTACTAACTCATCTGCAGCGTTTGAACCACCTGGTGGACGCAGTCATCCAGCTAGAGAGCGTCAAAGTGTGAAAAACTGTTGAAAATTAACCAAAATACACAAAGGTGCAAGATAGTGGATTGCCACGCTCCTGGTGAACCTATATGTGTGATTGTTGCTGATAACGGTAGTGCATGAAACCTACTAGGTGTTCCCAAGAGTTTCATCCACCTAGCTGACGCACCCCGTTAGCTGGGTAGCGAAAAAGCCGATTTTTGCCAAAACCCAATTTTGGCGGTTTTTCGACGATTCCCGCTCTCCCAGTCATAATAGGCGGGAAAACGATGGCCATAATGTTAGTAGACTTGTACGCGCACAATATATAAGGAGGTCCCATCCACTTAGTACGCATAGTGCGTCTGGCAGTTGAACTGAAAGGTTGACGTGTGCACCATTCAAAGCCTTTTGAAGCTTATTGCCACGCCCCCCGTCATCCCGGGCTGGTGATTTTTCGTGATAATGAAAGCGCATAAAATATACTAACTCACCCACAACGTTTGATCCACCTGGTGGACGCACTCTTCCAGCCACAGAGCGTCAAAGTCATTTTCATACTTAGCTGGGTAGCGAAAAACCGGCATTTTTGCATTTTTCCGATTTTCGCGGTTTTTTCCACATTGCCGCGCTCCTGGTCATCGTATCCAGGCGACCGATGGCTATAATGGAAGGGGACGGATGCGCGCATATAAATAAGAAGGTTTCATGCACCTGGTGCATCAGATGCGTCTTCCAGCTGCTCCAAAAGGGTGACGTGTACACCATTCAAAGTGTTTTTTAGCTTACTGTCACTCCCCTGGCCATTGTAGCTGGCCAGTTTTTGGTTATAATGAAAGCCCATAAAACGTACTAACTCATCTGCAGCGTTTGAACCACCTGGTGGACGCAGTCATCCAGCTAGAGAGCGTCAAAGTGTGAAAAACTGTTGAAAATTACCCAAAATACACCATGGTGCACGCTAGTGGATTGCCACGCTCCTGGTGAACCTATATGTGTGATTGTTGCTGATAACAGTATTGTTTTTGGCCAAGAATTCACGAACAAACAACGAAGTGTGAACAGAATTGAGCATGTAGCCATGAATTGTTTTTCCACAAATCCGGGAGCTTTCTTTTGGATTGTTTCATGCAAACGGCGTTGAACTTGTAGGTAGTACTCCTTATTGACCGTTTGACCTTGAGGCAAGAATTCATGATGCACTATGCCATTAAAGTCGAAGAACATTCCCGTTATTTTCTGAACACACCTCCTATATGATATTATTATTTAATTGATACATTGTGGAAATCATTGGCGCAGCATAAAAACTCAACATTTCACATAAACATTTCAAAACCTAAGTTGTACATTGCTGAGGTTAAACGAGATAACCAAATGCTAATTAAATTTCTTCTTAGTTTTATGACACGTTTTGACATCCCCTCAGGCAATACATCAAAACTAGTGTTTAACATAAGCAAACCTAAACAAATCTAAACATATTATTTACCTCTTCATCAAATATAAACTGAAAAATTAACATCTGGTTGTGAAAGGATTTCACGGCACTTCAAAAGTTTGTCTTTTCAGGACGACGCCGTTCTTGTTACACAATTCTACATATTTGTTCATTTTTGTACATTTGCACATACATACATATTTGTTCAAAAGAACTTGATTATTTGATGAGAAGTAAAATAATACCGCAATACACGAATCGTTAAATATTTGAAAAGAGATAAACTTGTTAAATAACCAAATTCAACAAAAATGGAAAATGTTAATCTTATTTTATAACTTACACTACATATTTCGGATTTTCTTAAGGTTCATATTTTTTTTTTGTTTAGTTGTGGTTTATGCTTACGTAATATTGTTTGTGGCACATTTTTTTGGTTTATTTAACGCTCACTTTTTCCTTTAAGTAGGTTCCGGCACCCTAGATAATGGTTTGGGACTCGGACACAGAGATTTTTTATTTATTATATATATATATATGTGTATATGTGTGTGTGTGTGTTTGTATTTGTTTTGTTTAGATCAGATATAACACTCTTTAATATGGAGATTTTTGTCGAATTCAATAAAATAAGTTCTTATTATTTATTTACCGCACTCGATTGCTCGTCAATTCGACATCACTTCAGCGCATTTTCTTCTTCGACTTTTCGTAAGCATAGATATTTTCTAAAGAATAGCGTACGTCTTACTATATATCTATATTTATTTTCGTTTTTATAATATGTTGTTAACAGCCGATGTAGTCAAATAAATTAAATCTGCTACCATTCCGGAAAAATCTAAACGATTCTATACGAATTGCTCCTCACAGGGTGCTAGGCTTAGCTAAGTACTTTATACTTCCGGTATAAAGTCAACCGGATTTTATACATTATCATATTAGCTATATGGGGACTAGGGGAAGTATTTATCCGATCTTATAAATTTTTGGTATTTTGTAATCTTGTAATTTTTTGGACACATTATTACCAGGAAAGAATGTTGTCAGAATTTCATTAGGATATATCTCAGTTTAACCGATTTTTTCGGTATAAAGTTAACCGTAAGTTCAAAAATTTTTATATTAGGTATGTGGAAACTAAGGTAAGTATTGACCAGATTGTACCCATTTTCGACGCAAGGGCACTTTATTACTAGAGATACTCTCTCAATTTCACTGATATATCTCACAGAGTTACCAATATTTTTGGTAAAAAGTCACCCATGTGCACTGAGGTCCACATATTCGGTATAAGGGGTTTGAAAAGGTAAATTCTGATTTCCACGATTTTTGGGCAGAAAATGTCATACCTTTAAGGCACTATTTCTGTAAATTTCTATTTCGATATTTTAATTGGTGCTTGAGTTACATACTGTAAAGTGAAAGAAGCAGATTGAATTAAAACATATGTTACATGGGAAGTAGGCGTGGTTATAATCCGATTTCGCCCATTTTCACATTGTACAATAAAAATATCAGAACAAATAAAAAGAGCAGAGCAATTTGTTGACACCGGTTAAGTCGTTCCTGAGATATGGAATTTCGCCGAGAAGTGTGCAGTGCCACGCCCATTGTTCAATTTTTTGATGGACTCTTGTGCACCCCGTACCATATTTACTAATTATTTAGGATAGGATTTAATGTTTCTAACGTGTTTCTTCAGCATTAAACTTATTAGGTGGCGCGGCTGTGCCCACTTTATAAAAATTTTATTTGTTGATTCCCTGTAGCAAATTGCAGATTTGTATCTTCATTTGTTGCTTACTTATCGTACTTTCTAAGAGTTCTTAAGGGCATTTGGTGGTCGTGGGAGTAGTCTATTTACGCCTATCTGTAATACCAGCCTATTCAAAGTGCCAATGCACATGTGTACTCAAGTTATCACTTGCACGGACTGATGGGAGAACAAACAGCCACTCTGAATTCAACTCATCTCGTCATCCTGATCATTTATTGCATATATTATATATATATATATATATGTTTATATCTAACTCAATTAGTTTTAGGTGTTACAAACAACCGTTACGTGAACAAAACTATTATACTCTGTTGCAACATGTTGCGAGAGTATAAAAATTCTTAAGATATGATGATGATAACGCAAAGCACATTAAAGAGATTTAAAACGAAAGTATTACCATCCAATCGACTGAGTAAAGCCCCAAATTAACAAGCGAAGCAAGAGAAAAACAAATTTCGACTTTTCAAGCACTTTCTTTATTACCTACGTTACTAAGCACATAATAGATATTTTAATGTATAGCACGAACATTTCACCTGCGGAAACTAAAGAAAGGAGGAAACTGAAGGCAAAGAACATTAAGGAAAATTTAAGTAGCAGTTGTAAAATGGCGATTACGCTGCGATGTAAACCACCTGGAGACCAGTGAAATGGTTTAATGTGGTTTCGTATTGGAAAAACATGAGAAAAAGTTGTTTATGATTAATATTAATATCAAAATTATTAAAAGTACTGATCGAAAAAAAAATTTAGTTTTTTTAAAAAAAAAAGTGAAAAAATGTTTTTTAAAGTGCAAGGTGAAGATGGACAATTGTACTAATCCACTAAGGTATCCTCGTACATATATATATTTACATATCGATATTGCTTTTTATTTACAGTAAGACTACAGCGTCGGCTTCCTATCGTAATACTGGTAGCCAATAAAATCAACGGAAAACTGGTTACTCAACCTTATACACCTTCATATAAGCACAATCGTATATATTATTACGCGTGTTTACCCACACATGGTTCAACTCAGAACAAAACACTAGCAAAAAGTATTAAAAGGGGTGATCTAAAAAAAGAATAACTATCAATTATGTCCTCGGTTATTTTAAGGGGAGGTTAAACAACCAAAGGGTAGAATACGTGGAAATAGTAATATGGGGTGGTAATAAACTTCATTTACTTGAGCAACAAAAAAGAAAGATTTTTGACCAATTGAAAGTGATATTAGATGTTCTAGCTGTTTTCATATGTATGTGCCATAACTATGATTTCCTATTTTTTAAATAACTTTACTTTAGTTATAAGATGAATTTGTTTTAAATTCGATTATATTTCGCTTAATAATATTTTCTAAAATTTCGTTGTACTCTATTTTTCAACAATAGTTTTAAATTAACTACAATTAGACTTTTATATGGTTGCAGTATACGAATCCATATTTTCTTTTTTATTTCTATAATAAAAAGATTTATAACGAATTCATATTTTGGAGCAATGTGATTTCCACAGAACACGATTTCATTCAAAAAAAATTTTCATGGAACAACAAAACAAGGCTGCGAAAACAAAAAAAAATTTGGTATTTTTGATAAACTTGGCTTTGTTATTGCCAAAATTTAGTCTTCGTCGGAATTATTCCTTTCCCTTTTAATACATTTCTGGACCTTACTTATTGTACCCTAATTTACACCTAGGTATTCTTGTTATAAAGTTATTGCATTGCATTGATATATCAGTTGAATTCGAAAGTGACTCAACAAACATCGAATCATATTCATACAAGATATAATATGCAAGATATGATTATATTTTCCCGTATTATAGTACATTCAGTCTTCTGTTGTTCTAACCAAAAAAAAAAAGCAGTCTAAATAATATTGGCTATTTGTATTGCATATGGCGTAACACGATATGCTCGGTCAGAGTACTTCAGAAACCCTTAATTCGCCCTTTTTCTTCAAGTTTTTATTTTCACTTTTATATTCTATTTATTTTGTTTATTTACGTGTTGAGGGTAGAACCACATACATATGTATGTATTTTATTCAGTGAAAGTATATAGATGTTACCGCCCGCGACCGTCGTCATCAACCAGCTGTTGCAGCAATCAAAATAAAAATACTTTCTTCCTATTTTTTTCATAAAATTTTCCGACATATTCACACACATTTTCAATTTATATTTATGCACATTTTCGCACTTTCTACTTGCATCGTACTACATACACATGTATATACACATTCTTCTTTCCCTTTTCAATATTAATATATGTTTTCCGTTTTTCGTAATAAAAATTTTAATAGTGCAATAATTCGCTGCCATATGCATGACCCATTCTTTCGACCGTTGCTGAATATTCAAAGCGTTTAGTTTTGAGAAAGGATGAAAACTCTGATGAAGCGTGTATTCAAATTAAGGGCGCTGTGTGGCTTGTTGCGCCGTTATCCTGTAACCATTTGGCCCTTAGACGTGTTCATGATTGTTGGCACATGAAATATGGCACTATTGCTTATTTACGTTCCCGTTAAGATCATCGCTGAAGATGATTTGCCAGTAAAAATGTGGCACGGTTGAACATCAAAAAAAATATGTTTAACTTAACTGTAAGCTTGACAACCTCTATGTATTACCATGTGGGCTTATAATCCGAATTCTGAAATAATTAATAGTTTTTCTTATGGCCTATTTAATAATTTTAGTAAATGGTGAAATATGTTATTCTCAGATATTCTACTTATACTTAATCAAATTTCACGTTCTGAGTTGAATTCCGTATGAATGTCCATCTGTCCGTCTGTCCGCGCAAGTGATAACTTGAGTAAAAATTGAAATATCTTAATAAAATTTGGTACATATGTTTCCTGACGCTCAGAGGAGGATGGTGTTGCAGATGGGCGTAATCGGAGTACTGCCACGCCCACAAATTCACGTTAATAAAAAAACTTATAAAATACTATAACTAATCTCCCATTTAAAATATAACACTGCAATTTTGCACAGAGTATGACAGTAGATAGAGGCACCCGCGGGTAAAAAATTCGGCATGGCCCCGCCCCCAATATGTTTAATGGACATGTCTCACAATCCGTTCAAGCTATCAGCTAAATATCAACAAAACTTGATCGGTACAGATCATTCTACTACCTCTTTATACAATAGGAAAATTAGTAAAATCGGATATAAACCAGGCCCATCTCCCATACAAAGATTATGTTGAAAACTACTAAATCTGCGTTAATTCGCTGAAGAAATACATCTGAAATATTATATCTTACATAAAAGTGCGGAAGGGCTGCATAGGAATCCGTAAAGAGTTTGGACGATGGGTGTGGCACCGCCAACTTTTCGGTGAATTTCCATATCGAAGGAACGGCTTTATCGATTTCAACCAAATTTGGTACATAACATTAAATTTGCGTCTTTATGTCATATTGTGAAAATGAGCGAAATAGGCTAACAGCGACGCCTACTTTCCGTTTAACCAATTTTTAAATTTGATCTGATGCTTTCACTTTACAGTAATAAATCAAGCACCAATTATAATATTGGAATAAAACTTTGCACAGATAGTGCCCTTAAGATATGCCATCTCATGTGTAAAAACGGTGGAAATCGGTATATAAATTTTCAAGCCCCCATATGCACAATATAAGGACCACGGTACCTATGGCTGAAAATATCGGTAAATCTGTGAGATATCATAATGTAATTCGATGATTGTCTTTCCTTGATTATAGTGTGCCCTCATGTCAGAAATGGGGAAAGTCGGGTAAATACTTCCCCTAGTCCCCATATACCCAACATAACGATTTTCATACTCCCGTTAGAATTTATAACATAACTTCGGTCAATATATGAGTTATCCCTCTGAAATTTAGAGAGAGCCTCTCTTTGATTACATTGTGTCCGTGTGCTTAAAATGGATGAAATCGGGTTAATAGTTCAGCTAGCCTCAATATACCTAATAAAAGGATTTTCAACCTTTTACATTTTATACCATATAAATCGATCAATATATGAGTTATCTTTGTGAAATTCAGAAAGCGTATCTCTCTGATAACGGTGTATTCGTGCGCCTAAAATGGATAAAATTGAGTAACTTCCCCTGCCCCCCTTTTACCTAATATAAAAATTTCAAAATTCCGTTTGTCTTTATACCGAATATATCGATCAATATGTAAGATGTCTTAACAAAATTAAGTGAATGTATAATATTGTATATATCATAGATTAATGCCAAAAATGTGCAAAATTGGTCAACGAGTTATTCCAACTCTCATAGGCTTCGTATAATATTTCTCGTTATTCTAGCAGACTCTATGCCGAATATGTCGGTTAGTATGTGAGTAATTAAATTCATAAAATTGTGTAGAAACATGTTCTCTAGTATAGTTGAGTAATGCCAAAAGTTAATGCAATAAGTCCAGATGCAAATGGTCCCAAATAGACCCACTGTTTAAATACACCCAACTCATTGGAGTTAATTTGGTATGCTTTAATAAAAAGATCTCGGGCACGAAAGATAATATAGTAATGAAAGTACGTGAGTCTATGATATAAGATCCCAAATATGATTGTAATCCATTCACACTTTCATCGAATAATGAATGTAGAAATCTTGCGCAACATTTTTGAATATAAATTTTTGCCAGAACATGGGAGGATTTCACCGTCTTTGGTATTTGCACATGGCAAGAGCATGAAATGTTCGGTTGCACCCGAACTTAGCCCTTCCTTACCTGTTTAATATAAAGTTTTGGCAACAACTGAAAGTATTTCTCCTCCTCTGATCCTTGCATATTGCGAGAGTATAAAATATTTGATTACACCCGAACTTAGCCATTCCTTACTTGTTTTTTAATTCTTCTTTCCAGTCATTGTAATATGAAATTCTATTTACCACTTACTTTCATTTATGAATCCACTTTTCTTTTGTAAAGTTCTCCAGCAACCTTTTTACATTTTAAAATAAAATTAATTAAAATTCTTATGGCGTAAACCATCTCTTGCAAACATCCTTTTCAATCACCATTAAGGCCCCACTAAAAGCGATAACACTTGAAGTATACTTTTTATTATTTCAGTATTTTTTTGCTTTGCTTTTTTTATGAAAGTTTAATGGAGTCTTTGTTATTACAATTATTTGATACTGCAGTAGCTTTTGTTGTTTCATAAGAAAATTCTTCATTGCAGAAGCAAATATTGAAAAAAATAAACCCCAAATTGTAAAAAAAACAGCGACTGATATAGAACATAGTTAGTTATGGCTATCTGCAGCTGCTCTTCCTGTTGAGCAGACGCCGCAGAATAAAGTTGGGCCTTAAATCGAATTTATGCGAACAATTCAAATTATTTCGTTGGACGATAATATAATTTCAAATAAGTTTTATTGATTGTTAGAATGAAACAGTTTTAAACTTTTACTGGTATTGATAACCTCAAGTTTTTTAGTCGAGTAGAAGGCCGTCAGCACTTTTCCCACAGTAGATGTGGCAGTATTTAGTACAAAATTATTTTGTTGTTGTTAATTACAAATAATATTACCAAAAATTATAAGGAAATGGTACGTTGAGCGGGTATAACAACGTATGTTGAACGCGCACCAACATTTTAGCTAAATTAGCTAAATCATTTTTAGTGCAGAAATTAGCTTACAAGGGAGCATAAGCAGGTTGCATCTATTATGGAGACCAAAGAGCCTTTCACATACGACTTTTGCTTCGCTTTACTTCAGATTACTGTGATGCGTTCACATAAAAAGTTTTCGAGGCGAAACAAATGTGGGGCTGATCTTTTTATGCTTTGACAAACAGCTGTCGCCATTTTTGTTACTTATTTCTTTTATTTCTATTTTTTTCAATTGAATCGAAATTAATTTTTAATTTATGTATGTAAGTTTGGTTTACCGAATCTGTTAAAATGAAAATGACAAAATACGAAATATAAAATAATAGAGAAAGGACGGAAAGCAAAGCGTTTCCTTATCGTTCTTTTTTCTGCGATAACAGAAGTAAAGGCGTATGAAATTTTATTTCATTCTTTGAAATATATAGTTTATAAATACATCGTTTTAAGTGCTTTATATACTTAGTATATTTTTATACTTATTAGTTTTGTTCACCTAACGGTTGTTTGTAATACCTGAAACTAATCCAGATAGACATAGAGTTACATACATCCAAATGTTTAGGATGTCGAAGCGAGTTAACAAAGAGACAGACCAATTTCAACCAAATTTGAGTGCGTGACATCTTTAAGTTACAATGTGAAAACGGGCGAAATCGTGCAACAACCACCATTACTGTCCGTATAACACACTTTTAAAATCCATCTGATTCATTCATTTTGCAATATATAAATCAAACCCCAATGAGGATATGGGAACAGCAGTTGGCAACAATAGTGTCATATATAAAAAATGGTTGAAATCGGGTTAAAACTTTTCTGAAAATATTGGTCACTCTGTGAGATGTATTAATAAAATTCCGACATCTTTTCCTGATGGTAATGTGCCCTTGTGGCAAAAATGGGTAAAATACGGGTCAATACTTCCCCTAGCTCCATTATATCTAATATAAGAATTTCAAACTTCCGGTTGGCTCTATTATATATCGGTCAATATGTAAGATATCTAGCAAAACTAAACGAATAGAAACTATAGTCTATGCCAAAATTGGTGTGAAATCGGTAAGCGAATTACCCATCCCCATATACTATATATAATGATTTCCGTTATTCTAATAGACCAAATATATTGGTCAATGTGTGGGTTATCTTAATAAAATTGTGTGGAAATATGTTCTCAAACATACATCACTTCCATGCTCAAGATCTTATGCAATCACTGCACTATGTATGCACTATATACCCGATATAATGGTTTTCGACTTTTCAGCTGCCTTTAAACTGTTCATGTCGGCCAATATGAGTGATAGTTAATGAAATTTTGCAACACCTGAAAATATTTCACCGCCTTTGAGCCTCACAAATTGCGAGAGCATAAAATGTTCAGTTACACTCGAACTTAGCCCTTTCTTAATAGTTTTTATGTTTATTTTTTTGAAGTAACCCGAACCTGGTATTTTTATATATGCTGTAATTTAATACAAATTGAGCTTCAAAATATATATAATACAATCTGACCAAAAAGCGATTCCATCCCACAAATTTAAAATGCTCCACAGTTCATTTGTTGTTTACTTTTTGTTTCATTTCAAATGTAATGACTATCATATAGCCTATCACATAGCCAATATATAAATAATTTTCCCTTACCCATCTCAATTTCATTCGAAACCAAATTGGATTAAATGTCACTTGATATCATACGCAGCGATATAAGTATGTATATAAGCACAAAAGTCAGACATAAAACTACGTATGAATCACCTAAAAGTATACTTAGTAAATAAGCATTTACTTAATTAAATATGGTTAATGGGCACACCATTAAAGCAAGGAACACTGTTAATATGATCAAAGCAGTGAAGCTTTTCGGCGTGGAAATATATATAAACGTCACAGCTAATGCGAGCATAGTCATTATTTTTCATAAAGAAAAACAATTAACAATAGTTAAAAGCTTTTGGAACATGTACTCATAACAAATTCAACGCAAATGTACATATGTAGCGTGGGACAATCATCTTATGTAGGTATGCTAAAGCAAGTATAAAGAAAATTCTTTACCTCCTATCGTTACATTTTGCAATAAAAATCCAAACATAATTGCTACATTATTTGCTGTCAGAGGGTGGTCAAAATTATTGCAGACGCCTTTGAATACAAAATACGAATATGTGTATGTGTTAATCCAGAATGTATTTGAATATTAATATAAATATTTATCAGAATTTTGTTCAGTTTTCATTGTTTGAAAAAATTCATAGTAGGAATATATTTAATATCTTGTCTATTTCTTAAACGATTTCTATAAAAGTTTTCGGAAAACTTACAAAAAAAAGTTCAGGTATTAGATTCGCCTATATAAATCCGTAGTTCTAGCCAAACCAACGATCATTATAATAATTGTTCAGATAAATATATACATATATAGTTGTTTAAAATCATATATGTAGTTACGGACGAACCCAGTTCAATTACACTTCTGACGAGGAACACTAAAAAAAGTCATCTTCGATTCGCCACTTCTCAGCTCACTAAGAGCTATTCTTGTTCTTGTTAAAAAATTTTATTTGTGAAAACAACACTAACGTTCTCCAAGGTTTGACGAATCAAAGATGACTTTTCTTAGATTTCCTCGTCAGAAGTGTAATTGAACAGGTGAAAAATGTATATTGAAAGGGATTCTTACTTATCTTATACCAGAATTTTATTTTTACTTTAAAGAAGAAACTTGAACTAAATTACGGAATAAAAGGAATTATCTAAAGCACTAATCCAGTGTTTCAATGTTTTCAGTAGGGTGTTTGTTGTCATCATTGTCATCTTTTGTTACTGTTTCGCTTTCACTTTTCATTCGTTCGGTGCAGATCTAATTAGAAAAATATCTCAGCTCATACCATGTGTAGCCTTCCAAATATAGAGTTTCAATTTTCTAACAACCAATTGTTAACTTCAACTTATGGTCCTTTTTGTGGTTTGCTAACAAATAATTGAGTGCTTGCCAATACATACAGCTACGAAAAAATTGTACACGGAAGCAAAGAGGTAAAACAGAGGTAGCGTGTAGAAGTGAAACGTTTTGTGTTAGCACACATATGTATACGATTACAACCAGTGCTTGTCCATACACGCTGCTTTTGGAAGCCTTTTTTCTGAATGTTGGAGCAGTGGAGTTCTTTAGGCCTCAACAATTTTTAGCGTTGTCATCATTTTTTAGAATCGTTTTTTTGTTTGTACATGCGACCATTGCTTGGTTGCATTGTGTCGCGGAGGGGTCAATTTCGTAGTTTATCGCTTTATTCACATCTATTTTCCAATGGTTTCAATTTTCGTGCACACATCTTTAACACACTAGTTTATACAGCTGTCTCCACCCAGAACGATAACCACAATTGCTTCTACATAGTATAAAGGGTATCTTTATTTGTCCACCATAAGTAGCATAGTCTCTTGGTATAGTAAAGGATAATATGTGAGTGTTCACTGTGTCCCGATTGAAGTGAGTACGGGTAAATATCTCAATTAGGTTGAAACGCTAATCGAAATTTCAATGAGATTGTGAAATTATATGACATTGTCATTTCTTATATCGTACAAGTTATATTCCAGTTCACGAATGATTTTCACTACCACTACATTATTTTCGACAAGTATTCCTTGTTGTCTTCTTACTTATTTCCAATTTTATTTTAGTGCTTTTAATATTTTTTATGTTACCTTTAAGTATGTGTTAAATATGATTTTCTTTAGTTTGATACTTATATACACCAATTTTGTAATGATTGGCGTGGACGGTTGATTCTGGTTATATTTTTGCATAATACCACTAATTACTTTTACGGTTGATCCACCTCTCTGTTTTTATTTTTGATTTGGACGTATGGTGCGTTCTGCATGCGAATGTCTCCATATATCGGCTAAGAAATAAAACGCTTGCTCCAGTTATATAGAGCCTATGTACGATAACAAAAGAGACTTGTGAGTTTTTTGGGGAGAAAGGAAATCGGTTACCAACAAATATAATCAATCAATATTTCCTTAATTTAACGAATAAGTAATGGAATATTTACCGTCTTTGAAGGCAAACGGAGTGGGTTATTGTGGGTATAACATCGTCTTGTCTCTTGGAGTCATGGGCAACTGCGCTATTACTAGCAAGGAATACTGTTTCAAAGTTATAAATGGTTACCCTTAAATACATCTATAACATTTGTTGTGAAACTATGTAAAAATTAAAAACAGCGGGTGACCAGCAGTTTGCCAGAAAAAAATTACAGGGAAAATACTTACCTGGATCTATTGATAAAATGCTTATGTGGTGTAAATATAAAAACTGAGTTGAATGTAATAAAATGTTATATTTTTAGAGGACATATATTTGGACCCATTTTATCTTTACATTAAATTTTTGGAGAGAAGCATAACATAATCGATACATGTATGTATATAAACGTATAGTATAAACTATTAGCATTCGCAGGTGGTGTTATTTATTGGTATTGTTATATTGCGAAACAAGTGCAAAGTATTGAAAATATCCTATCTTATCAGTATTTTTTGTAGCGAACCCATAACTAAAGACAAATCGAAAGCAGTAATTCTAAGGAAGACACAAAATAATTGCCACAAATGTTTACGTTTTCTGAGAAGTAAGAAAGAAATTTGTTTCCATTTACAATTAATATGACTCCAGTAAAGTTTATTCTCATTTATCTCTCAATGCCACTGTGTTAGTACATGAATGAAAAAATGCCCACCTTGCTTGTCAAAAGTTGTATATGCCAACATTTTCTTAAGAGGTTATATATTATATCACATTTGGATGGCATAGTGCCACAAACAAAATATATAAATATATTAAAATTGTTTGTGTATAATATGTATTAATTTTGAAAGAAAAAATGAAAATGTAAGTTAAAATTAAGATACAAAGGTATTGGACCAATAAGAATATATTTATGCCCACTCTTTTATGTGATTTATCTTG